>CM061224.1:97882495-98204428 GCA_030844895.1 Ambrosia x helenae | reverse complement strand
TTTATCTGATCAACATATCAATACTAACAAATTGAGAATCAGACACAAAGCTCTTATTGATATTCAATAAAAAGATCAAAAGTTCTTTTTATCAATATCCATCACTTAAAAGAGTCATCTGACAAATCTATACTCTTAAAAATGGATCCACATAATACTGGTTCTGCCACCAAACCTGCCATGCTTTGTGAGAAATGAGTACAACATATGGCAAAAGAGAATGGCACATACCTTGTCACAAAACCAACACAGGTGTTGGAGATCTGTGATATATGGTCCTCACAAACCAGTAAATATAAATCTTGAAACTAAAGAAGGGATTCCAAAGGAACCCAAAGACTATACAGATGAGGATTTCCTAAAACTTGAGCTAGATGCAAAAGCATTCTCTATGTTGGCAATGGCTCTCCCAAATGAAATATACTCTGGCCTTTTACATTGTGAAAGTGCCAAAGAACTTTGGGGACTGTCTTAAAGAACAGTTTGGAGGAACTGAAGAGGTGAATTGCCAACACCAGAGAGATTTCCAACCAGAGAGATTTTAGCTCAACAATATGAAACATTTGCTTATATTAATGGGGAAACTTTGACTCAACAATTTGAAAGATTCTCCTCATTAATCTCTGAGCTAAAGTTAAATGGTCAGAACCTATACAACAGTATCTATGTTACATAGATTTTTAAGGTCTTTACCTGACAAATGGGAAACTTACTCCATTGTTTAAGATCCTCACCAGATTTTAGCTCCCTCACTCTTACAAAACTCCATGGGAGATTACTTACTTTTGAGAGAGAAATTGATCAAAGAAGAAATTACAAACTTCTGGTAAAACTGCTGATGACTACCTACCAGGTAGTACAACACTTTTGGGACAAGATTCACCAACTTGTTCCTATGGATCTTATGACAATATTGACATAACCACTGGGATTCATCAGAAGATCTTTCCCAGGTTATGACAATGATGACCAAAGTCAAACTGCTGATAATCTATGTTTTATCATGGATGATTTGAAAAATTTTAGCAGTGATGACTTAGAAGAAATGGATATATTACACCAACTGGCCATGCTAAGCATTAAAACTAACAAGTTTTATAAAAGGTCAGGAAGGAAATTTCCGGATTGACCAGTAATACAAAAATTGGTTTTGACAAATCTAAACTGAGATGTCACAAGTGTCAGAAGTTGGGACACTTTGCTAGAGAGTGTAGAAGCTCTATCTTTAACCAATCACAATCTGAAATAACTATAACCCCAATTATAATAGGAACAATGGAACTCAGGGATGTGCTCATTTTGTACAGGCACAAGCTCCTCAACAGCAATATATGCCTCAAGTACAATATGTTCAAGTGCCTGCTCAACAGATGCAGAGCCAACAATCAATCCCTCCCTTTCCAGCTGCTCAACTTCCTCCACAGTCAAACAACCCTCTCAACAAAGTCTCTTTACCTCAGGGTATGTTGACTGGAGGAGCAGTCTCCCTTATGACACCACAGAGTGCAATCCTGATGCAGACAACAAAGTGTTTGACATCAACTGGGGAGAACCAGACAATGGCAGAAAGAACTTTGCCTTAATGGCATTTGAAGGCTGTACTTCAAAATCTGCATTGTCATAGGTATCAAAAGAATCTTTGACAAAACTTTGCTCAAATTCTTGCAAAGAAACTTTTGCTCTCATAAGAGAGACAAATCTGCACCTACAAGGCAAAGCCAAATGATTTAGAAAGAAAATACCACAGATAAAATGTGATTTAGAAAGAAAACTGTGTGCTAAAACAAAAGAAGTTTCTAAATTAACTGACTCTGCTATTGAAACCCAAGCACAAATCAAAATGATGCTAAATGACCTGGGAGATGTCAGACAAGAGCTTGCTGACACCAGGATCACTTGTGAAAAATGGGTGGAATCTTGTAGGGGGTATCAATTATTTGCTAAACAAACAAAGTGCTTCAAATGTTAAGTTTGGCATAGGATACCATCATGTTTGAAACACCAACAGATTTTTCTCCCAAAACTACTGAAGATGGGGGAGAAGAATTGTTTCAAATGAAGCTTCTGGAAGCCATAAGAATGCACAACTTTCCATGAAAACTTTCTAAACAGAAATCCTGGCATTTTTAAAGAAAGTACTTCAGAAGTATTTACAAAATCTGACAACAAGCCATCAGTAGTTTATTACCATCAGGAGTGAGACCCTGAAAACTACTGATGAGCAAAATCTTTTCACAAATGTCAGAAATTTGCCTTTAGATCAAAAACAAAGGCAAAAGAATGTGAAATTTGTGGCCTGTTCAACCACAAAACTGAATTTTGTAGATACAGAAAAGGAATTCAGTTCAATCAAAAATTTAAACAACAGGTTGTGGGAAATCAAATCAGAAATGATTATGAAAGAGTCTTTAAAACCCAAGAAACAACAACCTGAAAATACCTTTTCTCAGAAAAAGATAAAATCTCAACCAAAATCTTTTTCTCAAAATTCCTTGTCAGTAGTTAGACCAGAATCATTAGCAGTTTCACAAACTGCTGAGATTCAAAAATAAAGAACATGGTAGAACTACTGATGACCAAGGTTGATGGTGGTCCTAAAAAGGATACCACCATGGTTCTTAATGAAAAATCCATTGCCAAAAAGACATGGATTTCTAAACCTGGTCAAGAACAAACTGTAACTGTTCTCAAGAGCAAACCCAAAGCCAAACAGGCTTGGGTTCCCAAATCTGACTAATTTGCTTTTATGTGCAGAGAGTTTCCAGGGGCTTGAAACCGCATATGGTATGTCGATAGTGGAGGCTCTATGCACATGACTGGATGCAGATACCTGATAAACAACTTTATCAGCCAAAGAGAAGGATCTGTATCCTTTGGGAACAATGCTAAGGGATATGTGCTAGGACATGGCAATGTCTCCTCTGGCAAAATACAGTTTGACAAGGTCAATCTGGTGGAAAACCTTGAATACAACTTGCTGAGTGTGTCACAAATGTGTGATAAAGGATATTCTTCCTTTTTCACAAAGACAGCATGCAAGATCATCTCACCAGAGGCCAGAAGTTGATAGAGAAGATTATAGAAGATCATACTTTGCTCATTGCCAAAAGATGTGGCAATGTCTATGCAGTGGACATTGAGAAAGACAAAGTATTGAACACACTGCCTGTTTCTCTCAAGGGCATCAACTTCAGAAACAGATCTCTGGCACAGGAGACTTGGCCATGTGAACTTTAAACCATAAATAAAGTCACAAAAATGGGCTTGGTCAGAGGTCTACCTTTGAAAGTATACCAGTGTCAAGAACACTGTGTATCCTGTTTAAAGGAAAAACAGCATAAGTCCTCCTATAAGTCTATTGAAGAATAAAAAACAACTGCATGTCTTCAACTACTCCATATGGACTTATTTGGACCTGTCAAGATTATGAGCCTGGTAAAAAGAAGTACTGCTTAGTCATCATTGATGACTACTCAAGATTCACATGGGTATTCTTCTTATTTCCAAGGATAAGCTGCTGAAATCATCAAGTTCTTCATTCTACAAGTAGAGAAACAATATTCTCTATCTGTCAAAACCATTAGAAGTGACAATGGGACAGAGTTCAGGAACAAAACTCTGGATGAATTCTGTTTGTCTAAAGGGATTATTAGACAATACAGTGTTCCCAGAACTCCTGAACAAAATGGTGTAGTGGAAAGGAAGAACAGGACATTGATAGAAGGAGCAAGAACAATGTTAGCTGATTCTGGACTGCCATTATACTTTTGGGCAGAAGCAGTTAACACATCATGTTATGTTCAGAATAGAGTTCTTGTGGTCAAAAGACATTCCAAGACTGCCTATGAAGTTCTTCATGGCATGAAGCCCCTTATCTCCTTTTTCAGGGCTTTTGGGTGTCAATGTTTCATCTTGAACATCAAGGAATCTATTTCAAAGTTTGCTGCCAAAGTTGACTCAGGTTACTTTCTTGGTTACTCTTCAACTAGAAAAGCCTACAAGGTTTTTAATTCTCACACCAGGATAGTAGAAGAAACATTGAATGTCAAGTTCAATGAGTCAAAACACACACTTATTCCAGCACATCCTGCTGAACTCTTTGACCTTGACAACTTTCACTTTGGACCTGAAAAGACTATTTCTTCTTCCAAACCTACTTATTATGGTGATCAAAGGTTTGAAGATGAGGATCCTACACCATGGACTCCTCAAACAGTCATTAAGATCAACTACAAACACCATCAGAAGTTTTCAAACTTCTGATCAAACAAATACTGAAGGCCAAACTCAAACATCTGCTTCAGCACCTGCAACTACTGAAGAAGCTGAAACTGCTGAACCAGATATTATAGACCTCAGTAGTTTGTTTGAAGAACAAGAGCCACCTACACCTGTCAGTGGTTTACAACAACTGATTGAACACAGAGATCATCCACTTGATCAAATCATGGGTGATATAGCTTCAGGTGTTCTTACCAGAAACCAGCTCTCCAACTTTTGCCTATTCTCAGCCTTTATTTCACAGTTGGAACCAAAGAAGTACCAGGAAGCCCTCAAAGACAATAATTGGGTGCAAGCTATGCAAGATGAACTGCTTCAGTTCAACAAGCAACAGGTCTGGGAAATCTGTCCCTTACCTCAAAACAAGCAACCAATTGGTACAAGATGGGTTTTCAGGAACAAACAAGATGAAGCTGGTATGATAATCAAGAACAAGGCAAGACTGGTAGTTCAAGGGTACTCTCAAGAAGAGGGAATTGACTATGATGAAACCTTTGCTCCAGTTGCAAGGCTTGAGGCCATCAGGTTATTTCTGGCCTATGCCATTTCCAACAAAATTAAAGTTTATCAAATGGATGTGAAAAGTGCATTTTTGTATGGAAAAATCAAGGAGGAGGTGTATGTCTGTCAGCCACCTGGGTTTGAGGATCCTTCTCATCCTGAGTGGGTGTACAGACTGGACAAAGCTCTTTATGGGCTCAAAACAGGCTCCAAGAGCCTGGTATGATACACTCTCCACCTTTTTACTCAAAAATAACTTTACAAGAGGTGCCATTGATAAAACACTTTTCATTAAACATGTTGGAAATCATGTCTTACTTGTTCAAATTTATGTTGATGATATCATTTTTGGTTCAACAAACACAAAACTGTGTGATGATTTTAAGAAACTCATGCAATCAAAATTTGAGATGAGTACCATGGGAGAACTGCAGTACTTTCTAGGACTGCAGATCAAACAACAAACAAATGGAACTTTTATACATCAATCAAAATATGTTAAAGAATTATTGAACAAATTTTCTTTAAGTGACTATAAATCATGTTCCACTCCCATGACACCAATCACACAAGTTGAACCTGATGATCAAGGAAAACAGGTTGATCAAACCATGTACAGATGTATGATAGGTTCCTTCTATATTTAACTGCTTCTAGACCAGATATTATGTTTTCAACATGTGTCTGTGCTAGATATCAATCAGCACCAAGGGAATCACACCTTATAGCAGTCAAAAGAATTTTCAGATATCTGAAAGGAACTCCAACACTGGAATTTGGTATCCTGCTTCAAGCAATACCAAGTTATCAGCTTTTTTCAGATAGTGACTATGCAGGGTGTAAGATGACAAGAAAGTCAACATCTGGTGGTTGTCAATTCCTGGGTAACTGTCTAGTGTCATGGCAATCAAAGAAGCAAACATCTGTTGCAACTTCAACTGCTGAAGCTGAATACATTGCAGCTGCAAGTTGTACATCACAGATACAATGGCTCCAATATCAACTTCTTGATTATGGAATCAAAGAGACCAAGACACCTTTGTTTGTAGACAGCAAATCTGCCATTAGCATCATTCAAAATCCGGTACAGTTCTCAAAAACCAAACATATTGAGATCAGGTACCATTTCATAAGAGATTGTTATGAAAAAGGCAAGATTGAGGTGAAGCATGTAGCAACAGCTAATCAAATAGCTGACATCTTCACTAAGCCCCTTGACACATCAACATTTCAGAAGTTAGTATCCATGCTTGGAATGCTAAATTTGTAAGTGTTTACTTTATTTTTATTTTTTTTTAAAAACTTGTATGCATATCAGTTAGAATCCAAGTTAACACTTGATTCTACCCAACTCTACATCAAACTTCTACATCAATCACTACTGTTATGCATAAAACATCAAAATTTTCTTTTTCCTTTTTCCATCCTTGATTCCATCCTGTTTACCTTGGTGGAATCCAAGTTAACCTTTTCCTTCTTTTTTCTGGTTTTCACTTACAAAAGACAAAAGTCTGAAACAAAACTTCTGAAAAACAAAACTACTGATTAAACAAAAAATCAGTTTGAGAGAAACTACTGATGAACAAAAATCATCAGTATGGGATAATTTTCTGAAAAAGTGTGTAACTTCTGATAACATAACCTTCAGAAGTTATGAATAAAGTATTTATAAAAACATTTCTCATCAGATGTTAAAACTACTGAAGATAAAATGGGAACTACTGATGAAGTAATCCTTCATCAGCAGTTTAAGTCAAAAGGGCAAATCTGACTTTTCCCATCATCAGAGGTTTGACCTAATCAGTTTAAAACCTCTGATAAAAGAGATTTTTAACCAAAGGCGGTTTTAAAACTTCTAATAAAGAAGATTCAAGCGGTTAAAACTTCTAATAAATACCTTTTCTACACACTTATCCTTTTAAACTCAAAAATATCCCTCCTTATCTCTCAAAACTCTCTCAATAACCTATACCTGCAAATCCACTGTTCGATCAAAACCCAAACCACATGGCTCTAGTTCTAAAACAGGGACACAATCAAAGGGCCTTTCTTGAAAAACAAGAAGGTTGGTCCCAATACGATGAGATCATTGATCTTGTCGTCAAATCCCAATACTTTACTGCTCTCACAATCAACCCACCAATTCACACTGAAACTCTAAATGAGTTCTGGGCAAATGCTGAGACGGTTACAATGGTGATGAGGTCATTTCCCTCAACTCAAGAATAAAAGGGAAACAACTGACCATCACACCAGCCACACTAGCAACAAGACTGGGTCTGGATGATGTAACTGCCCCTGACCATGTTGCTAACACTGATATTCATCTAACCATGACTGAGTGTGGTTATCAAGGTACTCTCTCCCATGCTACAATATTCAAAAAATATTTTGAACCAAAATACAAGCTTTTGTTTCATTATATAATTATGTGTTTGAGTCCAAAAACAGGGTCTTATGACCAGATGCCCTCCACTTTTTCAACCAATATTTCATTCCATTGTGAATGAAACTAAATTCAGGGCATCAAAACTATTTTTCAATGAGTTGGTGTTACATCACAATAATACCAAGAAAAAGTTTTTGTTATACCCAAGGTTCATTATGCAATGCATAATAGGGGAACTGGGTAATGAGGTGCTTGTGGGAAAAATTTCAACTTTAAATCCTTTAACATCACAAGCATACTCAAGGCATAACAAACCGACTGCCTGGCCAGAAGATGATCAGGGAGAACAACAACAAGTCCCCCTGAAGCCCACATCTTCCAAACTCACCCCACCTAAAGCCAAAAAGCCCAAGCCAACAAAAACTGCCCCCCACCAACCCAAAAGAAAAGCTGTTCAGGATGTTGAGATGCCTGAACATGCTCATGAGCATTCTGCTCTTCAAATAGATGAGACTGAAACACCCTCTCAGTCTCATCCATCTCAAACCCCACCAAGAGCACCCATAACCATTTTATTCAAAAGAAAAAGACTTAGAAAAACATATGAAACACACTCTTCTTTTGAAACTGCTGAACAACAACTTTCACCACCTATTGCCCAAACTACTGAACCAACCCCACAAATTTCTGAACAAGAGGCAATAGAAATTGCCAAACTTCTCTCTGGGCTAAAAGAGAATGTCCCATCTGATCATGTCAGTCCCCTATAACCACAACAAACAGGGGACATATCTACTACATCAGACATGGATGTGGACATCTCTAGCCCTATCCCAAGAGATGAGGGTGGACCAGAGTCTTTAAGCCCAATTTTAGAGACTCTTGGGGCATCTGAGGCTGCTACTACTCAGTTACCACCCAGTGGTGGATCTGAGGATAGAAGTAACATAGCTAAGACCTCAGATGTGGCAACTACTGATGAAGGCTTAATGCCTGAAGTAGGAAATCCTCAGTACCAAGAAAATGAGGTTCATGAGAGAACTGAGTTGGGCTCAGCTCATGATTTAACTGAGACATTCCTCATTGAGGGCAACATCAGGGATTCAGATGATTCCATTAGTTTGGATGATGTTTCACACACTCAAACTACTGAATTGACGGCACTTTCTGAAGGTCCTGTTTCAGGGGTATCCAGGCTCAAGAAGCCAGTCACCTCTGCACAGGTTAAAGCCCACTCAATCCCTAAAACCCCTAGAGTGGCATCCTCTGTACAACATGAGGATCTCCCAAAAACACCCCCTTCACAACAAATGCCTACCCAATTCCCTGGGCAAACAAGCATAGACCTGAACCAGCTATGCAGCCCAGAGGGTCCCCTGTACCACATGATGAATACACTCATCAGAAATCACTTCCAAACATATACAGCTGACTTGGAGCTGTCCATCAAGAACCAATTTGGAGTGATCAAGACCAAGATGAACGATCTGTCCAACAAAATAGACTTCAACAGCAAACAGATTGCTCATCTTCAAGGACAATTCTCCCAACCCTCTGCTTCAAGGGTTAAAATTGATGAATCCAAAAAGGGGGAGAAGATCAGGGAACCTAAGGAGTCATTCCAAGCCAGGATAAGGGCAAGAGTGGCACTCCTTGAAAGAGATCAAAAAGATCAGGCCAGGAAAGAAAAATTGGCCAACAGTTTGGTGTCTCAATAGAAGAAATTGAAGCAGCAGAGAAAGAAGATGAGACCCAAACATCTGAAGAATCCCTAAGGCAAAATGAAGAAACTTCTGATGACCAAACTTCTGATGAAGAATCAGAAAGTACTGAAGACAATCCTTCAGGAGTTGACAAACCATCAGCAGTTGTCAGCACATCAGAAGTTAACACTTCCAAACCTCAAACAACTGAACCTTCCAGAACCACTGCTCCCATTCAACCAACATCTGATCCCATCAGGCCTACAACTGTTACTACAATGACTGTATTAAACCCTTCTCCTATCTCTCAATCAGCTGAACTATTAGAGAAGAGCTTAATTGCAGCCAACAAGAAGGCCAGAGAAGATCAGATTTGGAAATCTCTGGAAGAAAGGGATGAATTGGATTTAAGCCATGAAGAAAAACTTCAGGCTTATGCAGCTGAACTACAAAGGCAGGCTAGCCTTGATGAGATTGCTGAACAAGATAAAAGACAACAACTGGTGTCTTACATTACCAAGAACAGCAAGACCAAAGCCTTTACACTCAAAGGACTCTCTATGCAAGAGCTGACAAGAAGAGCACAACTGCTTGCAGACAAAGTGGCCACAAGCAAAGATGGAAAGGCCAAGAGAGCCCAGATAATAGAAGAGTTAGTAGCAGAAGGATATGGTTCAAAAGCCTCAGTATCCAGATGGAAAGAAGAAAGACTGATGGATACTTATAGAAAATACTTGGCTGCCAAGGCTGCAAATCCTGAGAAGTTTCAAACTGCTGATCCTTCAAGATCAGTAGTTAGAACTTCTGGTGTATCTAGAAGAACTGCTACTCAGAAGAAGAAGGCAGAGGACAATGTCAAAACTGACTTCAAAATGGTACTCACTTGAAGGAAGCTCAGTAGTCCATTCAGATTTTGACATTGAGGAGAAACCTCTGTTAACACAATTCAGGATCCTTCCACTTTTGCTTATCAAATACAAAAGACCATCAAAGAAAAGCTGCATACCAAAGTAGTGACTGAACACCATCTCCCAACTGTTCAGATGCCTGATATGCAACAACAACAAGGAAGAGAATCCCACCTGAGGCTATCTGAAACTGAAGACATCCAGCACTCAGGACCATCAACCCAAGGGACAAGTCTGGTTCCCTATTCTTCTGACTTTAACAAGTCAAAGATCCCTATCATCAGATGGTCACTTACTGATAACAACTCAGTACTGTTGACAAGAAGAGACCTCTCAAGCAGGGCTTACAAGAAGATCAGTAATCTGAAGAAACTGTCAACACAAGACCTGCTCACAATTCAACATCTAGAACCACAGAGAGGATCTCTATCTGATGGTCAGTTTCAACCAGCTCAAGAACACCATGTACAAAGAGATATGGAAGATTGTTCAAGACAGAAGAAACACATAAGGAATTAGTAAGGTTTTGGCTTCATCAATCCAGGGGGAGATTGTTAGGACAAAGAGGATTGGTGAAACCACTTTTGTAAACCTTAGTCTAATTCACTTCTGTCATTTTGGCTAACTATAGAAGTACTGAAGAGAAGACAAGAAACTGCTGATTAGAAGATATGAGAAGTGCTGAAGAAGCAGAAGTTCTGAAGTCCAAACCAGACAAGTTCACTTCAGAAGTACTGAAGACAAAACTACTCTTCAGTAGTTGTCCTTCATCAGCACTTAGCAATAGATATTTCCCACCGCCTTTTGCATCAGTAGTTTGTTGTTTATTATTACTTTTAGCTGTATTTGTTTCTTTCAATGTTGCAACTTGTGCAACTTGTTTCTGTAGTTTCTGTACTTGCTTATTGAGCAAGATACATGCATGTAAACGTCTATAAATAGGAGGCTTCAACCTTCTATTTTAGACATTGATTTTAATAGAAAAATCCTTCAAACACTCTCATTGTTCTATTCCATTTCTGTATTTATTGTGAATCTTTCTAAGTATCTAATTCTCATTTACAGCTTAGATTCATAATAATACTTTGTCATTTATTAGTTTCAAACATCAAGGGGGAGTTATATCTCTGCCTTTGTGTAAAAAGTGTTGCTTTAACTTATAACATTCCGCTGTGCTTATAATCTGATTTACAAGGACTTGCTAAACACTTAAGTATCAAGATAGCAAGTTCTTACTTAGCAAAAAGAGCAAACTGATCCAACATTTTAAGTTGTAAAGTTTCAAATAAAATATATCTTTTGCAACCATTTATTCTATTTTAATAATAATAGTAATAAAACATTTTTTCAGATTTTAAGTTTTAAAATACAACAACAACCAAGCCAGTAAATCTCACAAATAGCAAAGATATTTGTAGGATCTAGGGAGGGTTGGATGTAGGCAAGCCTTACCTCTACCCCTAGGGGTAGAGAGGCTGCTTCTAGGGACACCCTATGCTAAAAAAAAATTGAACATTAATTGCATTGAGAGAATATACACTTATACCACCATAAACAACCTATAAACAAGCATACAGGAAGACAAACAAATGTAAAATCCACATAATATGAAAGGACAATTAAGACCCTACGATACCACCATAAACAACCTATAAACAAACATACAGGGAGACAAACAAAAGAAAAAACCACATAACATGTAAGGACCATTAAGACCCTACGATACACCTAAAAATGCATTTTCACATATCCTAATAGTCCTTAACCTTGATCATATGCCTCCATAAACTTTTATCATGGACCATGCCCTTAGAGAGGTGCAACCCTAGTAAATCTTGTTTAACCCGCTCGTCCCAGATCAATTTTGGTCTGCCTCTACTCCTCCTTACTTTCACAGTGAGACCTAGTTCAAAAGCTCTAGGTGGCAATACTGACGATGATGACATATTCTGGAACGAGAAGATCAGATTTTTATCTGAAAAAGACAAGAGGTTATATCGCCAGATGTTGACTGATAGAGTCTGGACGATTGAGATGACAGGTAGATTTCCAGAGATATTTGAGTCAGATGATATGAGGTTTGAACTGGAGTATAATGATCCTGATCTGGAAGATGGAGAAGTTTCTGCAGCTGTGACTAAAGAAATACTGGAAGGATTGGCTAAACAGGTTGGTAAATCTCTTGAAGAGCTGATGAGTGAGAACCAAATACCGAACATTCCTGAGAAAGAAGTAGGAAATCACTCTGATGATAGAGATGTTCCAGTATTTGAAGAAGTTGAAATGGAGGATATTGCTAGTGAGGAATATCTAGAATACTTCAAAAATGATAGGGATTCTGGATTTCGTGAATTCTCTGAAGAGTTGCTGAGCCAAGCTGAGAAACTTGCTCGTGAGAAAAGCAAGAAGTTCGTTGACAAAGTGTTCACGAACTCAGATTGTCAGAAGCCAACTATTGAACAATCTGACGATCTGAAAGACTTGCTGAGGAAGCTTAAAGAAAAAGAAGCTAACCGCCCTAAGACTGAAGTTCAGGGTAGTTTCTACAAATTCCATAATGAATTGTTCAAAGGAAAAGCTCTCGGATGGAAATACTTGAGGCAGCTGAGGTGTGTCGCTGTGAAGTGGGAAAAAGGAATTCTGTACTTCAACAGATTTCATGACATAAAGACAATACCTTATTGGACTGTTCGCGATATCTGCGGACATACAATGTCAGGGGCTTTAGTAAACAACAATCTTGTTGGTTACTTTGCAGATCGCATGGTGAGAGAGAGCAGAACGAAATGGGAAGTGTTCACCCCTCTGTATCCTAAACGGATAGTTCACAAGAAGAAAAGAGATCAGATTACGGGGTTGAACAAGGTGACTTTAAAATATAAACCACCGACTGTTTTGAAAAATATACCTTTGATGCCTATTCCCCAACATTTCTCTAAAGACTTTATGTGGTGGTACTATGACTGGAAGACGGCAGAGGCTATTATCGTATTGAAGGATGGGAAGAATGACTTCAAGAAGATACCTATCTTTGACCCGATGTGGTTAATCAATTGCTCTCATGAGGATTTATCATGCTATATTACAATCCGATTTACTGTGAAGAGAAAGATAGTGAGCAGGCAACTAAATACCAATGTGTGGTATTCTTATGTTTTGCATGGGATGTCAATGCGAGTTGTGATTTTGATAAGAAGCTGGGGAAGTTTGTTCAGATTAAGAAAACTGAAAAGAAGAAACCGAAGCAAACTCATGAACCAGTCATGACAAAAGAACAGAAGAAATTGTTGTCCATCAAGATGATGAACAAGAGAATGGATGAAGATCGAAGGCTTAAGCAATTCAAGCAATAGTCGAGGGGGAGTTTGTAGATACACGAAGTGCGACTAATGCTATTGAATTGCAAATTCTATTATGTTTCACCTTTATCGGACGGTCGAAGGTGAATGAATATGGTCAAATGTAGATAGTTTAGTCGAAGGGAGAGCTCAAAGAGGTCGAATGAAGATTTAATGTATATATGTGTTGATTCGCCCACATAGAATAGTCGAACCTGCACATTCGCCCAATCGAATGGTCGAATGTGCAGGTATATATATAGGATGAATCATTTTGTAACTTTAACTTTTGGTCATTTTTGTTTCCCTCTCTGAGTGTTTTTGTCTCCCTAGGATTTTGTTGAGTCTGTAATTGATATCTATCATTGTAAACAACGTTTTAAAGTGATTATCATTATGTTTATCAATGAAATGAAAATGTTTGAGATGATTTGTGTGTTTTGCTAAATATATTATCATTTCGTAAACAATTCAGGGATTCCGCACCTGAATTGAACTTGTTTGATCATAGTCTTTGTTTGAAAATCCGATCCTTGACACATACACTATTTAAGCATGCTAAATATGTATAAACGATGGTACATCAACGATAACGGAGAAGGCAACGTTTATTTCAACAACACCACAGTCAGTATGGTTCCAACTGCTAAAGTAACATGCATAATATATAGTTAATATTTGATATCAAGTAAACTTTACTTGATCTTGCAAAATACTCATTTTAACTAAAACATGTGAACTCACCAGCATATCTCATGTTGATACATGTAGCATGTTTTCTCACGTCGCTAACGTAGCAGGACTGGATTAGGCGCACGGAGTCGCACGACGTCTTATTCGCATATGCATGACTATTAAACTTGTTTTAAACTAATGTCTTTTGGTATTAAGAGTTGTAAACTATATTTTTTGCTTCCGGTGTACTTCGTTAAAACTTTTAAACTGCTTGTTTCTTTATTACGATATTTTTATTCATATAGAGGTTGTTTAATATGACCGTTGACTTGGATCCTGTATGTCACATGACTCGCGGTAAAACCCGCAAGTGGAATTTGAGGGTGTGACATGTATTTTTTTATATAAAATTTTAATTATACTATATCAATTTGCGAAAAAAAAATTCAGGTTGAATGTGTCATGTTCGAATCAACCCGCGGATATTCTGGTTCATATGTGTAACACAATTTTCTGGCTCCGGTAAAAAAATTGGGTTTTGGTCTGCTTGGGCCCGCAAAATCACAAACACCACATGTTTAGCACCTTTACCGAAACCTGCCTCGTGACAGTTATTTCATTTTGAAAATAAGAATCACCACAAAATATGTCAATTTTAGACCAAAATTTCTTTTACTCAATTTTCGAAAATTAATTTTTTTTTAATGAATCTTTAATTGAGCGATTAAGTCAAAACAAAATTTTGACCCTATCTAGGGTTGTTGCCCCTTGGACTATACTATTAAAGGGTTGCCCACGCTTCTCGCCTCCCTTCTTTCCTAACTTGTGTGATGTATACTAAAATACACTTTAGGGGTTGTTTGGTTCACCTCTGAATGGCTCCATACAGAGGTAACCTCTGAATCGGTCAGAGGTGGGTAGTGTTTGGTTGCCAAGGCACAACATCCGAATGGCTCCATTCATAGCTATATGGTTCAACAAATGTATGATGCTGAATGAAAAAATTGACTCAACTGCCCTCTCATCTGAATGACTATCACCGCCACACCTACCTCCCTGCCTCTTCTCCTGCGTCGCTGCCTCTTCCATCTCCTCCCCCGTCGACCGCTACCCCTTCCTCTCCTCCCCCTCCTCTTGTGCTACCGTCCTCCGTCACCGCCATCTTTGCTACAACAACCGTTGTTTCCATTGACCACCATATCCACTGACCACCGTCCTCCGTCACTGCCTCTTGCGCTGCCTCGTCCATCTCCTCCTTCTTCTCCCATCTCTCTCTACTTCTTTGGTTATGTGGTGTGTGTGTTATTGTGGGTTAAAGAAAAAGAAAGAAAAGAAAAAAGAGAAAGACAGAAACAAACGTGGGTGTTTGGAGTGTGGTGTGTTTTTGTGGGTTTAAGAAAAAGAAAGAAAAGGAGAGCAGGTACGGTGGGTCTGATATTTTTTTTAATTGATTTATTATATTTTTATAAAATGAAGGTTAGAGGTAAAGTATAATTTTTAAGAGTTATTCAGAGGTTTAGCCAAACAACCCCTTATTAGCTTATCACTTAATAGTTCAGAGTCTCTTACTCATTCAAACTATGGGCGGAAATTATTGACACGACCCGAACCCAAACAAAAAAAAAAAAAAAAAACAAATTTTGGTCAAGTAACACGACTCGTTTAAAAAAACGGGCCGGGTTCGGGTCGACACGTATTAAAATGGGCTCGGTTCGGGTTGACGCATATATAAAATGGGTTGACCCGTTAACCCGTTTAAGTATTTAGAAAAAAAAATCTATTATATTTTTGTTTTTTGTATTTTCATTTCTATTTACTTGGTTAGTTATAATTGTGTTATTTTTGGCACACCATATTATATATTTGTCACACCTAGATACTCACCATTAAATATTTTATTAATAACCCGCTTACAATCCAACAATCCGCTTATAACTCATGAACATGTATGACTCATTTAAAAATATGGGTTAAACGAATCGTCTTCGGGTTGACCCGGATTTTATGTAGGTCGAGTTAGGGTTGAAATATTTGACACGAATATTAATATGGGTTTGGTTCGGGTTGCACATTTCAACTCATCAACCCACCAACCTGCAACCCGTAAACCCACTAACCCATCAACCCGACAAGATTAACACCCCTAATTCAGACCGATGGCAAACACCCCCTTAGTCAACAATTGAATTTAATTACACTAAAAATTCCATCGTGCCCCTAAAATCAGGTTAGCAACAATATATATGTTTGTATGGTTATTGAAATCTATATATCTCAACCGTTTACTTACAACAATTTTTTATTTATTTATTTTTAATTTTTGTGTTTCAACATTCGAGTGGGTTCTTTATATCTTTTTTTGACACATTATTATTATTATTATTATTATTATTATTATTATTAATTATTATTATTATTATTATTATTATTATTATTATTATTATTATTATTATTATTATTATTATTATTATTAAAGTGGACAGCTTTTGATTATGTGTATGTAGTAAGGTCAATTCAACTGGTCATATTATATATCAGGAGGAATTGAAATACTCAACAGGTGTTCGATGAATTGACATGTCTAGAAACTTGAAAATTATATGTTCAAATATGTTTAAAGTGATTGGTCAATGTGTTAATATTTGCTGATTGTACATGGATTTGTTACTTTGTTGTCATGTTTAGGGGTTCAGAGATCCTTTATGTTGTCATGGATTTGTTAATTTGGAATTTGATTCATATTGTAGTAGGTTTTTATTAGAATGAAAGATGTCTTTCATTAGTTTTTTAACAGTGATGCGGCAATAGGTTGCTATCCTATGGATATCGACTACGAAGCGTGAAAATAGCGGGATTTTAGGTATTTTTTGTTAAATATAAACAGCCGTAAAATATACATTCCACTAGAAGATATTTACAAGAAGGTTGCAAAAGGCGTAGGTTTGAGCCGGTATATAGGCACCTCAAATTGTTGGGTTACATAATCAAGAGACACAGTGTTGTGTTTGTTGGAGTGTGAAACGTACTAAAAGTGTGCCTGCAGCTGCATATATTGAAGGTGAATTGGAGGATTGTAATAGAGGAAAAAGTTCTATCACTGAACTGTTCAGCAGTATGCAGATAAATGGAGCGAAACCGGTTTTTGATGTTTACCCTCCAAACAGTAAGTTCAGAAAGTCTAGCCCAGGCAAACCGATGTTTATTCTCTGCATAAACAGGTAAAATGAATTGTCAAATTCATAACTTGTGTGTTGCACCGTTTGATTTAAAGCATTAAAATGCTCACCTTAAATTTTTCTCATATTTGCGCCGTTCTGTTTTGATGTGGCATCCTAGGTGGCAAAATAATCCTAAGTGGCAAAATGGTCCTACGTGGCATGCCACGTCAGCACCACACTAACGGAGTTAGACCTCCGTTAGTTTGGGTCCATTATATTCCATTATGTCGAAAGTTGGGACCATTATTCGTAATTTACGTAGTTGGGACTGCTATTGGCCAATAGTCAATAGTTGGGTTATTTATTTCCATTATTCCTAATTAAATTGATAGTTATCTATACCTTAGAGTTTGAAGAAGTCTAAAGAATAAAAGTAAGGTGGTGCTTGTAGCACTTTTAATACCAGTATGTTCATCACTAGGAAGCAACCATTGCGAATACAAACACAGTTATTTAAAAAAATAAGCCTTAAAGTAAACATAGAAACATAAACAGATAGATTAAGTGAACGTTTTCATGATAAGGCTAAACCCATGTCGAATACTGGCGTCCCAAACTTTGTCAATGTTGAAAACCTCATTCCCACACTCGTTCACATTCCATCCTTCTAACCATGAAGTATCCCTGCAATTCTCCATGCACTCATCACCCTTCTTGGCAACCAGTTCTGTTAAGCACACCAACATTAAGCATTACTATGCCAACGGTTCAACCATTAATAACAAAACTTAATTGATGTCTAACCTCGCAAGAATCAACGTTCTCAAGATATTTTGGACTAAGCATTGATGGTGTGTTGTAGTAAACACAATCATTGCGTACTTTCTTAGGAGGGAACTGTGAGTAAGGAATGATGAGGGTTCCTTTTGACGCCTTCATTTGTTCTTCTTTGGCTAGTCCTTCTCCCACCAACCATGTCTTAACAAATCAAGTAGCAAATTAAAGCTAAGCTTTCTTCAAAGGTTCTAGATGTTTTTCTTTTTATATATAAAAAATATGTAAGCTGATTACTCGTAATCTTTGATAATTTACCTTTTGGGTGTAAACACGTGAAAATATCAACTTATCATGGCCATCAACTGAGTACAGCATAGATTTCAACATCTCGTAATCCTTCTCTCGAGATACAACAACCTACAATGAAACAAAGTAAACTCAAGAGCCACAGTTAGAGCAACATAGGAATATTAGTACCCATTCTTTCATCTATGATATTTGTGATATTGTTAAGGGAAGTTACCTGGATGCCCTTTTGACATAGAGCTAGCGCAAGGTAGGAAGCAATCTTATTAAAGTTGCCTCTAATAACAACTTGTGTAGTGCCTTTTGGAATGTTGTTTAAGACTACTGCAACTGCTAAACTACTCCCATCAATCAACTTTACTTTCAGTTTTGGATTTCTTTGAATGAATAATTCCCCACTGTGATTCAATTTCTCCCTCTAAAGGATTACAAAACTATAATTAATTCATATGTTAAATAATCAAACAATCTTAAAAACAAAAGAAAAGGTGGTAACGCGCTAGTCAAACCAAACGAACAACTAGTTGTGACCCATTTTATAAATTTATCTATTTTAACCCGTTGTCACTGTATGTTAGCGGTAGTTTACAACTATAATGATTTGTCTTATGGCCTTAGCTTTCCATGTACATTTCATGTTATTTGGATTACTATACTGTATATAAAAGGTTTTTGGAGTCCGTGTCTTAGCGGGAGTAGCCTTTTTATCTTCGGAGATAGAGGTAAAGTTTGTCCTCATCACTTCCACTCAAAATCCTACCAATGAGTGATATCATCAGTAACCCATTGTCAATGGAGATGAGTAAGATGACTCGTCACCATGTATATTATATATCTAATAAGGGAGTAAAGAGTTAACAAGGATCTAAATCCTTCATGAAAATAGTTTTTTTATTTTTTTGAAAGGTAAAAAAAAAAAATAAGCTATATCTTACATATGAAGTGTACAATGTAGTGCACACAGGACACACACATACTTTATCTAATAAAAAAAACTGTGTATTTACCAATAAAATTTGTGCACTAACCTGATTGAGTAGACCAAGAGTTAAGACCTTCACACCCCTTGCCTCTGCATCTAGTATAGCTTCCTCAATTAAGCCATTGATGGTTTGTTTTTGACCTTCCATAAGGTACTACAAATAAAAATCCTAGTAAATGTCTAGAAAATAAGAGGAAATGAAAATAATTAAAATGATAAATAAATAAATAGTATGCATACTTCTGTCATGTATTTTGTTATGGACCAAGTTTGTAATTTGAGGTTTTTGAAGACATTTCTTTCTACAACGAATGTTTTCCCATAAACCCGTGTGATCAACATGGACAAAACCGTTATCGGCGATAGCAACCACAAGTACCATTCGGAAGAAGTGTGTGGTTTAGATGCTAAGGAAGCGAACCCGAGCCTCATGTGATAGATTGACTCAGGCGTTGTTAGATGTGTTAAATAAACCACATTTGGTGATTCTTCCATTCGTTGGAGCGACTTCTCATACAATGTGTCTGTAGACTTATCCATCGTGCCATATATATAGTCGTAGAATGGCATGAAAAGTGAGTAATTTGTTCGGAATTGAGTATGGTGCAAAGAGTGGTACCTAGGATGGAAATAACATAAAGCCATTTTTTATATTTTAATATTTATATGAATAATTTATGAGTCTAATTAAAAATAGAGTTTGACTTACGTTGGGGTGTACATGATGTACTTGAGAGGAGGGAACATAACAAATAGTGATTTTGGAACGAACTCAAAGTTGCAATGGCCCATATTGTTCATAAGATCTATATATAACACGTACCCCAGAACCGCTGCCAAGGATGCTTTACCGATCAAGACTAGTGTCATCAGCGGGATAGCAAACAGTGCGAAATAGGCAATGTGTTCCGCAAATGGATGAATCACGGCTGCGAGCAATTGGTTGCAGGATAATATATAATCAGGGTAACTTGTGCAATAAACAGTTATTATACCTTGAGTAATAGATGGTTGTCTTACTTGCATATATAGTTGTAAAACATGTAATAGTGGTTGTTCCATATGCATATATAGTTGTATATTGTATATTTAGATTAGTGATTATATAGTTGTACCTCATGCACAAATAGTTGTACAATGTGCATTGATACTTGTTCTTTTGTGTATAGATGGTTTTATCTTGTGCATTGATATGTGTCTTACATAAATTGTGGCTGTAGTTCGATATGTCTATAGTTGTAAACGTGTGCATAAACAATTGTACTGTGTGTATAAATACCATGTTTTTAAAACTGGATGGCCCACCTAACTAAATCGGAACCTTTTGTGTTGTTAGTTTAGTTATGACCTGTTAGCTAATAAACTAGACCCAAATGAATCGAGTTGTTTTAAACAAGAAATAAAACCATAAAATTGAAGCATAACGAACCAAAACATATTGAAAAGAGTCCAAACAACCTCCTCTTTTGGCTAACCTATCGGTAAGATATATATTGGTATATATCTTTAGTAGTCTCTGTATTATATGTAGGTTACCTTGTGTAATTTTTTCAAAAAAAAAAAAAAAAGTTTTTTAAATGGTTTTTACATGGATTTTCTAAGTTTTCTTAAGTCAAGTGGATTTTCAATTTATCCTTACCTATATATATATATATATATGTATGGGTAAAGTATATGGAGGAAACCCTCCTTATTTGGTAAACTCTGGAAACTCTGACTTCCCAACATTTTTTTTTTTTGAAAAAAATAGGGTATGTAATATACATTTTTTTAAGCATTTCGGGCCAAAAAAATCGAAAAAGCGCCGAACGGTTTTTTTTTAAAAAAATAAAAAACGTCTACTGTTTACATATAGTTAACACATTGTTAACACCTGTTATTAGCGCTTAACATGTGTTAGTCAAAATTTTATTTTTTTTTTTAAAAAAAAAGTACTCGGCGCTTTTTTAATTTTTTTGGCCCAAAATGCTTAAAATCATGTATATTACTTGCCCTATTTTTTTCAAAAAAAAAAAAATATTGGGAAGTCAGAGTTTCCAGAGTTTACCAAATAAGGAGGGTTTTCTCTATAACCATTCCCTATATGTATGTATGTATGTATGTATGTATGTATATATTGGTATTGAGAGAGAGAGAGAGAGAGAGAGAGAGATTTACAAGTTATTGGCTCCGTAGCTACAGATGAATGGTGATGAGAATGATAGCGGTTATAGAGGAAATGATGATGAAGAGCTCTATGAAGCCAATAATATAAAAATTCTACAGGTCCCACATGTAAAACTACAATAATAATGACCCCATCCAACCTCCATATAGGTAAGTTTTGAGCACCTGCAGAATAGTAATTCACCAAATAATACAATAGCCCATTAAATATGATTTGGTCATCCCTGAAAAAAAAAAAGGCATTTTAGTTATTTTAATCGATTCTTATGATGGCTTCGATAGATCTACTAATGTGTTTTTAAAAATATAGATTTATAAAGGTTAATAAGAGAAAGAAGTGAAATGAACCAGTCTCTTTCACGATCAACTTGTTCCAGCTCAATAGTCTTGTCAACAATTCGGTTTTGACCTTTTGCGGTTTTGTATCGAGAGATGGAAATCCAAATTTGATTATGCAACATTCTTGTTAAGAGTAAAAGAATAATGAGGATAGTCGATGAATCTCTAGTGTTTACATCCATTGTCATGAAGTCATAGACACTCTTCACCACACATGGAGCCAATAGCACATACTTCAATCATTTCATAAAATGCAATAAAGTTGTTAATAGATGACTAATGTTATATAGCAAGCACATAATTTATATAGAAATAAATATTAAATTTTTGCATTTGAAAGTGGTTGCATAAATGAACCTATATTATTAATAAATTTGAATGTTTTAAGGTTAAATGAATCGTATGATCTATGTAAACACACGAGTACATTAAAGGCATTCGGCTTCTTATGACCGACATGAGTTTAATGTTCGTGTCAAATTTACACCCACAAGAAAGATAAAGATTTGACACTTCTCATTATGTTCCTAACCATCAATAATCGTTTGTAGAAAAAGTTTGAAACATTGAATTAACAAAATTTTGTTTAGAATTTAAAAAAATGTTGACTAATTGAAGGTTTGAAGTAACATTTGGATTCACATGTCACAAAGAATACTCAAAGAGAAGGGGTATGGAGAAGGTGGTGGTGTGCAATAGAGAGTTGTACCTTAAAGCTTCCAAGTGGTTTCCATGGCCAGTTTGTGAGGAAACCAGGAGTTGCAGCCATTGATAAACCCAACTCTAACCTATGTTGCTTTGTTTGTATAGTCTGATTACATGTTTATATTTAGTTATTTATACACAAATGTAGTGGAACCTTTGAATCCTACTCTGTGGTAGTTTGGGACACAAATTGAATATGGTAATAAATGGTGACATTGTAATCATATCTACCCTCTTGAGATTAAATGCATTTGAGAAAAAGGGTCATGGTAAAGATACATCCTAAAAATTGTTTGCACACTCCTCTATATGCGACTTATGAAGCTCTACCCTTCTATATGACCCTATACGCGGCGTATAGAAATATAGTGTCTCCTTTTTACAATGTTAGCCTTGGGATTTGAAACGGCGGTCGTTGAGAGGGTTGGGGAGGGTGATAGTGGTCGTTGAGTGTGTAGGGATGGTGACGGTTGTGGTTGTGGTTGAGAGGATCGGGATGGTGATGGTTGTGGGTTGGGGTGGGTGTGACGGTTTTGGGCTGTGATGGGGGTGGGGGTGGGTTACAATGGTGGTGTGGGTTGGGTTACGGTTGGGGTGGATAACGATTGTAAGGCCATATCCGATTACTATATTAATTATTAAAAGTTTACGTCTTAAAATAAGCTTAACAAAGTTTATGCGAATATGTTATGTTTAAACACATAGCCGCCAAGCGGCCTTGACTACTTGTGATTCAATGCTTTACAAAAGTTTAAAATCCAAAACAAGGCCCACAATGTTATTTACTAGTTCATGTACAAAAAAAATGCGGAAGCTATCGAGTCTTTAGTGTTCGGTCCTTGGTTCATGGCATGATCATCTCCCGGCATCCAAACCTCCATACCTAGGGTTTTACAAGATAAATAACCGTTATACATTCTTGGAATCAATTAGAATTGAAAACACAATAAATAAATAAAATAATTTTTGAGTCTTAGTCCCGTCGTGTCATGCGACAGGGGAACCCTACCTCGTCGCATGGCACGACACCCTATTTTTCCCAATAACTTGCCTCAATTTACAGGTTTTTATACTTAGCCAAATTTTGATGTCCATTTTCCTGCATAAGACTTTGTTAATCTATGAGGTCAAAACCATTATCGTGGACTTTTTGGTAATCGTTTTTGGCTAAAAACACATGCCCCTAAGTCATTAGACCTCATGATCATACACTCCTTTGGTTTCTAGTATTATAACCATAACTATTATCTACATGATCTATCCGACCCTTTAAATACCCTTCATGTCAAAACATGCATTATGCACTTCTAAAGTCTCAATTGCTTGTTGTTTGATCACAAAATCCACCCAACATACAATTGAGTTTATAATCTTTATATAATCTACATGATTCAAGAAAGGGTAACTCCACTTTAAACGGCTATTCATTCATCTTTCATAGATAAGAATTAACTATATAGTTTAACTATCTATGATCCCCGATGTAAGCATGTGATTCACGAATAGTCATCCATACCAACGTCTTGGTAAGGTATGAATTCATCTTAGTCATACTACCGTTGTGGTGATGCTTTCGTGTCCATGGCCACATGTGCCATTTTACTTAGTCTCACTCTCTCGACCTATACGACTTAAGATATGGTAACATGTTCAAATTTTAAGCTTCGCGGGGAATCACAATTGTTTTTAAATTCCTCAAACACTCAGTTAGAATAGTTATGATGTAAAAGTCATGATTTTGACTTACATTACTCGTGCCCCTTTTGCTTCAAGTCTTTACTCGTGCGTAGGGGTGTAAACGAGCCGAGCCGAGCCCGAGCCTGAATGGGCTCGGCTCGGGCTCGTTAAGGTTTTGTGATGCTCGAGCTCGAGCTCGGCTCGCTAGTAAAATCCAAAGCTCGAGCTTGGCTCAGCTCGAGGTGATTTGAGAATCTCAAACGAGCTCAAAAGCTCGGCTCGAGCTCGCAAAAGCTCGGCTATAACTTAGGCTCGCGAGCCCAATCGTTAAGGCTATAACTTAGGCTCGGCTGTAACTTAGGCTCGGGCTCGGGTTCGGGCTCTAGCTCGTTAAGGCTCGCGAGCCCAATCGAGCTTTGTATCTAGTGTAAGACCCTAACCCGTAATCACGCGATTATTGCCTAATCTTACGGGTTTTGACCTTAACTAAAAACCACTCCCGATTAAAACTTTGAAATTTTCTTTATAAGTCAACCCATTAAGATCAAATACATGTTTGATTCACACAAATTTTTACTTTTTAATAGTTGAAACATATTTTAAGATGTTGCGTTTTAACGGGAGTTCCTTAGATTCTAGTGCGGAAGCTTGATGAGTGTTCGGGCGTGTTCGGTTCTTCTCGCGACTTGATCCTTGCTCCGGGTCGTTCCTTGAATGTTTACCTAGCACCATCACACAAAGAATGGTTAGTGAGCGGTCAAATGAAACATTTAAACTAGTGTGAGAGTCGTTACACGTCGAAACGGAACGAACCAGGCCCAACGGCCCTTTATCAGGAGAACAAACTGCTGCAACTTTTGCGCAGCAGCTGTTCGGATCGCTTTTACCCCTTCTAAAACCCAAAATCCGACTTCGACTTTCAAATAAGAATTGTTCTACGCTCCGAGAGCTTTCCAGACATATAAAGAACACCTCCTAACGATTTTTCTACGATTTTATACGGAATTTTAAAGTTCGTGCTGACATGCAGGTCAAAGCGCGCGGCCGCTCGGTCTCTGTGAGCGGCCGCTCGAAGCTTCTGATGTGATTTTGGTGATTTTTAAGCATGGGAATCATGTCGCAACCGCATTTGATGATTCCCGAAGCCTAAGTAATGACTCGCCGACTAAATAAACCTTTGTTTGACTGAAATTATGGTCCGGTTTATGTCGCCATGATCCGGTTCTTAGTTTTGAATGTTTATGGCGACTTTTACCCAATTTGACCCATTAAGGCCTTAATTCAAACAAGGCACTTTTGACCACTTAAATTGCATACCGTTTGACTTGTCAAGTCATTAGACACTTGATCAACAAAAGCGTTTGTCCGATTTGTTTCATTACGACTTAGATTCTTAGAATTCAACCTTTATTAATCCTTTGAATCCCCAAAATGCCCCTCATGACCAAATCTTTCAATTTAGCCATTCGTGGCGAAACTTCTTGTTTCAAATCCAATGTTTTTGACTCAATGACTTGTTTAAAAACCTCTAAGTCCTTCCGGACTTAGAGTTTCATCCTTTCTCAAGTTTTCACTTGTTTTAGTTGATTCTAAGCGCATTAGCGCGCATTAGACATAGTTGTGGAAATAACTTACTTGATTTGCAACCACACTTCATGTGGGTAGTTTTAGTACCCATGTTTCTTCGCCCGAAGGTGTTTTATTAGCTACGGACTTACCGGGTGCCCGTGTCCCATATTCATACCTTGTGCTCATCCTCCATGATTCTTAACATCAAGCATGCATACACGAGTGCGTTTACCTGCGTGATTTCTAGATAGACACATTAACTTCTCGGAACTCAAATGATAATAGCATACCATTTGATCCGTAAACCTCAAGAATCTCAATGCTTGGAAAACAAGCATCAAGTGTTGGACTTAAATGATGACGAATTCACCATATGACCCGTTTAGACCCATAGTTCATGATACTATGTTACCCAAGTTTTTATTATGGTTCAAGTGACATCAACATGACCCATTTAACACCATTCTTAACGGCTTCATTCAAATGCTTTCATTTAGATTAAAACATCATTTTTCACATATCTTTATTTATTGACCCGTTTGATGGATTTCACCATTTGGTCATAACACATTGTCTTGATTAAGGTCATAAACCACGTTTTGTATTGAGTGCACATAAGGTGACCCATTAATAGCTTCTACCCCTTGGGGTTTATCTTTATCACGCATTCAAGATTTAAGACTAATATCTACAAGAATTAAGCTATGTTATAGTACATTGGTGTAAGTAAAACTTACCTCATATCCGTTCTTGCTACCATACGCATTGCTTGCATCCGTTTGACCCGTTTGCATCCCTAGTCCTTGTACCTACTTAGGGATATGTCAAACTTGATTATTAGAATACATAACATGGATTTAATTCACTATCCATAAATCATGTATTCATTACCCATTTATAGCTAAATCCATAGCCATTTTCTTATATAGAATATCCGATTAACTTGGCTTATTACAAACCAATATCACATACGATTGATAGCTCTTACATGATTCTAACTTCATAGTTTCACTAGTGTTCACCAATTTGGCATTTAATCGAACACTTGGTGTGCACCCACCAATTTGTTTAGTTTTAAAGCTCAAGATTAGCCAAAACATAACCATTTGTCTAATCATCATCATAATACATTATTTAGACCATTTTGCCTAAATTTCTCATACAACAACTTCTAAGAGTCACAAAAGGTTACTAGATATGAGTGGATTCAACCTAGAGGTTAAACCCCAAATTCTACACATAACATAATCATATGATCAAAACCAAATACACATATTAGGTGTGATTTGTAACTAAATTAGGTATGTTTGAGGTTCCCCAAGACTAGAGCAACCTCTTTTAACCATAAATTTCACGTTTTATCAAAACCCTAGTTTTTGACCAAATCAAAAACGGGTATTAACATCAAATTACATCAAATAGAAGGTACCTTGATGTTCATTAGGCCTTAGATGACTTGTTTCTTGCTAGAGCATCGAAAAGCCCCTTGATTTGGCTTGGATTCAAGCATGTTCTTGAGTATTTAGGTTTTGGGGAAGAATCCCCTTTGTTTTTCTTCCTGATAATCGATCCACACATATGTGTGTGGATTCTTCCATTTTTTTTTTATTTAGATTATCCCATGTGCAACTCTAGTCCCTCAAGTTACTACAATGTTATTTTCGTATAAAAACTAACTAATTAAGCTAGTTTCTAACACCTTGTATCCGTTTATAAAAATGCTATTATTAACTAGGTTACTTCCATATTAGAGCATAACCCATAATCTTATCGTTTAAGTCTCGTTTTATTATTTTGCTAATCACGCCTAATGGCATAATTAGACGAACAAATGGTTTTGGGGTGTTACAAGTCTACCCCCCTTAAAGAGGTTTCGTCCTCGAAACCTTTCTTGTGTTGTTGCTTTGGTCGCCGCCAAGAACCTTAGTGTCTCTAATCAAGTTTGTGCATCGCTCAATCCCTTGACATTCTATAGTCTAACGAGTAGTACTATATACTTATTGTTTGTATCCCTTTACTCGGCTTTCTAACTTTTATTATATGGAAGCCTTAGCTTTCATAATATGACTTGAGTCATCCTATTATTTCGGTTAACTAGGGGCAATATCTACATACTTACCCCCTACCCGACATTTTAGCTACTTATGTTCTTCATAGGTCTTCCCTAGATCAGTAGACTATCCCCGTCTACTATTATCCCGAATGATGTAATGTTTTAAGGGGCCATTCTATCATGCACCTTTGAGCATCTACTGTAATACTTGATTGTAGCATGCATACACATATAGGTCTATGCTTCTATTACTAACAAGTAATTTGTCTTGGTTTCCAAGACTAACCCGACTTTTTAACATAGCCGTTTTCTAGCTTCTTGGATTCACCCCCGAATCCAATCCTTGTTTCTTTTTGGTTTGCTATAATATTATAACAACCTTGCTTTACACTAACATTTTCCTTTCTTTGGCTAATCCTTACTTTAAGAATTTGCCATTTATTTGGTTTACCCAAGTTCCCGTTTTGCTAACTCGATTGGTGGTCATTGCCCAACCGACCCGTTTAAAGACTTTTGAGTTTTTGACTTCAAATCGTTTATATATATAGAACGCTTAGTTTCTAAAAGTCCTTTTGATGATTACCGATCTCACTATAAATTGAGGTCGGTTTTCTTTTCATAAACACGGTGTAGATCGGTCATTACAACTCATTGTATCGACTAATCTCCTGTTATCACGGTGTGCATCGGATTGTAATAACTGCGCAATCCGACTGTTATCATAATTTGCATTAAATTTTACCTACGATACAATCTAATGTTATTGCAGTTTACACTTTTTCATCCTTAACCCGGGGTTGAATGATTTACTGATTTATCACGGCCTTCCGCTTTTACTAATTATGTTTTGCACTTTATTCATCCAAGTTCATGACTTTGATTGAGAGTGCACTGCCTTGGTCTCTACAACCCGCTCGGGATTGCTTATACCTCGGCTTATTGGTGTATAATTTTGTCACTGACCGGAAGGTCCAGTTGACCCATGGGTTTATCACGGCCCATGTCTGTTGTTTATGATTTATCAACCAAAACCATAGTTATGGTTGATTTAGTGAAGCAATACCTCGGCCTCTACGATCCCCACGGGTCGCTTATACCTTGGTTTTTCTTTCCTCTTTGTTTATCATGGCCCTTGAGACCATATTTGACTAATCCATGATTTTCCCGACACCTCACACTTACTTAGTCCTCGTTACATAAGTTGTATATGTATCAATTGTAAGAAACCCATAGTATCATATGTTTAACACTTACCTGGCCAGGGTAAGCAATCCGCATATGGTACACATGGACTTGTTATAATTAGTACATCACATCCTATGTAAGCAAAGCTTCAGTTCATGCTTGTGTCCTTTATTTTATTTGGTAAAAACCCTTCCTTGATAATTTATTCAACGTTAGGTTTTTATCTTCATTCATTAAGAATAAACGATGTGTTTTTGTTTTGTAAAACTTTGTGTGATCACACTCATTGGTATGATCACAATGCCTTTCTAGACATTAGTTTGGGATGATTACCCCCAACCCGGTCTCGATGTTCAAGTTAAGTTTGTGCATTGATCGTTCATTATCGTGAACTATGCACCTTTCACATTTTTCCTATTGCTTGCATATGCAATTACCACTCTTCAGGTGATAATTGCATACTAATGCACCTACTATGGTTTCGAGCATGTACCTGTTTGATACTTGCTCCCGTGTTCCCTTTCGTTACTGATCCATTAGCCCGAGTCGTTACTTGACTTGGTCCTTAGTGAGCATGCTATCAGCCGTGCTCCCGAAACCTCTACAACCTCGTTTGGTGAATCATCCGATCCTCTCTCGATCGAATAAGATGTTATCATCCCTGTCACATTTATAATTTCAATTAATTAGTAACATGACATTTCATTATTAGTATGCATCACTGCAATAGTGATGTTAGAGTTCTTGTTATGCGAGATTCCCGTTGCCCGAATCAATCTTTTGGATAGGCCCCATGAGTACCTAACCATTTCCTTATCAAGATTTTGAGATAGCGAGTATCTACACAATATCACTATTGATTACCTATAACAATTTTCCGATCAAAACGGATGTTTATTATAGGTATTACTTACCGGATTCCTTGATCAAGTCTTGAACCGAACACCCTTCAACACTTTGAGCGCACGGTTTGAGTCCAAGTATCCTTCCCGACACTCGGATCCCTCAAACCTATGGCTCTGATACCACTTGTAAGACCCTAACCCGTAATCACGCGATTATTGCCTAATCTTACGGGTTTTGACCTTAACTAAAAACCACTCCCGATTAAAACTTTGAAATTTTCTTTATAAGTCAACCCATTAAGATCAAATACATGTTTGATTCACACAAATTTTTACTTTTTAATAGTTGAAACATATTTTAAGATGTTGCGTTTTAACGGGAGTTCCTTAGATTCTAGTGCGGAAGCTTGATGAGTGTTCGGGCGTGTTCGGTTCTTCTCGCGACTTGATCCTTGCTCCGGGTCGTCCCTTGAATGTTTACCTAGCACCATCACACAAAGAATGGTTAGTGAGCGGTCAAATGAAACATTTAAACTAGTGTGAGAGTCGTTACACGTCGAAACGGAACGAACCAGGCCCAACGGCCCTTTATCAGGAGAACAAACTGCTGCAACTTTTGCGCAGCAGCTGTTCGGATCGCTTTTACCCCTTCTAAAACCCAAAATCCGACTTCGACTTTCAAATAAGAATTGTTCTACGCTCCGAGAGCTTTCCAGACATATAAAGAACACCTCCTAACGATTTTTCTACGATTTTATACGGAATTTTAAAGTTCGTGCTGACATGCAGGTCAAAGCGCGCGGCCGCTCGGTCTCTGTGAGCGGCCGCTCGAAGCTTCTGATGTGATTTTGGTGATTTTTAAGCATGGGAATCATGTCGCAACCGCATTTGATGATTCCCGAAGCCTAAGTAATGACTCGCCGACTAAATAAACCTTTGTTTGACTGAAATTATGGTCCGGTTTATGTCGCCATGATCCGGTTCTTAGTTTTGAATGTTTATGGCGACTTTTACCCAATTTGACCCATTAAGGCCTTAATTCAAACAAGGCACTTTTGACCACTTAAATTGCATACCGTTTGACTTGTCAAGTCATTAGACACTTGATCAACAAAAGCGTTTGTCCGATTTGTTTCATTACGACTTAGATTCTTAGAATTCAACCTTTATTAATCCTTTGAATCCCCAAAATGCCCCTCATGACCAAATCTTTCAATTTAGCCATTCGTGGCGAAACTTCTTGTTTCAAATCCAATGTTTTTGACTCAATGACTTGTTTAAAAACCTCTAAGTCCTTCCGGACTTAGAGTTTCATCCTTTCTCAAGTTTTCACTTGTTTTAGTTGATTCTAAGCGCATTAGCGCGCATTAGACATAGTTGTGGAAATAACTTACTTGATTTGCAACCACACTTCATGTGGGTAGTTTTAGTACCCATGTTTCTTCGCCCGAAGGTGTTTTATTAGCTACGGACTTACCGGGTGCCCGTGTCCCATATTCATACCTTGTGCTCATCCTCCATGATTCTTAACATCAAGCATGCATACACGAGTGCGTTTACCTGCGTGATTTCTAGATAGACACATTAACTTCTCGGAACTCAAATGATAATAGCATACCATTTGATCCGTAAACCTCAAGAATCTCAATGCTTGGAAAACAAGCATCAAGTGTTGGACTTAAATGATGACGAATTCACCGTATGACCCGTTTAGACCCATAGTTCATGATACTATGTTACCCAAGTTTTTATTATGGTTCAAGTGACATCAACATGACCCATTTAACACCATTCTTAACGGCTTCATTCAAATGCTTTCATTTAGATTAAAACATCATTTTTCACATATCTTTATTTATTGACCCGTTTGATGGATTTCACCATTTGGTCATAACACATTGTCTTGATTAAGGTCATAAACCACGTTTTGTATTGAGTGCACATAAGGTGACCCATTAATAGCTTCTACCCCTTGGGGTTTATCTTTATCACGCATTCAAGATTTAAGACTAATATCTACAAGAATTAAGCTATGTTATAGTACATTGGTGTAAGTAAAACTTACCTCATATCCGTTCTTGCTACCATACGCATTGCTTGCATCCGTTTGACCCGTTTGCATCCCTAGTCCTTGTACCTACTTAGGGATATGTCAAACTTGATTATTAGAATACATAACATGGATTTAATTCACTATCCATAAATCATGTATTCATTACCCATTTATAGCTAAATCCATAGCCATTTTCTTATATAGAATATCCGATTAACTTGGCTTTTTACAAACCAATATCACATACGATTGATAGCTCTTACATGATTCTAACTTCATAGTTTCACTAGTGTTCACCAATTTGGCATTTAATCGAACACTTGGTGTGCACCCACCAATTTGTTTAGTTTTAAAGCTCAAGATTAGCCAAAACATAACCATTTGTCTAATCATCATCATAATACATTATTTAGACCATTTTGCCTAAATTTCTCATACAACAACTTCTAAGAGTCACAAAAGGTTACTAGATATGAGTGGATTCAACCTAGAGGTTAAACCCCAAATTCTACACATAACATAATCATATGATCAAAACCAAATACACATATTAGGTGTGATTTGTAACTAAATTAGGTATGTTTGAGGTTCCCCAAGACTAGAGCAACCTCTTTTAACCATAAATTTCACGTTTTATCAAAACCCTAGTTTTTGACCAAATCAAAAACGGGTATTAACATCAAATTACATCAAATAGAAGGTACCTTGATGTTCATTAGGCCTTAGATGACTTGTTTCTTGCTAGAGCATCGAAAAGCCCCTTGATTTGGCTTGGATTCAAGCATGTTCTTGAGTATTTAGGTTTTGGGGAAGAATCCCCTTTGTTTTTCTTCCTGATAATCGATCCACACATATGTGTGTGGATTCTTCCATTTTTTTTTTATTTAGATTATCCCATGTGCAACTCTAGTCCCTCAAGTTACTACAATGTTATTTTCGTATAAAAACTAACTAATTAAGCTAGTTTCTAACACCTTGTATCCGTTTATAAAAATGCTATTATTAACTAGGTTACTTCCATATTAGAGCATAACCCATAATCTTATCGTTTAAGTCTCGTTTTATTATTTTGCTAATCACGCCTAATGGCATAATTAGACGAACAAATGGTTTTGGGGTGTTACATCTAGGGCTCGAGCTCGGGCTCGATAACTAAACGAGCCATATTTCAGGCTCGGGCTCGGGCTCGTTAAGGCTCGGCTCGTTCGAGCTTTTTACCGAGCCGATCCCGAGCTGATCCCGAGCCACTACGTGTCATTTACACCCCTACTCGTGCGGCTTCCTGAAGTCTCTAGCTTAGCACCCATATTATGTAATCCGCATATACATTAAGGTATTTGTTCTTAGGCGTGATTTCATATAACCATACAAGTTTATCAAATAAAATATCTATGCCATAACTATGCCCGAATGCAATCGAGTTTCATTGAGGTGTATTATCATATTCTTGGTAGGTGAGATATTTCTAATGTTATTTATTGGACTTAAAGACCACAAGGATCCGTTCCTATTTCAATTTCAATATTACTAGGATGTCAATAATCAATCAAATCAAGTTTCTCATAATTCATATACATGTCAAAGATAGTCTTTCATAGATTAAAGATAATTCCTACCAAGCTATCAAGACACCCAAACTTCTTCTCATAACATGGATTCGCAAGACCATGTTTTGAGGCTCCCTAGACGATTAGTAGGCTTAGATGATCCATTACAAGGGTAATGCAGGTGAAATCCCTTTGAATTTAGCTTGCATTGAGCTTGTTATGGAGTTTTAGGTCAAGTGTGTGTTTGTGTGAAATCTTAAATTTTTTTCATTTGTTTTGTTTAACTTTACCCACTTGACACATTTAGTCCTTCTAGTTAAGTCCTCGTGTTTGCATGGTTAAAACACTAACCAATTTGTCGAAAGGTCTTAGTCTTACTTGGCTCATAAATTTAACTGGGTTTTCTTGACTTGGGCATTTCACATTATTTAGAAATTGTTTGATTTATTATAAGCCCAACACATAGTGTTAGGGTTATGTCGCGTTAATGAAATTTGAGGAGTTACAACGATTGTGGTGCTGGATGGTGTTGGTGGTGGGGTAGGGTTAAAGTTGTGTGGGTGATGGTGGTGGTTGTGGTGAAAACGACTGATTGACACAGAAAACAATAAAGTATTCCTATACGCCGTGTATGACCCTATACATGGCGTATAGGGCAACAAGGGTCTGCAAGACTTTGTGGAATGGACATTATATGGACATTAATGTTGGGAATCATGGTATCGAATACACAGCGGAAGCGGTTTATATATTTAACGAAAACGGATTATATATACTATATATATAATGGCCGATTAATATATATAAATTATTAGTTAATTTTATTAATCCGATTAATAAAATATTCCCAATCAGGATCTCAGTTAAACGCGTATAAACAAATAAATAATAAAACAACCATAGGGGGTTTAGTAATCAACCTTTGACGACTACACCGGAATTGTAAGACGCGGGTTATAACGAATCCTCGCTAGTAGGAAGTTCACACTGTGCACGAACCAATCGGGAGGCAACACTTGCAAGAGGAAGGTGGTGGCTAGTGGTGGTTGATGGCCGGACCAAGAAGAAGTGGCGGCGGCGGCCCCGTTTCTTAAGGTGGCGGCCGCAAAGTCTTGAGGAGGAGGCAAGAGGTGATTGTTTTTATGAAAGGTGTGATTAGGGTTTACTCCTTAACCCTCCTTTTATAAGACAACAACTTGCAATAAACCCTCTTGCTAAATATCTTTATACTCCTTTAATATTAATCTTATTAATATTAAGTCCTCAAGACTAAAACAATTATATTTCATAAATAATAATTCACCAACGCGTGAACTTATCTGATTCGTGTACCAACGTGTAACTCTTCGGATCGTACCGGGTCGGGTTACGTTGACCTCGACTTTTAATTACATCGGACATACCATATATCCAACAATCTCCCACTTGGACGATTTTAATTAAATGAGTCAACGTGCGCAGAGTTGGACGCCTAGCTGCATCGCATTGCACCCAAACCAGTATGACACTTTACAGTCGCCAACTAGTTCTTTGAGTTCAAGTAACGCTTTACTTAACCAAATACTATAGCCCTAATAATTATATCAATAAGTCCCTTCTGTATAGACATCCGTTAATCATAAGACATGGATCATTCATTCTTATATATTGATCAACTATTCTCTATTCTCGTCTCTAATTCAAAGTGGTCTAACGAACTACCTTAGTCCGAGCATGGCCACGCGTTTATACCAGTTTGAGTTTATGAGGGCGCCAGAATGTCTAGGCTTCTAATCCCATAGAAGTACAAAATTCCATCAGCGTCATACAACTCCCACTTAGTCTCGAATTTCTCCCAACGCTACCCTTATAGCTACCCATGTTTCAGGATAGTGTAAGATAACATCAAAGATAGTCCTTGATCAATGTAGTTTAATATGTGCCTTAGGAAAAAGGACAGATTGAACATATCAATATCAAAACATCTCATGACATAGATCCATGGAGATCGTTGTGAAGCGAGTTACATCCAATATTATTCCATAATAATATCTGGGAATTATGATCCTCAACCCTTGAGCTATTCACCTCATGAATACAACCATCCCAATTCACAATAGTCTTACATTCAAATTCATTCCCATGTAATTTGATCGACTACGGACATTTAGAATACTCTTATTCAAGGATTTAAACATACAAATAATGAACACAGTTAATAAATATTTAAATTTGCATTTATCCCATTAAATCAAATAAACATTCAACATAACTGTCATAGTTCAAAATAAAACATCAATATTAATTACAGATCATGCCCATTGTCTAACAACTCTAAGCCCTATATTTCCAGCATGCTCCTCATGTCTAGCTTAAGGTAAAGGCTTAGTAAAGGGGTCAGCCAGATTTAGATCTGTATGAACTTTGTTCATCACGACGTCTCCACGTTCTACTATTTCTCTAATATAGTGGAACCTTCTGAGTATATGCCTTGCGGTCTGATGTGACCTTGGTTCCTTTGCAAGAGCAATGGCACTAGTGTTGTCACAGAGTATCTCGATTGGTTTCTTTATGCTAGGCACAACATCAAGATCGGTAATGAACTTCTTCATCCAGGCAGCCTCCTTTGCAGCATCCGATGCAGCAATGTATTCAGATTCACGGGTGGATTGAGCAACCACACTTTGCTTAGAGCTCTTCCAAGTAATAGCCCCACCATTCAGAATGAAAACATATCCCGTTTGTGATCTTGAGTCATCACGATCAGTTTGGAAGCTTGCATTAGTATAACACTTAACTGACAGCTCCTCATCCAGTCCTCCATATATTAAGAACATGTCCTTAGTCCTTCTCAGGTACTTAAGAATGTTCTTCAATACAGCCTAGTGACTCTCTCCTGGATTTTGTTGATATCTACTCGTCATGCTAAGAGCATACGAGACATCAGGTCTAGTACATAACATGGCATACATGATGGAACCAATCGCAGAAGCATATGGAACACCTTCCATTTTCTACTTTTCCTCTTCAGTATTTGCACACTGCTTGTTATCAAGAATGGTTCCATGTGCCATGGGCAAGAGCCCCCTTTTTTAGTCTTGCATTGAGAAGCGTCGTAAGACCTTATCAATATATGTACTTTGACTCAAACCAAATAACCGCTTCGATCGATCTCTATAAATCTTTATTCCCAGAATATAAGCGGCTTCACCAAGATCTTTCATTGCGAAACATTTACCCAACCAGGTCTTAACATCTTTCAGCATAGGGATATTCTTTCCAATGATTAGTATGTCATCTACATACAGTATAAGAAAAGTAATATAGCTCCCACTAGATTTCTTGTAAACACACGGTTCATCTTCATTCTTGATAAAACCAAACTCTTTGATTTTCTGATCAAAACGGAGATTCCAGCTGCGAGATGCTTGCTTTAATCCATAGATGGATTTATTCAGCTTGCACACCTTATTAGGATTCTTTGGATCGACAAAACCTTCAGGTTGAACCATATAGACATCTTCCAGTAAGTGTCCATTAAGGAACGCGGTTTTGACATCCATCTGCCATATCTCATAGTCATAATATGCAGCAATGGCAAGCAGAATTCTAATAGACTTAAGCATGGCTACTGGCGAGAAAGTTTCCTCATAATCAATTCCTTGAGTCTGAGTAAAACCTTTTGCTACAAGCCTTGCTTTGTAGGTTTGCACATTCCCATCCATGTCAGTCTTCTTCTTGAAGATCCATTTGTTTCCCACAGTCCGACATTCGGTAGGAAGATCAACCAAATCCCAGACTTGGTTATCATACATGGATTGCATCTCTGCATTCATGGCTTCTTGCCATTTCTTGGATTCTGAATCCAAGATTGCAGCTTTGTAAGTAGTAGGCTCAGCTTCATCAATCATGAAGATATCGTCATACCTTACAGGTGCACGACGATCCCTAATACTTTTCCGAACACTTGGCGTTTTTGTTGTTTCTTGAGTCCTCTCAGGCTCATCTTCAACAACTGGATCAGTTACTTCTGTCTCTGTCTGAACACTTGGTTCAGTCACTTGTGATTCTCGAATTTCTTCAAGATCCACATGATTATCTCCAATCCCTCGCGCCAGAAGCTCTTCCTCTAAGAAAGTGCCTCTACGTTTAGTGAAAATCTTATTTTCAGTGGGGTGGTAGAATAGGTAACCGATCTTCTTACCGTATCCAACGAAAACCACTTTTTCGCCTCTGGGATCTAGTTTATCCGAAGATTCTAGAGTGACATAAGCATTACATCCCCAGACTTTAAGGTAGGATACATGAGGTTTCTTTCCATGCCATATCTAATAAGGCGTTTTATTAACCTTCTTCGTTGGAGCTATATTCACAAGTCTTGCGGCAGTTTCCAAAGCATAACTCCAAAAGGATTTTGGAAGGTTTGTTCGACACATCATTGATCGAATCATATCTATTAGAGTTTGATTTCTCCGCTCAGACACACCATTATGTTGCGGTGTTCCAGGTGGAGTGAGTTGTGAAACTATTCCACAATCCTTTAGATGGTCGATGAATTCCTGACTAAGATATTCACCGCCTCGATCTGATCGAAGCATTTTAATAACCTTCTTCGTTGGAGCTATATTCACAAGTCTTGCGGCAGTTTCCAAAGCATAACTCCAAAAGGATTTTGGAAGGTTTGTTCGACACATCATTGATCGAATCATATCTATTAGAGTTTGATTTCTCCGCTCAGACACACCATTATGTTGCGGTGTTCCAGGTGGAGTGAGTTGTGAAACTATTCCACAATCCTTTAGATGGTCGATGAATTCCTGACTAGGATATTCACCGCCTCGATCTGATCGAAGCATTTTAATATTTCTATTTAGCTGATTTTCTACTTCGTTTTGGTACTCCTTGAACTTTTCAAGAGTTTCATGTTTATGCTTCATGAGATAAACATAACCATATCTACTGAAATCATCAGTAAATGTAACAAAGTATCTTTCTCCATGTCTTGACATTGTTCTGAATGGACCACATACATCTGTATGTACAAGTCCTAACAGATCATTAGCTCTTTCTCCAACATTTGAAAAAGGTGCTTTCGTTAACTTTCCACTTAAGCATGATTCGCATTTTCCAAACGACTCTGAACCCTTGGAATCTAGGATTCCTGCGGTTTTGAGTTGTTTAACACGATTCTCACTTATGTGACCAAGTCTACAATGCCACATATACGTATCATTAAAGTCCAACTTACTACGTTTATGGGAGATATTGCATAATATGTTATCGTTTTGGATTTCTATCTCATAGATCCCATTGTTGGGTTTTGCATCAAAGTAAAATATATCGTTAAAATAAGCAGAAATAAATTCCCCATTGAAACGATAATTAAAACCTTGTCCTCGCAAAGCCAAAACTGAAAAAATATTTCTAGTCACACTAGGAATGTAATAAACATTGTTCAAAACAAGTTCTAAACCAGAAGGAAGTAAGAGAACACATTCTCCTATAGCCTTCACAGCAACTCTTTGTCCATTGCCAACATGGACCTCCAAGTCGCCTTGTTTCAGCTTTCTAATCTTTCTTAATCCTTGCAAAACATTACAAATATGGAAACCACATCCTGTGTCAAACACCCATGTTTTGCTAGGAAAAGCAAAGATTTCAATAACATATATACTTGAGGACTCTCCTCCTGAAGCCTTAGCTTGCTTCAGCTCAGCTAAATACTTAGCACAGTTCCTTTTCCAGTGCCCAGTTTCATCACAATGAAAACACTTGGCATCTTTCCGAGGTTTCTTATTGGCAACATATTTGCCTTTGCCCTGATTGCCCATTTTCTTGGTGTTAGGTTTCTTAACTTGTCCCTCCTTGATTACTAGCACTGGTGCAGTCTTGCTAGGTATGTCCACCTCAGCAGTTTTGAGCATCTGATGCAGTTCTGCAAGTGTCTTTTCCATCCCGTTCATATTGTAGTTCATAATGAACTGGTCATATGACTTGGGCAATGAGTTTAGGATAATATCCCCAGCTAACTTATCGCTCAAGGGGTATTTCAGACAAGCCAACTGATCAAGATATGCCTTCATTTTTAGCACACGAGTGCTAACTGGCGTTTCTAGAACATACAACTTGTTCTCCGCCTTGAGAACAATTTTCAAGTTGCGGTGTCAGTCCATGAAGTTTGAGTGGTTAAGTTTGTCCTTCTCTAAGATGGACTTGAGAGAGAATTGGGAGGCAGAATTGTTTTCAGTTGACATCTACAAAGTTCAAAATCTAATTTATTAGTATTTCATGTTTTAAGTATCCTAATTATTTTATGACCCAAAAAGCAAAATTAATTAGGATGAGATCCCGATTCATCAATACACAATGAACTGGCTTAGCACTGTCCACTGACATGATTAGGGAGGTAAACAACGATTGTTAATTGTGTCCACTACACAACTCTCCTTGTTGGGGTTATCGCTAAAAGCGATGTATGTTTAACCCCAACTATGCCCACTTGTCAAACAAGCGATGTTTGGTCCTTTACTGTTAACTGTAACACCGGCCTATGTTACACAGGAACCGTGATGATTACCTTCACTCATGATCAACGCCCAGATGCAGGGTCAGCACTAACATTTGGGTTCGATATAGAATGGAGTGTTAACTCGTTAAGGGTGGCATGAAACATCCATTTAAAATTGGGATTTATTTTTAATATTTACCATAAATATATATTGAATGACTCGTTAGCATGATGTGAGTCACACAACAATTTATAAAACCCAATTTTATATTATTCGTGATAATTGAAACTCCTTTCAACACTCGACACGGTATAGTTTTAAATACCCTATTTAAACTACGTTGGTCGTATTATCGCGAATGCACTTGTTTTAATATTAATAAAACTCCTTTTATTAAATATGCTTTTTGGTTTTATAAAACTTGTTTTAATAAAACCGTTGCCATGATTGTGAAAAATTTATTTATTTTGGGTTATCTAAATTATTTACAATAAATAAACCACAACCACAAAACATAACAATAAAATTAAACGAATCGATCCCCTAATAGGTCGCCCATTTCGTTTTAGCCAGAAACGAAACGAACTAGTCAAAAGGGTTTCAAAACTATTTTGATATAGCTCCCACTTGATGTCACACCCTCAAATTTCCACCTGCGGAGTTCTACCGCGAGGCGTGTGACATACCAGGATCCAAGTCAACGGTCACAATAAACGACGTCTAAATGTAAAAAAATACGTATACAAAACCATGCATAAGTTTAAAACCAACATTCAACAGTGCGGAAGCATTTTAAAGTTTACAAAAGTCATGCATAAATAAACATAAGTTCAAAAGTTCATAATCCCAAAACGTGCAGATGAAACCCTAGACACGAGACGACTCCAGTGCGACCACGTGCGCCTATCCATATGCTGCTACCTTAGCGACCTGAGAAAACATGCTAAAAGAGTCAACATATAATGCTGGTGAGTTCACAGGTTTTAATTAAATGTTTACAGTGATCCTTCAAAAACCGTTACCATCACAATTACTACTATGCTTTATAAGAACGCTAGCTAGGCGCAGAATAAGATACTCATACGGGTGAAACCATTGCTGACTAAGCCGAGTGTTACCCTTATTCCTATGGGCTACCGTCATCGCCGGTAGACCTTGTGTTGTTTAGAGACAATATGCACCCGCACGGCCTCCAGCCGTCGAGTGGGGCTTGTCAGTTCCCAATAGCGCTATCCACATTTCCCCGCCATATACCCATGTTAGTGGTTTCAAGGGATTTTCGATGAACCGTATAGTAAGATAAGTAAGCCATAGTATAACGTGATAACAAGTCATAAGTCATAAAATAGTTTGCAAGCATGTTTCTCACCCCGAAAGTAAAAACTGTAAAATGTGGGGCCGTGAACTCACCTTAGGTTGCGTATTCCGTTTAAGAGTAAACTGTATGCGTGATATGAGTAAACCGTCTGTGAGATATGATAGCCCCAACTATTGGCGACCTATCATAAGATATGTGTCAAGTTAGACTAATAACCCATCGGGTTCATTAGTCCCTAAGTCCAGTCCATGACCATTATGTGTCCAAAAAGTATGTTTGACCGACAACCAGACTACGTAAGACAAGACTCGACATCCCATTGGTGACCCGACATTCCACGTGTTAGATAAATACAAGACAATCATGCCACATATGCAATTAAACATTTAATACGCGCAACAGTTCACCTAGTCTAGCATAATATCCGTTTAACGCATAAACAGGTCCGAATACGTGTTACTAAGTCATTGGGTGAATCCCGGGGTTCCTATCATGTTCCTAGGCGTCAAATCATGTTCCGGGATGTTAAAATATACATACAGCAGCATTACACGCGATTAGGAATCAAACTAGCAATTAGGAAAAGTCAACATGTGATTAGGGCTGGTCAACAGGCGATTACAAGGCCAATCGCCTGTTATACACACGAGTAGGCCTCACCTACTGGCGAGTACACCCCTAATCGCCCTTAGCATCATGCGATTAGGGTGCTACTCGCCTGTTGCAGCTGGACAATGCAATTTCGCGCGTTTAACGCTCCAAATCAGATCCGAAACATGTAAAAACATCCAATAATCATCCTAACACATTAACAAACATATTTCAAGCAAAACCCCTAAGTTTTCATCATTCTAACAGTCCCGAATGCGAGCGTTTTCCCAAAATGGCAACTTAGCATGTAAACATCACATCAACATGCAAGAACTTACCCTAAATAGCAAATATTCAGATTTAACCACATAATCACGTTGTCCGATAGCATCCTACTGTTCTAGCATCATCCTAGAGCAAACCCTAACATCATTCAATCAACAACACACCACATAACATCCTTAATCCTCTAAAATCCTTCAAATGGGTCAAAATATCAAATATCAACAATACACCACCAAAACCATCCAAACTCCTAGGACATCATCATACTAACTTATCTCAGCAATAAACATCAAAATAACATAAGAACAACCATGATTCAATCCTAAAAATCCTATCTTTAACACATATAACACATATAACGCATGTAAAGGTGTAGGTTTGTTTAAAAATGGTTTTAAATGGATTTTCAAAGATAAAAACGTTTATAAGTCAGGTCTGGACGTTTAGGGAGTAAAACATAATCATTTAAAGGTTTGGGTTTGAAGAACACACCTTGAAATGAAGAGGTGATGATGGAATAAGCTTGAAAATGGTGGTTTTGATGCAAAAACGAGTTCCAGAGGGTGTGTGGTGTTGGGTTATGTTATGGGACGGCTAGGGTTGCACAAATGATGTTTTGGAGGTCAAGGGTGGTATTTATAGGCGTTTTTGGTCGTCCAGCATGTATCATGCGAGTGTGCAGGTTTTATACGCGAGTAGGTGCCTACTCGCATGAATGTATAGGCGATTAGCCCTACTCGCCCATAAGCATCCTGCTACTCGCCCCTTTAACATGCGATTAGGCTATCCCATTAAGCCTAATCGCCTATAGCCCCACAGTTGGTGTGTTTTGCGCGTTAAACCCCGTTTTAACACATGTTAGCACATATTCACATACCGACAAGTCACATAATGATTGTAAACATATAATACATGGTAAATGACACGTTCCCGCCCGATCACCAATTCCCGGGACCCGAGACTTGCGTATGTTAAAACCCTAATGATGTGCGACTCGACTCGACTGACCATGTTATATGTAACGTATGCGCGACTCGCTAAGGTAGACTTACTAAGTTTTCAAAAGTTAGTTACCGAAAGTTGCCGGGTGTCACATCATCCCCCTGTTGAAAGAATTTTCGTCCCGAAAATTTCCCGAAGTCGAGGAGAGAAAACAAATAAGAAGAAAAATTTTCCGGGTCGTCACATCATCCCCCTGTTGAAAGGAATCTCGTCCCGAGATTCTTTCGGCTTCAACAGTAATGTGTGTCGACCTCGGTGCCCAAGTAACGTTCCCCAAAATACAACAAGTGAAGGTCATGAATCAAACGTGCCAGTAATAACCGGGAAACCACTTTCCCAAATACGAGTATGAGACAAGAGACTCCCGATGAAAGCCTACTGGAGCCTACTGTGATCGGTATAACTAACCCACTGGTACCGTCCTAGTAGCATCCCCAAAGGACCCTCATCAACCCAAAGAATGAGAAACAGAGACCAAACCACCAAGAAAACACCCGAAACACGAACGCACAAAAATGCGGATAAAAGTATGACCAAAGCGTAACAAGAGATAAGAGAGAATACGTACGGGTAACAGTGTCTGGGTCCGCCTGGTTCTCCCTAGCACCAATCACATAAGCATGAGCACGAGTCCACCGGCCACCGCCTTCCTTGTCCCCTTCCTTCCCTGCAGTCTCTGTGCCCCCTTGAGTCAACTTGGGACAGCTTCGCTTGAAGTGCCCCGCTTCCCCACAATGATAGCAACCCTGATTCCCCTGTGGAGCAGGGGTAGTAACAGCAGCAGTCTGAGTCGTCCCGGAGAGGTTGACCCTACAATTCTTGGCAAGATGCCCCGTCTTCTGACAACGCTCACAGCGAAAGCTCTCACAAGTACCAAAATGATGAAACCCACAACGTCCACACTTAGGGCTTTTCCCAGCATAGCCCCCCTGTCTCTGATCCGATGCTGACCCAGAAGCTTCAGTCTTCTTCGCTGCCGGTTGTCGCTGAGTCCCCGATGAACCCTTATCCACGCTCTCCCACTTCCTCTTGTTCTCAGCCGGCGCCTTCACAGATGAGCCCCTAGGAGGCAAGACACCCTCAGCAATCTTCAAATTGGTCATCTTAGTAGCTGACCGCACCGCCTCTGACATAGTAGTAGGATCCCTAGCAGACACCAGTCCCGCAATCTCTGGCACCAAACCCGCAAGATACTGCTCTATCCTCCTATACTCTGGTGTAGACAATCCTGGACACATCACTGCTAGTTCGTTGTGCCTGATCGTGTACTCCTCCACCTCAGAACCAATCATCTTAAGATTCCCATATTCCTGTTCCAACCTCTTAATCTCCTCACGAGGGCAATACTCCTCCTTCAACCTACGCACAAAATCCGCCCAAAGCATGGCGTTGGCCTCCCCAAGACCAAGTGTCTGTGTGACGCAGTTCCACCACGTCAAGGCGGCTCCTACAAAAGTCCCCGAAGCAAACTTCACCCAATCCGCCGCTGGAGTCTCACATAAAGCAAATACCGACTCCGTCTTCTCCAACCACCTGAGTAACTCCACAGCTCCCTCCGTACCCTGGAAGCTGAGAGGCTGACAATCCTTAAACCGCTTATAGGCAACACCTGCCTGAACTGGAGGAGTAGCAGCACCCATGAAAGTCTGCTGGGCTGCCTGAAAAGCAGCTAGTGCAACGCCCAACTGTTGCTGCATCATCTCATTGAGCTCATCATACGTCATAGTAATGTTACCACCACCTCTACCCCCACCACGGCGTCCACCTCCGCCACCACGGCGTCCACCTGCACGTCCACCAGCGCGACCAGACATGTTCTGCCAAAACATGAGACGAGACACTCAGTACCACAAACAAACCAAGCTACAAGTGACCAACGAACTCAGAATACGGTTATAGCATGACCGTTAGTCCGAACACAAAGTCCACCAAGATTTTCATGCATTTCGATTTGTGATTTCGTGTGCACCCGAAATAACAAATCGCTCTACATGGTCCCCAAGGCGTGCTTCGAGCTAGAACTTCAAGTCACCCGATAACCACATCCCAGAATGATACAACTAACTCAAAGATCGATAAATAAGTCCCCTCGGCTGTAATCCAGAGAAGAAAATAAAGTGATGCTAAAAATGGCCAAGAATGAGATAAGTAATGTGACACTGTATGGCAAGGAGACCGACACCCCGACAAGGTTAGTATGTTTGCCCAAAAGGCACGACTCAAATGTATGTGACCGTCTAGTGTGTGTGACTCGGCTATAGTCTAGACTCTACATGCAGTCCTAGTTCACTATAACCATTGGCTCTGATACCAATCTGTCACACCCTCAAATTTCCACCTGCGGAGTTCTACCGCGAGGCGTGTGACATACCAGGATCCAAGTCAACGGTCACAATAAACGACGTCTAAATGTAAAAAAATACGTATACAAAACCATGCATAAGTTTAAAACCAACATTCAACAGTGCGGAAGCATTTTAAAGTTTACAAAAGTCATGCATAAATAAACATAAGTTCAAAAGTTCATAATCCCAAAACGTGCAGATGAAACCCTAGACACGAGACGACTCCAGTGCGACCACGTGCGCCTATCCATATGCTGCTACCTTAGCGACCTGAGAAAACATGCTAAAAGAGTCAACATATAATGCTGGTGAGTTCACAGGTTTTAATTAAATGTTTACAGTGATCCTTCAAAAACCGTTACCATCACAATTACTACTATGCTTTATAAGAACGCTAGCTAGGCGCAGAATAAGATACTCATACGGGTGAAACCATTGCTGACTAAGCCGAGTGTTACCCTTATTCCTATGGGCTACCGTCATCGCCGGTAGACCTTGTGTTGTTTAGAGACAATATGCACCCGCACGGCCTCCAGCCGTCGAGTGGGGCTTGTCAGTTCCCAATAGCGCTATCCACATTTCCCCGCCATATACCCATGTTAGTGGTTTCAAGGGATTTTCGATGAACCGTATAGTAAGATAAGTAAGCCATAGTATAACGTGATAACAAGTCATAAGTCATAAAATAGTTTGCAAGCATGTTTCTCACCCCGAAAGTAAAAACTGTAAAATGTGGGGCCGTGAACTCACCTTAGGTTGCGTATTCCGTTTAAGAGTAAACTGTATGCGTGATATGAGTAAACCGTCTGTGAGATATGATAGCCCCAACTATTGGCGACCTATCATAAGATATGTGTCAAGTTAGACTAATAACCCATCGGGTTCATTAGTCCCTAAGTCCAGTCCATGACCATTATGTGTCCAAAAAGTATGTTTGACCGACAACCAGACTACGTAAGACAAGACTCGACATCCCATTGGTGACCCGACATTCCACGTGTTAGATAAATACAAGACAATCATGCCACATATGCAATTAAACATTTAATACGCGCAACAGTTCACCTAGTCTAGCATAATATCCGTTTAACGCATAAACAGGTCCGAATACGTGTTACTAAGTCATTGGGTGAATCCCGGGGTTCCTATCATGTTCCTAGGCGTCAAATCATGTTCCGGGATGTTAAAATATACATACAGCAGCATTACACGCGATTAGGAATCAAACTAGCAATTAGGAAAAGTCAACATGTGATTAGGGCTGGTCAACAGGCGATTACAAGGCCAATCGCCTGTTATACACACGAGTAGGCCTCACCTACTGGCGAGTACACCCCTAATCGCCCTTAGCATCATGCGATTAGGGTGCTACTCGCCTGTTGCAGCTGGACAATGCAATTTCGCGCGTTTAACGCTCTAAATCAGATCCGAAACATGTAAAAACATCCAATAATCATCCTAACACATTAACAAACATATTTCAAGCAAAACCCCTAAGTTTTCATCATTCTAACAGTCCCGAATGCGAGCGTTTTCCCAAAATGGCAACTTAGCATGTAAACATCACATCAACATGCAAGAACTTACCCTAAATAGCAAATATTCAGATTTAACCACATAATCACGTTGTCCGATAGCATCCTACTGTTCTAGCATCATCCTAGAGCAAACCCTAACATCATTCAATCAACAACACACCACATAACATCCTTAATCCTCTAAAATCCTTCAAATGGGTCAAAATATCAAATATCAACAATACACCACCAAAACCATCCAAACTCCTAGGACATCATCATACTAACTTATCTCAGCAATAAACATCAAAATAACATAAGAACAACCATGATTCAATCCTAAAAATCCTATCTTTAACACATATAACACATATAACGCATGTAAAGGTGTAGGTTTGTTTAAAAATGGTTTTAAATGGATTTTCAAAGATAAAAACGTTTATAAGTCAGGTCTGGACGTTTAGGGAGTAAAACATAATCATTTAAAGGTTTGGGTTTGAAGAACACACCTTGAAATGAAGAGGTGATGATGGAATAAGCTTGAAAATGGTGGTTTTGATGCAAAAACGAGTTCCAGAGGGTGTGTGGGTGTTGGGTTATGTTATGGGACGGCTAGGGTTGCACAAATGATGTTTTGGAGGTCAAGGGTGGTATTTATAGGCGTTTTTGGTCGTCCAGCATGTATCATGCGAGTGTGCAGGTTTTATACGCGAGTAGGGTGCCTACTCGCATGAATGTATAGGCGATTAGCCCTACTCGCCCATAAGCATCCTGCTACTCGCCCCTTTAACATGCGATTAGGCTATCCCATTAAGCCTAATCGCCTATAGCCCCACAGTTGGTGTGTTTTGCGCGTTAAACCCCGTTTTAACACATGTTAGCAAATATTCACATACCGACAAGTCACATAATGATTGTAAACATATAATACATGGTAAATGACACGTTCCCGCCGGATCACCAATTCCCGGGACCCGAGACTTGCGTATGTTAAAACCCTAATGATGTGCGACTCGACTCGACTGACCATGTTATATGTAACGTATGCGCGACTCGCTAAGGTAGACTTACTAAGTTTTCAAAAGTTAGTTACCGAAAGTTGCCGGGTGTCACACTTGACCCGAGATCTCTATCTTCATGGAACCTGTTCGTCCTTTATATCTTCGTCCTGATCTTGTACTTGTAGGATTACAACAATAAATTTTGAAAATACAATAAAATCAAATCTATTCTAATCTTATCTATTACACCAGATCCAATATCCGTAATAAAAAAAATACAAATCAATAAAGAAATAAAACCATCACAAACACAACCATGACAAGGGTCAAATACCTAGGGCTCGATTCACATCACAATCCATGAACAACTAAAAGCTTTTGATCTTTTGTGAAAATAAACAATTTTTGACAAATAAAACATAGATCAAAATTATAACTTTACCATCTATACGCGCGTAACCGTGGCTCTGATACCACTGTTGGGAATCATGGTATCGAATACACAACGGAAGCGGTTTTATATATTTAACGAAAACAGATTATATATACTATATATAATGGCCGATTAATATATATAAATTATTAGTTAATTTTATTAATCCGATTAATAAAGTATTCCCAATCAGGGTCTCAGTTAAACGCGTATAAACAAATAAATAATAAAACAACCATAGGGGGTTTAGTAATCAACCTTTGACGACTACACCAGAATTGTAACACGCGGGATACAATGAATCCTCGCTAGTAGGAAGTTCACACCGTGCACGAACCAACCGGGAGGCAACACTTTCAAGAGGAAGGTGGTGGCTAGTGGTGGTTGATGGCCGGACCAAGAAGAAGTGGCGGCGGCGGCCCCTTTTCTTAAGGTGGCGGCCGCAAAGTCTTGAGGAGGAGGCAAGAGGTGATTGTTTTTATGAAAGGTGTGATTAGGGTTTACTCCTTAACCCTCCTTTTATAAGACAACAACTTGCAATAAACCCCCTTGCTAAATATCTTAATACTCCTTTAATATTAATCTTATTAATATTAAGTCCCTCAAGACTAAAACAATTATTATTTCATAAATAATAATTCACCAACGCGTGAACTTATCTGATTCGTGTACCAACGTGTAACTCTTCGGATCGTACCGGGTCGGGTTACGTTGACCTCGACTTTTAATTACATCGTACATACCGTATATCCAACAATTAATGAGTTTGATAACGCCCCAACACTGCCCCCATTGGCGCTACAGAGGCATGGAAAGGGGGGGCATTTCTAGCTAATGCCCAAAGAGGAGAAAAAAATGTGGAAAATAATGATTGAAAGGGGTTAACTATTACACATTGTTTCAAAGGTCGTTATAGTGCCGATGTGACAAAATATGCCCCCTATGTGGCATTAACCATTACATATAGTCTAACAAAGCTTTATAAAAAATATCAACTTCAAAATAAAATAATACTTTTTTTACAAATGCAAATTAAGTAGAAAAAGTTTTAACATAATTTGGGAAACTGATACACGATACAAGTTGCAAAATAAACAGAAAAAAATATTCTTAGGAAAAGTAAAATAGTATATAAAAATTAATCTTTATTTAAAGTTAATCCCTGATCTCATTTTTAGCGGTTCCCTTCAGTTTCATAAATGAGTCGTATAAATGCTTGTCAATTGGTTATGGCTAGAGATTATAACCGATAGTAGTGTTTTCATTGATGGTCAATAAGAAGCCACTATGTAAGTAATTAGACTAAGAAAACATGTTTAGGTTGGGTGGTGTATAATGGAGACCCTAACGGCTTCATTTCGCCACCTCAGTTCTATGTATGCGCCACATTAAAAGAAGGCTTTATTCCTTTCTTCTGATAACTATCAGGAAATACAATAACGCCCCATTAACTAGAAAAAGAAAAGGAATTTTTTTATTGATTGGTGGATTTAAAGGGGCCCCACTGACCACCCATTAGCGCTCATTATTCTGCTCACAAATGGTAAATTCCCCCGGCCAATTGATTTAAAGGGGTGACATTTTTGGGGAAATGGCCGAGGTGGATGACGCCCTTCAACCACCTAGCCTTATAAGGATGTAGGGTGTGGAGTAGCACCCCATGTTACATCAGTGTGACACTGCGCCAAACATTGCTAAAGTTTCAAACATGTTTCACTCTAAAAAGTATTGAAAACAGTAAAAAGTGAGGATATGTAAACCCACCACAAGGAAGCAAATAAATATCCAATAAAAAGCGAGCAAAATGGAATAGCAAACTCCAACGAATTCAACCTAGATGAATAAGGTAAAGGTATTGAAAATAGGACTTAATGTCTAAATTTTCTAGGATTAGGGATTTAGGATTTTTAGATCTAATTGAGAATACTAGGGTTTTGAAAGTAATTGTGATTATAGGGATGGCAATCAAATCCAAATCCTATGGCTAAACCTGAAACCTAACACATTTGGGACAGGTTTGGGGTCGGGTAATCGGGTATGAGTATCGGATTAGTTTTTATTTTTTTCTTGGGTTTGGGTCGGGTTCTTGATTTGATGATATACCCATTTACCTGACCTGGTTACCCGATAAAGTATACCTATTTACCCGATTAGATACCTTATAAAGTTTCTTATATATCTTATTAAATCTGTATGCATAATATATCTATTGTCCATATAGATTGTCATCTTGTGCTAAAAAAACACCAAAATTGAGGTATACTATACTTGTTATCTATGTCTTTGAGTGTTTGATATGATTTAAGTATTTTACATTTATACATTTTAATTATTTATATACATTTAATAATGCTAAATGTAATTGGTTAGTATGTACCCAATAGATACCCGACCGGTTTTTGACCGGATATACCCAATGGGTAACTTTTTAAAATTAACGAGTTTACCCGAAACCCGCGAGTATACTTTATAGGTAATTACCTTATACAAACCCAACGGTTTTGGGACGAGTTTGGGACAAGCATACCTATTAAGTTATGGGATTGGGATTACGTAAACCCATCTCAAACCCGACCCATTGCCATCAATTTGAGACAAGAAATTGTTGAAAAAATTCTAAGTAATTAATAGAGAAAAATGCATGAATAGTCTCTAGGGTATGTCAAAATCACACCTATAGTCCCCAACTTTTGAAAATTACACTCGTGTTCCATGAGGTTTGACAACGTGTTACTCGGATAGTCCCCTAAGTGTATGGAGGTCGTTTAGTCCGATTAAGTTTATGTAAAAAGACAAAACTACCCTTAATGTTAGACCCTAATCTAGTGAGGTTTGGGTCTGTCTTAGTTATTTTGAGCTTACTAGCTATTTGGGCTTAGTTAGTGGTTAGTGGGTATCGGCCTCTAAAGACCTTGTAACAAGAACCTCCCCAAGAACCATAAATAAGGGGGGGGGGGGTTTCTCATATCATTGTAGGGTTGCTAGTTCTTTTGCTTTTGCTCTCCTTGGTGTTTACGATTTGGTGTACGTGATGAGTCTTAGAACTCATGTGCACTTTGGTGAATACAATCAATCTTCTTTATTTATCTTACATTCAGATTTGTTTTACTCATTTGATTGTTTGTTGTTTGATACCACGTGAGAGGATATTGGACTTACAATTGGTATTAGAGTCTAAGAAGTCTTTCGAAGTCTTGGTTTAGGTATTAATTGAAGATTGCAAAGAAGATTTTACTGCTAAAAACGAGAAAAAGGTTGTATTTTCTTTTTGGTTTTTCTGTTCGTATTGATTTACTGGTTTTATTTGTTTCGTACTAATGTTTTTGATGCATGAAGTGTTTTGATTAGATTGTTTCCGAGGCCAATAGATCGACAAAAATTGTTTAAAACTCTAATATTAGGTTTCGATGTTAAGAATGATCAAGAAAAAAAATTGTTTTTTCGATGAACAACTTAATAATTTATTGATTTGATCTGTTTTGGTAGCGTAACAACGTGTTTGCAGGGTTTCCAAGCTCTACAACTAGTTTTCGATCATCAATTGTTTCCGAGCTCTACAACAACGTGATTTGATAATTAAATTTTTTCAAAAGATTTGTTTCCATTTTCTCAAAAAGTTTGTTACAAATTCCCGATAACAGGGTTTCTGAGCTCTACAACTAGTTTCCGATCAGCAACTATTTCAAAGATAGAAGATGTTTCCAAGACAAACATGTAGCTCCCTAGCTGGTTTCCGATTGCAGTTTCAAAATAACACTAGTTTTAGATCCGAGGATTAGTTTTCGACCAAACCAGGAGTTTCGGCCCTATTGTATTCTGATTTCCTTATTGTTTCGGAACCCAGCTGGAGTTTCCGAACACTGTTGAATTCCGAATGCATTAGTTTCTGACTTAATCCTGGCACCCGACCTCTTAGGCTGGTTTCCGACCTGGTTGTTCAATTCCGATCTGGTGCTAGTTTCTAAGCTGCATATATACCCAAACACATATTTGGACTGGATTGGGACTGTGACTTGGACCACATACTGTGAATTAAATTAAACTTAACTTGTCTAGAAATTTAATCTTTGCTTTAGAAATGGATCAAATAATGGACCAACTTAACATAAATGGAACAACAACTAACCAATTGCTTGTAGTTGGTCAAGTTGATAAGGCCATGGAAATTGTTATTGGAACTCATCACAGGGTTCCAATTCAGAAACTGGGACTATCCTACTCTGAATGGAAGTTTTGTTTCATCTAAATGATGAAGATCAAGGATCCCAAGGCACTTCGGTTTATCCTGAACGAACCATGTGTTATTACTTACATCTTAAATGAGCAAACATGAGTGACCTCTATCAAGCCAAAGTCTGCATACACTGATTAAAATCAAGAGAAAGCTGATGTAGATGAGAGAGCTATAGCAATGTTACATCACGGAATTACACCTGAAGTGTCCATTAGAGTCAGAGACTTCAAGACTGCAAAGGAACTTTCGGATGCACTTGAAAATCTGTATGAAGGAAATGAAAAGATGAGAGATAGTAGACGTGAGATGCTTAAGAAAAAATTCACTTTGGAGAGTCAGATTCAATGATTTGTCGCATTGGTAATTGAGATGAAATCCAATGATATGGTGGTAGATAACTTGTCGATGAACAAGAAGTTGCTGAACACATTACCAAGAAACTGGGATTCAAATGTAACCTTGATCAAGAGAACCAAGGACCTTGCAAGAATGACATTGTCTGAAGTTATCTCCCTGGTGAAATCTTATCATATGGATGACAAGTAACGAAACTATACTGATACTGCAAGCTACAAGCTACGATCTTGCTGCTGCTTCGTCTTCAAATAGGGCACTTATGTCCCACAAGAATAGCAACATCCATCACTTTACTCTTATCCTGCCAGTGGATCCTCGTATCCTCCAATATTTGCTGATGGTTCATCCACTACTCCTGTCAACTCAGTATCACCGGGTGTTTCTGCTGCACCATCACCTGCTAAATTCCAAAGGAAGTTAAAGAAAATATGAATATGTGTGTAGGGTTTATGAATTGTTACAATGCTTTCTTGAATGGGAAATTGTCCGCAAATAATGTTAGGGCACGTGAGCTTGATGATGTTCATCCTGATGACGTGGAGGAGATAGATTTAACTGGGCCTACTCTAGCATCCGTTGCATTCTCCTCGAGCAAACGCACGTCAGACGACTCCACAACTTCCTTAGTCTGTTTATTATATACCTAATATGCAGTTTTTCCATCATAACCGACAAAATAGCAATCGTCAGCTTTCGCATCAAACTTTGGTGTTACGTCCAAATGCAGTAATGTGCACGGAGAACCAAAAGTACAGAAATGCTTGACGGAGGGTTTTGCACCAAATAGGACTTTGTAGGTTGTTTTCATTCGTGCCATGTTGACTAGAACTCAGTTCTGCACGATTCCTTCTCTCGGCAACTTCAATCAAGGTACGATTCCTTCTCTTAGTAACTCCATTTTGTTGTGGAACTTTTGCGGAACTAAATTGTCTCACAATTCCTCTCTGAGCACAGTAGTAGTTTAATTCTGCATTCTTAAATTTAGTCCCATTGTCACAACGGATCCCCTTCACCTTCCTGTTGGTCTAATTCTCCATCAACACTATAAAGTGTTTAACTATTTCTGCACTCTCACTTTTGTAAGCCAAAAAGAAAACCTAAGCAAAACGCGAGTAATCATCAGTGATAACTAAACAGTAAGCTTTTCTCGAAATGCTGAGCACATTCACTAGGCCAATCAGGTCCATATGAAGGAGCGGAAATAGAGAATCAATGGTGTTCACTAACTTAGGATGATGGGGCTTTCAATGGTGTTTCCCCTTAACACATGCAATACATTTTTCTATAGTTAGGAAATCTGTTAAAGACAAACCCCGTAATTAGCAAGACGGTTCAAGTTTTTAGCATTAGCGGTTCCAAGATGACGATGCCACAAAATAGCATCGTGTAGAGGAAACTTTAGAAAACTGACACGTAACATTTTTAGATGGAGGTCTGTTCATGTTAATTACATAAGCATTTCCTGTTCGTTCAGATTTTAACAAAACCCACTCTTCAGGAATCACGACTCCTGGTTTTAAGATGAGACATTCCTTGTTAGTGAAGTGAGTTGAGTAGCCATTGTCACATATTTGTGTAACACTTAGTAGGTTATGCTTCAACTTAGGAACATAATTAACATTATTAAAACGAAGTGTACCATTCCTCACAATGCCTCTCTTGGTGATCTGACGCGTTTCACCTCCCGCAATTGAGATAAATCCACCATTGAAGCATTCCAAATTGGTGAGCTGGGTTAAGTCTATAATCATGTGCCTCAAACAACCACTATTAATATACCAGAGTCTAATGATAGGACTTCACAGCCGTTCTTGGACATGATGCAGAATTAGTTAGTTTTTGGTACCAATGCCATAATGGTTTTGGATACACCATTTTCATCACCATACTAGACTTTTATCCGGTGCATGTTAGCTTTATGATTATTAAAACAAAAATTATTACCCACACTAGATATGTCATTAACAGAAAATGATGATCCTACAGATAGGGAGGGAATCGGAACAAGATCTTTTGGTTTCGAGTATGTCTTTCTTTAAGAAACCTTTTTCTTCTTGATACAAGTTACCTTAGGGATTTCTACTTTCATTAGTGGTTCTTTACCTCTCTGCTTTAACATTTTGTTCCTATTCCCATCTCCATTAGAAGGCTTCACCTTGGAGGTAACACTCTTCATTGCCTTGGGCCTTGCAACTGTCATTGGCTCTGAGTGATTGGCTTTCCTGTTTGGAGCCTTCTAATGCTCCCTGTTTTCAAAATTAACCGGATGCTATTTGCAATTTCAGGCTATATGTCTGAGGGTTCTACATGTGTAATAAATCTGACACTTCACGTGTGGATCCCCCTATGATTTTGAAGCCTTTTTTAGATCTATAATATCTATATGGGGCCTAGTGCCCTTGTGATGCTGCCTGTTGTTGGCCCTTTCCCTTTTTGACGATTCATGTTTTTTCAGAGTCTGAAAAATCATTTAATTTCTGTCTTTCACCATTTTGAATGTCAGGCTTGGGTGGAATATATTTCTTATGCCCACTTTTTCCTGTTTGTTTTATTCATAGATTTTTAGTTGCATCACACGCATTTGATCAAATAACAGAATCAGAAGAATCAATCAAAGAGTTAGATGACAAATCACAAGGTTCAATGCTCAAAACAAAGGAGCCCACACAAAAGTTATTGTTCTTAGTAGAAATCGTAAAATTGTTTTTCTGAATTTTATTTTTAAAGTGAAGTAATTCATAATCATCCAGATCGTCCCCATCATCAACACATTCCTCAAGAGTTACTTTGTCTACACAAGAAGCAATTGGGTTAGTAACATTCACATCATTAGTAGCATTCACATTATCAATAACATAGGTTGCAGGAGTGTTTTGGTTTTCTTCTTCAGTCATAGATTGTGTTGTAGGACACCCTTGCTTATCTCGATTGACTCAGAGCTCACAGATTCATTAGTTTTGAGTTATGTCCGACTCAAGTATGAGACCTCTAAAGAAGATGAGTCAGAAGTAGAAACAGAGACCGACTCATTTGATTTAAACATGTTCTCAGATGATTCGGCTGCTTCACCGGATGATAGTCAGATTCGTTGGTGTCCGTGGAACCTATTTTAGAGACAAATGCAGTTTCATTTACCTCTGTGACATTTGTAGAAGATTGAGAAGTAGCTGAATTGCTTTCTTTTTGTGCCTAAGGCTCTTGATAAAACTCCCAGTTTTTCATACAAAATCAAACTCATAGGGCACCTCTGAGTTTGCGGTATCAGTCATTTAGGTCGGTTCACTAACAGGATCTTTTTCTTGTTTTAGCTATGACACAGATTCTTTTAAAACTTCTGTTGATAAATTTAAGTCGAATTGAATTGGAATCTCATCCTTTTTAACTTCAAAAGACTCTGTCTATTTCTTTATTTTTCTTAAAATTCAAGATCTTAGTTTGTTTTGCTATTTCCAGAGATTTCACAAAACCTTTGTTGGATGGTGGGTTCTTCCGTGTTTTGGGTTAAGAGATATTCACAACGATAGATTCTGTTTGATCAATTGGCTCTTCCATTAGAGGACCATATCCTTTAACTGGTACAGCCAATAATTCCTTATCGGATGTGGGAACTCTAAAACTACGTTGCATAGTAAAATGCAACCCTAAAACTAAGTTGCATAGTATAATGCCACCACTCTAAAACTACGTTGCATAGTAAAATGCAACTCCAAAACTAAGTTGCATAGTAAAAGGCAACTCTAAAACTAAGTTTCATAGTAAAACGTAACTCTAAAGTAAGTCGCATAGTAAAACGCAACTCTAAACTATAGTGCATAGTAACATGCAACCCAAACCCAGGTAGTATAAATAACCTACAACATTTAAATGGCGCATAATAATATGCTCTCAACATTCTGTTATATAGTCAACTATAACCTAGCACGACAGATGCCAACACATGACAACCTGTTCAAACAGTTGCCATGCAGCTCCGCGCCAGCAAACTACAACGTTGACAACATAAAGGGCGTTCAAGCGCATCCCTGTCAACATCACATTCACACACAACTTTGCAAACACACATGCATAGCAAAATTAAAAAGACTTAAACATAACAAGGAAAGTTAACTGTTTTACAAAGCCTTAAAATTTAAACATGTCAACATAAAACTTCGATAATTGTTTTCAAACACAAACATGACATGAAACAACAAATTGTTACCCAGCCCTATCATCCGAAGAAGAGCCGTCGAAATCATCATCATTGTGGAACCCGGACAGGTAATGTTTCTCACTTGCCTCCAGATTACAACATTCTGCCACGTCTTCCTTCCGCGCAGTAGCACTCTTCTTCATATACTTGGCATGAACCAGCCCCAGCTTCTCGAAGGAATCTTTCAATTCGAGGCATGTATGGCGATGTTCATGGCTCATAACAAATTCAACTAGCCCAAAGCTCAAGGTTATCATGCTCAACAGCCTTTTTGCCAAGCACGGCATCAAGATCTTTCTTGTACAACACAAACTCCTCCAAAACGCCTACATATAAAAAACAAGGAAGGTAAAGCCAAACATAAAGAGACAAGTGCAGATCACACCTCAGGGATGCATGCGGTGAACAACCATTTCTGGTCTTCTTGAAGCAAGCGGGCCTTATCCCTGACATCCAACAGGTCACCCTCTAAATCTGCGTTGGCCTGATCAAGCTTGATGTTGTCCGTCTCTAGCTCCGCCACCTTTTGTTTCAGCTTGGCTAACTCTTCATCCCTGGCTCTTAACAAGTCATGAGAAGACACCAAAGCATCATTGCGCTGATCATGGACTCCAATCAGGCGCAAGTTCTCTTTCACCATATCGCTATAACCCTGCTGAGCCACACGCTCGCGCTCAGCTGCGGCTTCCAACTTGCGGTTGATCGTAGCACATGCTTCAGCCCATTGACCTTCCCGGCCAAATAGGTGCTTTTGGGCTTTGTCCCTCTCTTCCTGAAAGATCACCGCATCCCATTTGGCCAGCTTCAATGCGAGGCCCGGCTCATCACGCTCCTTCACAAGCGAACTCTTTTCCTGCTCAAAACCTTCTCTCTCATAAGAAATTGCCCCCCACTGGCGCACGATCTCCACCGAAGTAGACAAAAAGTTTGCCAAACTTGCAACATTATCATCCAGCAGCTCATTCCGACAGCGCGCCCGTTGGAACGCATGGTACGCCGGAGGAATATAGTTTCCAAAAAATTCTCGACAACTTTCCAAATCAGTAAACCGGTTGTCGCGCGTAAGGGCCCAACCAGGCGCAAAAGCATCCTCTACATTCCCAACCCTCTCGAGCATGTCACCGCTGCCACAGAGTAACCCGCATCAAACTCAGATAAGACTCTTTTCTCGGCGTCATCATCCTCCACGTAATCTACCCCTCGCCCAGCATCTTCACTAATCTCTATAGCGTCACGCCCTCACCATCAGCAACCATCTCCAAACCTTGTGGCCTTTCAATGTTTGCCACATCAGTAACAGGCGGAGATGGCAGAGGTGTAGGCTGGCGTGAGGAAGGAGACGCTGGCAGAGTCGGGTAACGGCGAAGTAATTTAACAGGTGGTGTAGGGAGTCGAGTCTTAGGAGACAGCGTCTGTTGCTTCTCGGAGGGGCTAACAACGAACCCCTTAGTAAATTGCGCCACCACAATATTGTCTTGGTTACCTTCACCAGTACCCTCGTCAATCAAATCCGTTGTGCGCAAAAAGCTTAAATGAACACGAATTCATCAACATAGAACAAATCAAGAAAGGAAAAACTTACCAAGCAAATTATCCTCAGCACTATGGACTAGATCGTCCACCGTCTTCTTTTTCCCAATGGGGGATGCAAAACCCCCAGCAGTCTCCTTCTCCGATGAACTCTGCCTTGAGCGAGAACGCTTGGATCTCGCCTTCTTATATTGAGGCGCCTCGGGTACCACTTCGTCAAATACCGAATAGGCTCTGACCCAGACGTCTCCGCAACCACCAGCTTCACAATCATAGCATCATCCATCGCCTTAGTGAGATCGATGGTGGTCGGTTCATTTTCAGCAAAAGCATCTGAAAGTTCAACGTAACCACGTTCAGTGGGATTATAGTTTTGAAGGTATCGACTCACCACGGCACGGTCCAAAACAAAGGAAAAGTCTTCACCTTCAGTATTCCCACTCTCTGCGTCCTTCTTTGGGTTCCGCACCCGCTTCACAATAAATTATCCACCTTAGTCTCCTCACCGCTGTCTTCAGCTGTAGATACAGGCGATGGCAACTTGCCATTCCCACCTGCGGACGAAATATACGCGGGTGAGGAACTGTGAGAGCTAGATGACTCATCACTTGATATTATAATAAACGGGTTCCCTGTACGCATAAACATTTTAATGAAGGACACGTCAACAAAAGGCGGAGAAGACACACCTGCTTCTTTTATCAACAGTTGGGACACCTCATTGGTCAGTGTAGAGAGACCAACCTTAGGGCGCAGCAGAGTGTCCCACGCCTTCTCCAAGATATACAGCTCCCCCGCCAACTCCTTAAAAGCAAAACCCATGTTATCTCCACCCAGCAATACATGATATAAACTATCAACATCTGCAAAACCAGTACAACACGTAAGCTAAAACAATAGTTTTACACTAACAAACAAGGTCGGTGGCACGGAGTAACATTTACCTTTACCATCCTCCGTCAGATGCGGGTTACACCCCTCAACCTTGTAATTCATGCTCATACCGGCCATCACCAGGGCATTCTCAGGAACAGAGCAAACGTTAATGGGTGACTGGTCAACGCTTTAAACCATACTCTATACTCATACTCAATGAGCTCAACCTTATCAAACTCCTCCCCAACATCCCTCTGGTGTATCTTGAAGGGCACTACATCCTCTGCAATCCGAAAAAATTTTGATTTCCACTCACAGAAACTCTCCAAACCAGCCCTCGCACATGGCGATACGCCATGGCGCGAGCAACAGGAAATCCAACTCTCCACAGAACAGAGAGTGTAGAAAACATAGAACATGTCAACATCCGGGTCTATGTTCTGGGCGCGACAGCAGAATTCAAAAAACAAGAAACGAGACATCAACCCTGGGTGCACTTGGCTCAAGTGGATACCGGCTGTCTGGAGAAAAATGCCCAAGAGTTTACTCATCGGCAACCTAAAATTGCAGTCCCTAAAAAATACAGCATATACACCTATTTTCCCAGTGGGCGGTTGTAAGATGGTGTTCCCATCTGCTCGCACCTCAGCCTCATAAGAAGAGGGGATCCCATACTGTCTACAAAACTTTTTAAATTCGTTGTTTGCCCAAGACGCCGTCACGTCTCCAGCGAGCGGCAACCCCTTTTTCGAGCCATCATCGCCTTTCTTACTCCCCTTTTTCTTTTTCCCTTTGTTTAAAGCAATATTAGACGGACCCTCCATCGTTAAAACAAAGAAAAATTGTGGAAAAGAAAAGGCTTAGGGTGAAAAACAGAGATTCAGAGAAAGAAAAAGTTTGATGGATGAAGAAAGAAGAAAGAAAATTTTTGAAATTTAAACAAGTATGGTAAAGAGTGAAAGAAGGAAGGGTTTAAATAGGGTGGATTACAATTGTCGTGGGGAATGTACAGTCACGTTGCACATTCGATCAATCAGGACAAGACATGTCACATCACGGAGAGAGAAGCATGTGGCGGACGCTGTGACGGATGGGCCACCAAGCTCTGACAAAGCGAAACCGTCATGCGACTTTTCAGCTTGCCAAACGTCCCATCAACTGCTTTCTCTGACCACCTTGATGCAAAAATTAATTACTGGCGTGCGCCGTTACTAGCCTGCATTTGCACTACGCTCACTACGCACGAATCCAACAAAGAGCACTATCACCCCCGCAACTGAATTTTTTATTCTCTGAGTCCAGTGTCCCGCATACTGTGCATACAAAACACTAGACTAGGGGACTTGAAGAGATATGTACACGCGTGTGTGCACGACCCCACACCTTTGTGCACGTCAGCATGCAGCTGTAACACCCCGCCCCTCTCACCACCAATATTGTCCGCTTTGCCCCGATGGCTTGCCCACCCAGAGCTCACGGATTTGTTTTTTGGGTGCCTCGGTGGAAACTTCCCAAGAGGTCACCCATCCTGAAACTGCTCCCACCAAAGCACGCTTAACTGTTGAGTTCTCCTCTCATCCACTAACATTAAGCCCCAAAACGCGTTGGTGATTTAAAAGGCTTTGGATTACTTATGAACCAAGGATCTCTCCTGGCCACGACCGATGTGGGATTTTCCTAGGGTGTCATACAAAGGTCCATGTTAATCTTCTCAGAAATCAGTACTGTTACAATCACCCCCCTTAGGGACTCATCGTCCTCGATGAGGTTTGCCCCGCCATCCCGAACGGCACAGGAGTGGCTCTGATACCATCTGTAACACCCCGCCCCTCTCACCACCAATATTGTCCGCTTTGCCCCGATGGCTTACCCACCCAGAGCTCACGGATTTGTTTTTGGGTGCCCGGTGGAAACTTCCCAGGAGGTCACCCATCCTGAAACTGCTCCCACCTGAGCACACTTAACTGTGGAGTTCTCCTCTCATCCACTAACATTAAGCCCCAAAACGCGTTGGTGATTTAAGAGGCTTTGGATTACTTATGAACCAAGGATCTTTCCTGGCCACGACCGATGTGGGATTTGCCTAGGGTGTCATACAAAGGTCCATGTTAATCTTCTCAGAAATCAGTACTATTACAATCAGCCCCCCTTAGGGACTCATCTTCCTCGATGAGGTTTGCCCCACCATCCCGAACGACACAGGAGTGGATCTGATACCATCTGTAACACCCCGCCCCTCTCACCACCAATATTGTTCGCTTTGCCCCGATGGCTTGCCCACCCAGAGCTCACGGATTTGTTTTTGGGTGCCCCGGTGGAAACTTCCCAGGAGGTCACCCATCCTGAAATTGCTCCCACCTGAGCACGCTTAACTGTGGAGTTCTCCTCTCATCCACTAACATTAAGCCCCAAAACGCGGTCGTGAGCTAAGTAATGGGAATTCCGAGGAATTCAACCTATAATGTTTAAGAATACTAATAAGGGAACAGTCTAAAAGTCTATGGTATCTAGGGTCTAAGGCATTAGGGTTTGCTAAGTCGATTTGGGGAATTAGAGTTTTTTTTATGATGAGTTGAATTAATATGAAAGTTGTATATTAAAAATAATATACCAAAGTTTGTAAATATGGTTTAGGTAATATAATCAATACCAATTGAATAATTAGGTTGAAATATGTTTAAATAATTAATGCAAAATAATTTAGTTAATTACTTTTAACTAACAATAATCATAAATATTGAAATAAATAATTATGAGTTTCACAACGATCCAACAAATGATAATAAAGACTTGTAATCATAAGAATATTTCTATTTTATAATATAAGAAAAGTATTTATAAAATAGATATTAAATAGTATAAATAACTAAATGATTAATTATGTCTAATTAAACATAAATACGACGAATAATACAAGTCATAATCTAAAAATGCTACTTTTATAGAAAATGGATGATTTATAATGTAAATCAATGAATATAATTTTTCTCCTAATTTATATAAACTTATTTATATTTAAAATCGATTTAACGAGATTAAATCATGTTTAAATGATTAAAAAATAGGAAAATTAATAAAAATAAATGTTTTCTTGACCAATATTTTTTATTTCAGTTCATAATCATTAGAAATAATTTATCAAAAATTTTGAGATTAAAATCATTAAAAATGAATTTTTTATCAATTAAATATGATTAGAACAATTTAATTCAAAAAAAATATAAAAAATAAAACATTTTCCAGAAACTAAAAGTGGGATAATTTTCTATGAGGTGTCAAGAAGCTACTCCTAAATTTTCATGATTTTTGGTGCAAAAATGAATTTATTATGAATTATTTGGTTTTTATGGTTTAAATAAATAAGGATATTGAAATAATATGATAGTTAAAAAAAACGAAATAAAAGAATGGAGCATAGCAGACTCGAACCTGGATCCCTTTCCAGACACAAGCACACACCAAACCACTAGGCTAGACACTACCTTTGTTGATTTAATTGGAACAAAAAAAATTTTAAATCATACACTTTAACTCATCTTCTTCCCCAAATTATCTAACCAAGAACCCTAACCCAAAATCAATTGACCGGTTTGCACAATATAAACGATCTGAATTAGAGGGCTTTTGTTCGGAATTGGATGAAGAATAAAACGCATCAAAAACTAACCTTACAACGAATGATTTGATGCTCGAAAACAAGGGTACAAGTCCGCAACTTTTTTAGCCAATTATGAAGCCTACAGTCGCGTTTTAGCTTCGTTTTTTTTAGTGGGTTTTGTCGTGAATGTGTGCAGAAACAAAACTGAATGATGTGTATATATAGATTCAGATTTAAACGGTTATAATCGAGCAATTAAACTTTCCGGTCAGTTACTATGATTACGCGAATTAAACTCATGATTAAACGCGTTTAAAACTCAATTGATAGCTGGAAACTCTTTATTATGGATGGAGAAACGTATTGGGAATTTATTTAGGCATTTAAAAGCGTTAAAATGATAAGAAAATGGTTCGCCAGAGTGTTGCTGGATTCCGGCGAGTGGGTTGGCCAGAAAACCGTGGGAGAGGGAAAGAAGGATGGTTTGAGTTTAAAACTTTCATATAGTGGCAGAACTAGTCCCTCTAGTTCAACTTGGTTAAGTTTATTATGATTTTAGTTATGTTTCCTTTATAAAAAACACTAACCAAGTTAGGATAAATTAACCAATATTCTTTGAAAACTCTGTAAACTTAATCTCTTTATCAATTTATCTAATAAACCTACGTCTTTATTAAAAATAACAAGTTGAATAAATAAAAAAAATTTGATATTTCTCAAAACTTTTGCTAAACTTTTCACGTTTAAATTAAAGATTTAAAAGTAACTCCCGTTTTAACAGACTTGAAAACGTTGAAAGGTTTAGGGACTGTAATGGAAATATTTGAAGGGCCATTATTGTAAATTAGATGAAAGACGAGGGTGACGGATGTCACAGTCTCCCCTACTTTAGAAGATTTCGTCTCGAAATTTCTTTCAAGTGAAGATTTCTGGTTGTGGAATATATGAGTATGTTATCGACGAAAACCACTTACGTATTGGTTCAAGTAAGGTTTACAAACTCGATTCATAATATTCCTAAGATCTACTTAAAAGTTATAATCGTTTAGATTCAACGTGCAATTACGGACCACAGATTTTATAAGAATAAGATTGTCACTAGCAACCTCCATAGTAAAAGGATGGGTTGGGTGAGGGCAAATACGAGCAAGCAAAGGTTCAATTTCTAACGAGACAAAACTCCTATCTGCGCCAGTATAAACAAAATCGAAGCATATATGTTAGTAATAAGAAATGTACCATTGACAACGTCGTTGGTAGCTTGATCTTGGTTAGCATTGATGTTGAAAGCACGACCACGGGCTGGAGCTGCTTGAATTGCTGGAACTACTGGGACTGCTGGGCTTTGTTGACGAGACTGAATAAAAGCAGTTAAATGAGGACACCTATCTTGCCTGTGGTTAGGATCACCACAAGCATAGCAAGTTCTGGGTTGACCAGTCCTCTGGTTTTGAGCATTCCCAGGTTCAATTTCCCGACAGTGAGAAGTAGTGTGGCCTGCTTTGCCGCAAGTGTCACATTTATAGCAGGGTCGAGTAGTTGGGTGGTGAAAGTTGCATGAAGTGCATTTAGGGTACGAACCCGAATAGTTTCCCTGAACCTTTTGAGTTTGGGGTGCAGTAGATGTGTTTGCAACAGGAACCTGGTTAAGGGGTGTAACAACAGCATAGTTCTGGTTTCCACCTTTTCGTTTCTTATTGGGACTAGAGGTAGAGACAGAGTTCGCTGGAGACGGTTCAGTGGTAGCAGGGGTTTCAATAGGTCTTTTAGTACCCTTACGAGTTAGAGTACCATCCTTGACATGCTTATCAGTAAGAGATGCTACGAGACGAATGTCATCCTCTACAGTAGCAGGTTTACTTCCCATAACCGAATCATGGATCTGAGGTGGCAGTCCCTCAATATACTTCTCAATAGCCAAGGATACCGGGGTTACCATACGAGGAATCAGTAAGCTTAACTCGTGGTAACGGTTGTTGTAGGGAACATTGTTTCCACTATCCTGCTTGAGGTGATAGAACTCATCCTCCAATTTTTTTCATCTCACTACGAGGACAGAACTCAGTAGTCATGGCAACTTTAAAATCATCCCAAGACATAGCTAAAGCGGCTTCCGTCCCTCGAGCATGTTTTTCACCATTCCACCAAGTGAGTGCTCTTTTTTGAAGAACACCGTGGCATGACGAACACGTAGGTTGTCTGGACAGTCACTATTAATGAACGTATTCTCCATACTTTCGAACCATTCAAGTAACCCAGTGGCTCCCTCAGTGCCATTAAACTTGTTGGGATGGCAGGAGTTGAAGTGCTTGAAAGTGCACTTATTCTCTGTGGTTCCACCGTTTCCACCCGCATTCCCGTTTGAGTTCCCATTCGAGCTACCGTTTAGGTTAAGGTTTGGGATAATAGCATTAATGATGCTAGGAACAAGCGTTTCCAACTTATCATTAAGCATGGTCGCAATACGACGATCAGATTTCAGTTTAGCCTGACGCTTCGAGGCTCTCTTACGAGATTCGCGATCAGACATCTACAAAAGTTCAACGATAAATATGAGATTTGATTCCAAAAATCTTGAAAATGTTATAGTTTATATTAAGACAAGTAACACATAACATGAGACATAGTAATTATAAATTTGATATAAGAAAAATTATGAATATCATAAAGAAAATCATGATAAGACTTCAAATGAAAAACAATACCAAGTATAACACGGTTTTCCGGACAACCCACTCGCCGGAATCCGGCAACACTCCGGTATATATAGATTGATGTGTATATATAGATTCAGATTTAGTGGGTTTTGTCGTGAATGTGTGCAGAAACAAAACTGAGTGATGTGTATATATAGATTCAGATTTAAACGGTTATAATTGAGCAATTAAACTTTCCGGTCGGTTACTATGATTACGCGAATTAAACTCATGATTAAACGCATTTAAAACTCAATTGATAGCTGGAAACTCTTTATTATGGATGGAGAAACGTATTGGGAATTTATTTAGGCATTTAAAAGCGTATAAAATGATAAGAAAATGGTTTGCCGGAGTGTTGCCGGATTCCAGCGAGTGGGTTGGCCGGAAAACCGTGTTATACTTGGTATTGTTTTTCATTTGAAATCTTATCATGATTTTCTTTATGATATTCATAATTTTTCTTATATCAAATTTATAATTACTATGTCTCATGTTATGTGTTACTTGTCTTAATATAAACTATAACATTTCCAAGATTTTTGGAATCAAATCTCATATTTATCGTTGCACTTTGTAGATGTCTGATCGTGAATCTCGTAAGAGAGCCTCGAAGCGTCAGGCTAAACTGAAATCTGATCGTCGTATTGCGACCATGCTAAATTGTAACACCCCAACCGATGGCGGAAATATCGAGGTGTCACGTAATGACGATTGTTCAATAGCACATGGACTAAATTGTAAATATTAATAGCAAACAAACTTTCATTATCCAAAAAGGAAAAACAAAAGTCTTAATAGAAATCTAAAACATAGATAGATAAATATTCAATCTTTTATTTAAGCACTAGGTCCAGCCTAAGCGTGAAAGCATGTAAGATCAAACGTCACCTGAAACATGTACAAAATAATTTCGTCAACACATATAATGTATTGGTGAGTACATCTGTGACACCCGGCAAACTCAGGTTTGTAACGTTGACTAAACTAGTAAGACTACCTTAGCGAGTCATACATATTACGTACTTAACGGGGTCGGTCGAGTCGGTACGATGATTCTGGGAATCATCGGGAGTCGTTACGATGATCCACGGGATCATCGGGAGTGGGTCCATAACCATATGTAGAAGGATTGGTGATTCGTAGAATCGCCGGGTTTAACGCACACACGAGTCTCGAGTCCCGGGAATTGGTGAACGGATGTAAACGTGTTAGTTATCATGCATTATATGTTTGAAAACATTATGTGACTTGTCGGTATGTGAATACGTGTTTATATGTGTTAAAATAGTGTTTAACGCGCCAAAAACCCATTCCAGCACCCTATAGGCGATTAGGAGTCTGGGGAACTCCTAATCGCCACTTCTAAGGCGAGTAGAAGGAGGCTTGGGGCGAGTAGGACCCCCTACTCGCATGAGTATAGGCGAGTAGGATCCCTACTCGCCTAATCTGGTCTCCTACTCGCTTAAAGGGTTGTGCACGGGTCAAAACACCTATAAATAGAACCCTTGACTCCCCAAACACCATTTGTGCAACCCTAACTGATCCTAAGCCTCCCACACACCTTGAAAACACCTCTGGAACTTGCTTTGCCTCAAAACACACCATCACCAATCTTATACACCCTTCTTTGATAGAATCCAAGGTGTGTTCTTCATCCTACACCTTTGTAATGTTATTGTTTTGGTTCCCCAAAAGTCCAGACCTTGGTTTGCTAAGTTTGTGTCTTTAAAACCCTTTGAAAAGAGTTCTAAAACAAGTCTACACCATAATACTTGCTATATGTGAAGTATTTGTGCATATGATGATTGTTGGTGATTATAACATGAATGTTTCCATGAATTTGTTGTACTTCTGATGTGTAGGTGTTGTTAGGATGATTATCTATGAGTTTAAGCCCTTGTTATGATGTTTAGGTGCAAGTATGCATTTTGACCCATTTGGGTAATTCTTGAAAAATAGGATGTATGATGTGATTCATTGCTTGTTTATGGTTAGAAATCATGCTAGGATGATGATATAACATAGAGATGATGAATTGCAACTTGTAGGAGATGAAATCTGATTGTTTCCATATAGGGAAAGATAAGGTTAGTTAATGAAACCTAGTATTTGCCATTTTTTGGAAATAATCGCACCGAGCCCGTTTGAGCAGAGATAAATTGGGGGTTTTTGCTTGGAAAGGGTTGGTTAATAGTTTAGTTTTGATATTGGGTGTTTTTACATGTTTCGGATCTGATTTGGAGTGTTCGGCGTGCGAAATTGCACTACAGAACTGCAGAGGCGAGTAGGCTCCTAAATGCCTAATGTTAGGCGATTACAATCCTAAATGCCTAATGTTAGGCGAGTACAATCCTAAATGCCTAATGTTAGGCGAGTACAATCCTAAATGCCTAATGTTAGGCGATTACAATCCTAAATGCTTAATGTTTAGGCGATTACAATCCTAAATGCTTAATGTTTAGGCAATTACAATCCTAAATGCTTAATGTTCAGGTGATTACAATCCTAAATGCTAGTTTGATTCCTAATCGCGTATAATGCTGCTGTATGTATATTTTAACATCCCGGAACATGATTTAACGCCTAAGAACATGATAGGAACCCCGGGATGCACCCAATGACTTAGTAACACGTGTTCGGACCTGTTTACGCGTTAATCGGACATTATGCTAGACCAGGTGAACTATTGCGCGTATTAAGTGTTTAATTGCATATGATTGCATGATGTCTTGTATTTACCTAACACGTGGGATGTCGGGTCACCAATGGGATGTCGGGTCTTGTCTGGTACGGTCGGCTTAACAGTCAAAGGTGTTTTCAAACGTTTATGGTCATGGTCTGGACATTCGGGACTAGTTAACCCACGGGTTATTAGTCCGGATACTTATACACATCTTATGATAGGTCGCCACTATTTGGGGCTATCATAGCATAATTACTTAACTGTTTTCAAGTAACGCAATCCGAGGTGAGTGTCACAGCCCCACTTTTTCCGTTTTGCTTTCAGGGAGAAACATGCTACTTATTTTGATTACTCATCATAGATCATGTTATACTATGGTTATTTCACGTACTACCCGGCTTTTACAGAAAGTCCCAGGGGGGAACCATGAATGTGCGGGGGCGCACAACGGGGGAAATGTGGATAGATCTATTGGGCCTTACAAACCCCACCCGACGGCTGGGAGCCGGGCGGGTGCATATTGTCTCTAACACTTCGGGGGTTACCGAGGCATCGGTAATCCCGTCCGTCTGGGCTGGCTTCAACACTTATACCGGTTTAGTAATCGATTCCCAACCGCAGTAGTAGCAACACTTAACGTCTAGCTAACGTTTTCATAACATAGTAGTAACGGAGATGATCTTACCGAACTTATAACAACACTTTATAAAAGAAAACCTGTGAACTCACCAGCATTATATGTTGACATTTTTGGCATGTTTTCTCAGGTCGCTAAGGTAGCAGTCAATGGGCTAGGCGCACGGAGTCATGCACAGCGTCTAATATTTTGAAGCATATTAAACAATGTTTTGTAAACAATGATATGTCTTTTGGTTGTAAACAAGAATGCTTCCGCTGCTGGTTTACAGCTCAAAGCATGATATTTTGGTTTTAAATATAATTATGAATGCATGTTTGTTGTATGTTTATTGTGATCGTTGACTGAGATTCTGGTGTGTCACGCGCCTCGCGGTAAAACCCCGCACGTGGAATTTGAGGGTGTGACAGATTGGTATCAGAGCCAGGTTATAGTGAACTAGGACTGCATGTAGAGTCTAGTCTATAACTGAGTCGCACACACTAGACGGTCACAGATAGTCGAGTCTTAACAAGTGGGTAACAACTTGACTTATCGGGGGTGTCGGTGTCATCATCTTCTACGCTACATCATCTGTTTACTCTTTATCATCCTATTTCTTGACTCATACTTACTATGATTCGATGGCGAACGATATACTATTGAACTTTCTTGGCGGCGGTGTACATTGGGGTAGCTTCGGCGTACTCTTGAGATCTGTCCAGGGATTTGGACATCTCCCTTCTATGCCCTAATGGACACGCTCGTTCTTATGCATACTATCTTGTACTTGTACTTATACTTATGATAATACCATGATTGGGCGCTAGTGTTCGGTGACTTGAACTTCAAACTTAAAGCACGCCTGGAGGACCATGTAGAACAGTTTATCATGTCGGGTGCACACGAGATTATAAACTGTGATGCATGGGATCCCTGGCGGACTTTGGGCTTGAACGGATGGACCCAAACTGGGCTCGGTCTTGTTTCTTGAAATTCCTAATGGGTTATACCACGGGCAAGCCTAAATCTTTTGTTTCTTGTTGTGACAGAAGATGTCGGGGGCTCGTGGAGGTCGCAGAGGCGGCCGTGCTGGCAGTCGTGGTGGCGGCCGTGGTGGCGGCGGTGGCCGTGGGAACGTTAATATGACCCAAGCGGAGTTGGATAACCTGATGCAGCAGCATGTGAATATTGCTTTGGCTGCATTCCAAGCCGCTCATAATGCTATGGGTGGTACGTCGATTCCCACCTATTCTATCTTGTTCTTGGGTACTGTACCTTTTCTTGATTCTCACCTGTGTGTCTGTTCCAGGTGGTGCTGTCAATCCCCCTCCACCCCAGTGCTCTTACAAAAAGTTTATGGATTGCAAGCCCCACAACTTTAGTGGCACTGAAGGGGCAGTGGGACTGCTCCGCTGGTTGGAGAAAATTGAATCGGATTTCTCAATGTGCAGCTGCCCGGAAGGCGACCGGGTGAAATATGCTTCTGCGACCCTGGAGGGTCAAGCTCTGACTTGGTGGAACTCCACCACCCAGACTATGGGTATTGGGGAAGCCCACGCTATGCCCTGGACAGAGTTCATTCAGTTGCTGAAAAACGAGTACTGTCCGAGGGATGAGATCCAGAAACTTGAGCACGAAGTCTGGACTCATAAGATGGTGGGGTCCGAGATTGAAGCTTACACTGCTAGGCACAATGAGTTGGCGGTGTTGTGCCCTGATCTGCACACACCCGAATACCGGAGGATTGAACACTATGTTGCTGGGTTGGTACCGGAGATTGCGGGGTTGGTTGCTGCGGGTAATCTCACTGTTTATTCTGAGGTGGTTCGGTCGGCTCACAGGCTGACCAATATGAAGGTGGCTGAAGGGGTCTTGCCCCCTCGGGGCGCTACTGTGAAGGCTCCTGAAAGTAACAAGCGTAAGTGGGAAGTTGTGGGTAGAGGCTCGAGTTCGGCTCAGCCTCAGCAAGTGAAGAGGCCTGATGTGGGGGGATCGTTGTCTGAACGACAACCGGGGGTTTATGCTGGGAAGTTGCCAAAGTGTGATCGGTGCAACTATCATCATACCGGTCCTTGCGATGATAAGGACCGTTGCCGTCGGTGCCATAAGATTGGGCACCAAGCCAAGGATTGTAGGTCCAACCCTCTGGGGAACCGAAACCCGTCGGTCACACCAACCCCAGCCCCTCAATTCGCTGCTCCCCAGGGAAATCAGGGGAAACAAGGGTTCTATAACTGTGGTGAGCTTAGTCACTACAAGCGTAACTGCCCCAAGTTGAAATAGGGTGAAGCCGGGAAGAACGGGTCGGGTAATTGAAACAATGGGGGCGGAGGCAGGAATGCTCGCGCCTTCGTGATTGGTTCGAGCGGGGCTCGGCAGGATTCTGACACTGTTACTGGTACGTTTCTTCTCGATAATCGCTATGCTACGGTTTTTATTCGATTCCGGTGCCGATAAGAGTTTTATATCTCTTGGGTTTAGCCAATTTCTTGATAGGGTACCTACACCTTTAGAGGCTAAGTACTTGATAGAATTGGCTGATGGTAAGAAAGTCGAGGCGACGCACGTCCTTAGGGAGTGTCACCTTGAGTTGTCGGGTTATTCCTTTCCTATTGATCTTATGCCGGTGTCCTTGGGTAGTTTCGATGTTGTCGTGGGTATGGATTGGTTATCTTTGTATCATGCTGAGATCGTTTGTTTTGATAAAGTCATTCGACTTCCTCTCCCTGATGGAGAAATTCTGTTGGTGCACGGTGAGAAGAGCGGGGTCCCGTTGAGTATCATTTCGTGTATGAAAGCCTATAAGTATCTTCGGAAGGGGTATTCTGCCATTCTGGCACTTGTTTCGGTTTCGTCTGAGGAAGAGAAGAAGATTGAAGACATTCCTGTTGTCCGTGATTTTCCCGATGTATTTCCTGAAGACTTACCTGGTCTTCCGCCTTATCGTCAGGTCGAATTCGGTATTGAACTTGCTCCAGGTGCGGCCCCTATTGCCCGAGCCCCTTATCGTCTTGCACCTCCCGAGATGCAGGAGTTGTCAAACCAGCTGCAGGAGCTGTTAGAGAGGGTTTCATTCGACCTAGTTCGTCCCCGTGGGGAGCCCCTATTTTGTTTGTCAAGAAGAAGGACGGAAGCCTACGAATGTGTATCGACTACCGGGAATTGAACAAGGTTACCATCAAGAATCGCTATCCTCTTCCTCGCATCGATGACTTATTCGACCAGCTTCAGGGTTCTAGTTTCTATTCGAAGATTGATTTGAGGTCGGGGTACCATCAGTTGAGGGTTCAAGAAGCTGACATTCCAAAGACCGCCTTTCGAACTCGCTATGGCCATTTCGAATTCTTGGTCATCCCTTTTGGTCTCACCAATGCACCGGCCATTTTTATGCACTTGATGAACCGTGTTTGTAAGCCTTATCTTGATAAGTTCGTGATTGTCTTCATTGATGATATTCTAGTCTATTCCAAGAACGAGGTGGACCACCAGGAACACTTGCGTCTTGTTTTGGAACTCCTGAGGCGGGAACAGTTGTACGCCAAGTTTTCTAAGGGTAGCTTCTGGTTGCGTGAAGTCCAGTTCCTTGGTCACGTAGTTAATGAGAAAGGAATTCACGTTGACCCAGCTAAGATTGAAGCCATTAAAGACTGGGAAGCACCAAAGACGCCATCTGAGGTGCGGCAATTCCTAGGTCTTGCAGGTTACTACCGTCGTTTTATCGAGGGATTTTCGAAGATCGCTCAACCCCTCACCTCGCTTACCCAGAAGGACAGGAAGTTCGACTGGGGTGATTCGCAGGAGTCGGCCTTCCAGATGTTAAAGGCTAAACTCTGTTCTGCTCCTATCTTGTCTTTGCCTGAGGGCACGGACGATTTTGTGGTTTATTGTGACGCTTCTATCCGGGGTCTCAGTTGTGTACTGATGCAGCGCGAGAAGGTCATCGCCTATGCTTCTCGTCAGCTCAAAGTTCATGAGAAAAACTACCCCACCCATGATCTGGAATTGGGTGCTGTAGTCTTTGCTTTAAAGATTTGGAGGCATTACTTGTACGGTACCAAGTGCACTATCTACACCGATCACAAGAGCCTCCAGCATATCTTTGATCAAAATGTGTTGAATATAAGACAGCGTCGCTGGGTCGAGCTTCTTAATGATTACGAGTGCGCTATTAAATACCATCCTGGCAAGGCGAATGTAGTCGCAGACGCCTTGAGCAGGAAGGAAACGGCTAAACCTCGTCGTGTTCGAGCTCTTCAGCTCACCATCCAATTCGGCTTACCTGATCGAATCCGTTCGGCACAGCAAGAAGCTTTGAAGGAGGAAAAACTTAAAGCTGAAACCATGCATGGTGCTGATAGCCACCTTGAACTCAGGTCCGATGGCCTACACTATTTCGCTAAACATATTTGGGTTCCTTTATTTGGGGGCTTGCGGGAGCTCGTTCTTGATGAAGCTCACAAGTCCCGGTACTCTATTCACCCTGGCTCCGATAAGATGTATCAAGACCTAAAGATACTTTATTGGTGGCCGAACATGAAGGCGGACGTGGCTTTGTACGTGAGCAAGTGCTTGACCTGTGCCAAGGTCAAGATTGAATATCAAAAGCCATCCGGCCTTCTGCAACAACCTGAAATTCCCGAGTGGAAATGGGAGCGGATTACGATGGACTTTGTGACCAAACACCCAAAATTCCCAGTGGTTGTGACATGATCTGGGTAATTGTTGATAGGTTGACAAAGTCTGCGCACTTCCTCGCTATCAAAGAAACCGATGGCCTCGAGCGTCTGGCACGGTTATATCTCAAGGAAGTGGTCTCTCGGCACGGGGTGCCTGTCTCTATTATTTCTGAATGTGATCCTCGGTTCGCCTCTAACTTCTGGAAATCCTTGCACAAAGCTCTGGGTACTCAGTTAGACATGAGCACAGCGTATCATCCGCAAACTGACGGTCAAAGTGAGCGGACAATCCAAACGCTAGAAGACATGCTCCGAGCATGTGTGATCGATTTTGGCAAGGGGTGGGAGAGTCATCTACCGTTGGTGGAATTCTCCTACAACAATAGTTATCATTCTAGCATCAAGGCAGCTCCGTTCGAGGCTCTTTACGGGCGGAAATGCCGGTCTCCTCTTTGTTGGGCCGAGGTGGGTGAGAGTCAACTCACCGGCCCGGAACTTGTGTACGAGACTTCCGAAAAGATCGTACAAATCCGTAACCGCATGGCAGCAGCTCGGGATCGTCAAAAGAGCTATGCCAATCGTCGTCGCAAACCTTTAGAGTTTGAGGAGGGCGACAGGGTTTTGTTGAAGGTATCTCTGTGGAAGGGCGTTATACGTTTTGGGAAGCGGGGCAAATTGAATCCTCGGTATGTGGGACCGTTCACAATTCAGGAACGGATTGGACCGGTAGCATACAGGCTTGATCTGCCAGCTGAACTCAGTAATGTTCATAATGTCTTCCATGTCTCTAATCTGAAGAAGTGTTTGACGGATGAATCTTTGGTTGTTCCTCTCGAAGAGATCAAGGTGGATGATCGTCTGCATATTGTGGAGGAACCGGTTGAAATTCTTGACTATAAAATCCGTAGCCTTCGCCGGAGTAAAATCCGCATTGTTAAAGTCCGTTGGAACTCAAATCGTGGACCGGAGTTCACGTGGGAACGGGAAGATCAAATGAAGGCTAAGTATCCCCATATATTTCCTAAACGCGCGTTCGAATCAAGGCATGTCTCTGCTGAAGCTGAATGAATCTCGGGTCGAGATTCCTTTCAACAGGGGGATGATGTGGCAACCGGAAAATTTTTCGAAGGGGGCATGTCTCTGCTGAAGCTGAATGAATCTCGGGTCGAGATTCCTTTCAACAGGGGGATGATGTGACACCCAGCAAACTCAGGTTTGTAACGTTGACTAAACTAGTAAGTCTACCTTAGCGAGTCATACATATTACGTACTTAACGGGGTCAGTCAAGTCGGTACGATGATTCTGGGAATCATCGGGAGTCGTTACGATGATCCACGAGATCATCGGGAGTGGGTCCATAACCATATGTAGAAGGATTGGTGATTCGTAGAATCGCCGGGTTTAACGCACACACGAGTCTCGAGTCCCGGGAATTGGTGAACGGATGTAAACGTGTTAGTTATCATGCATTATATGTTTGAAATCATTATGTGACTTGTCGGTATGTGAATACGTGTTTATATGTGTTAAAATAGTGTTTAACGCGCCAAAAATGCATTCCAGCACCCTATCGGCGATTAGGAGTCTGGGGAACTCCTAATCGCCACTTCTGAGGCGAGTAGAAGGAGGCTTGGGGCGAGTAGGACCCCCTACTCGCATGAGTATAGGCGAGTAGGATCCCTACTCGCCTAATCTGGTCTCCTACTCGCTTAAAGGGTTGTGCACGGGTCAAAACACCTATAAATAGAACCCTTGACTCCCCAAACACCATTTGTGCAACCCTAACTGATCCTAAGCCTCCCACACACCTTGAAACACCTCTGGAACTTGCTTTGCCTCAAAACACACCATTACCAAGCTTATACACCCTTCTTTGATAGAATCCAAGGTGTGTTCTTCATCCTACACCTTTGTAATGTTATTGTTTTGGTTCCCCAAAAGTCCAGACCTTGTTTTGCTAAGTTTGTGTCTTTAAAACCCTTTGAAAAGAGTTCTAAAACAAGTCTACACCATAATACTTGCTATATGTGAAGTATTTGTGCATATGATGATTGTTGGTGATTATAACATGAATGTTTCCATGAATTTGTTGTACTTCTGATGTGTAGGTGTTGTTAGGATGATTATCTATGAGTTTAAGCCCTTGTTATGATGTTTAGGTGCAAGTATGCATTTTGACTCATTTGGGTAATTCTTGAAGAATAGGATGTATGATGTGATTCATTGCTTGTTTATGGTTAGAAATCATGCTAGGATGATGATATAACATAGAGATGATGAATTGCAACTTATAGGAGATGAAATCTGATTGTTTCCATATAGGGAAAGATAAGGTTAGTTAATGAAACCTAGTATTTGCCATTTTTGGAAATAATCGCACCGAGCCCGTTTGAGCAGAGATAAATTGGGGGTTTTTGCTTGGAAAGGGTTGGTTAATAGTTTAGTTTTGATATTGGGTGTTTTTACATGTTTCGGATCTGATTTGGAGTGTTCGGCGCGCGAAATTGCACTACAGAACTGCAGAAGCGAGTAGGCTCCTAAATGCCTAATGTTAGGCGATTACAATCCTAAATGCCTAATGTTAGGCGAGTACAATCCTAAATGCCTAATGTTATGCGAGTACAATCCTAAATGCCTAATGTTAGGCGATTACAATCCTAAATGCTTAATGTTTAGGCGATTACAATCCTAAATGCTTAATGTTTAGGCAATTACAATCCTAAATGCTTAATGTTCAGGTGATTACAATCCTAAATGCTAGTTTGATTCCTAATCGCGTATAATGCTGTTGTATGTATATTTTAACATCCCGGAACATGATTTGACGCCTAAGAACATGATAGGAACCCCGGGATGCACCCAATGACTTAGTAACACGTGTTCGGACCTGTTTACGCGTTAATCGGACATTATGCTAGACTAGGTGAACTATTGCGCGTATTAAGTGTTTAATTGCATATGATTGCATGATATCTTGTATTTACCTAACACGTGGGATGTCGGGTCACCAATGGGATGTCGGGTCTTGTCTGGTGCGGTCGGCTTAACAGTCAAAGGTGTTTTCAAACGTTTATGGTCATGGTCTGGACATTCGGGGACTAGTTAACCCACGGGTTATTAGTCCGGATACTTATACACATCTTATGATAGGTCGCCACTATTTGGGGCTATCATAGCATAATAACTTAACTGTTTTCAAGTAACGCAATCCGAGGTGAGTGTCACAGCCCCACTTTTACCGTTTTGCTTTCGGGGGAGAAACATGCTACTTATTTTGATTACTCATCATAGATCATGTTATACTATGGTTATTTCACGTACTATGCGGCTTTTACAGAAAGTCCCAGGGGGAACCATGAATGTGCGGGGGCGCACAACGGGGGAAATGTGGATAGATCTATTGGGCCTTACAAACCCCACCCGACGGCTGGGAGCCGGGCGGGTGCATATTGTCTCTAACACTTCGGGGTTACCGAGGCATCGGTAATCCCGTCCGTCTGGGCTGGCTTCAACACTTATACCGGTTTAGTAATGGATTCCCAACCGCAGTAGTAGCAACACTTAACGTCTAGCTAACGTTTTCATAACATAGTAGTAACGGAGATGATCTTACCGAACTTATAACAACACTTTATAAAAGAAAACCTGTGAACTCACCAGCATTATATGTTGACATTTTTGGCATGTTTTCTCAGGTCGCTAACGTAGCAGTCAATGGGCTAGGCGCACGGAGTCATGCACAGCGTCTAATATTTTGAAGCATATTAAACAATGTTTTGTAAACAATGATATGTCTTTTGGTTGTAAACAAGAATGCTTCCGCTGCTGGTTTACAGCTCAAAGCATGATATTTTGGTTTTAAATATAATTATGAATGCATGTTTGTTGTATGTTTATTGTGATCGTTGACTGAGATCCTGGTGTGTCACGCGCCTCGCGGTAAAACCCCGCACGTGGAATTTGAGGGTGTGACAGATTGGTATCAGAGCCAGGTTATAGTGAACTAGGACTGCATGTAGAGTCTAGTCTATAACTGAGTCGCACACACTAGACGGTCACAGATAGTCGAGTCTTAACAAGTGGGTAACAACATGACTTATCGGGGGTGTCGGTGTCATCATCTTCTACGCTACATCATCTGTTTACTCTTTATCATCCTATTTCTTGACTCATCAAACCTCACCTGAAACATGTACAAAATAATTTCATCAAAACATATAATGTATTGGTGAGTACATCCGTTTGATATATATAGTAAAGTAAAATTTAGCAATTCATGTGTTATTTGGCAAAATGAAATTAGTGGTATCCAGGTCAAATCAACCCTATGAAAGGAAAGCAGATATATATAGTATGCGCTAGTAGTGATGTAATACATAGCAATGACAAGGACTCTCAACAGAGTCACAAGGGTATATACCATAGTACTATTCTTTGAAATGCCAGGCCGAAACGGTTAATGATTTGACAGGTCATAGATACACGAAATGGCATAAGCAAACACACAATAGAATTGCTATTTTAGTAAATTGATAGTAAGTACATGAGTCACCCCAGAATAGTAAAACAGTAAAAAGGGGAAAAGATATACTCACTGTTTGCGAAAGTGATCCAAATCCAACTTAAGTGGTCGTGAGCTAAGTAATGGGAATTCCGAGGAATTCAACCTATAATGTGTAAGAATACTAATAAGGGAACAGTCTAAAAGTCTATGGTATCTAGGGTCTAAGGCATTAGGGTTTTCTAAGTCGATTTGGGGAATTAGAGTTTTTTTTTTCTGATGAGTTGAATTAATATGAAAGTTGTATATTAAAAATAATATACCAAAGTTTGTAAATATGGTTTAGGTAATATAATCAATACCAATTGAATAATTAGGTTGAAATATGTTTAAATAATTAATGCAAAATAATTTAGTTAATTACTTTTAACTAACAATAATCATAAATATTGAAATAAATAATAATGAGTTTCACAACGATCCAACAAATGATAATAAAGACTTGTAATCATAAGAATATTTCTATTTTATAATATAAAAAAAGTATTTATAAAATAGATATTAAATAGTATAAATAACTAAATGATTAATTATGTCTAATTAAACATAAATACGACGAATAATACAAGTCATAATCTAAAAATGATACTTTTATAGAAAATGGATGATTTATAATGTAAATCAATGAAAATAATTTTTCTCCTAATTTATATAAACTTATTTATATTTAAAATCGATTTAACGAGATTAAATCATGTTTAAATGATTAAAAAAATAGGAAAATTAATAAAAATAAATGTTTTCTTGACCAATAATTTGTATTTCAGTTCATAATCATTAGAAATAACTTATCAAAAATTTTGAGATTAAAATCATTAAAAATGAATTTGTTTATCAATTAAATATGATTAGAACAATTTAATTCAAAAAAAATATAAAAATAAAACATTTTCCAGAAACTAGAAGTGGGATAATTTTCTATGAGGTGTCAAGAAGGTACTCCTAAATTTTCATGATTTTTGGTGCAAAAATGAATTTATTATGAATTATTTGGTTTTTATGGTTTAAATAAATAAGGATATTGAAATAATATGATAGTTAAAAAAAACGAAATAAAAGAATTGAGCATAGCAGACTCGAACCTGGATCCCTTTCCAGACACAAGCACACACCAAACCACTAGGCTAGACACTACCTTTGTTGATTTAATTGGAACAAAAACGTTTTTAAATCATACACTTTAACTCATCTTCTTCCCCAAATCATCTAACCAAGAACCCTAACCCTAACCCAAAATCAATTGACCGGTTTGCACAATATAAACGATCTGAATTAGAGGGCTTTTGTTCGGAATTGGATGAAGAATAAAACGGCATCAAAAACTAACCTTACAACGAATGATTTGATGCTCGAAAACAAGGGTACAAGTCCACAACTTTTTTAGCCAATTATGAAGCCTACAGTCGCGTTTTAGCTTCGTTTTTTTAGTGGGTTTTGTCGTGAATGTGTGTAGAAACAAAACTGAGTGATGTGTATATATAGATTCAGATTTAAACGGTTATAATCGAGCAATTAAACTTTCCGGTCGGTTACTATGATTACGCGAATTAAACTCATGATTAAACGTGTTTAAAACTCAACTGATAGCTGGAAACTCTTTATTATGGATGGAGAAACGTATTGGGAATTTATTTAGGCATTTAAAAGCGTTAAAATGATAAGAAAATGGTTCGCCGGAGTGTTGCCGGATTCTGGCGAGTGGGTTGGCCGGAAAACCGTGGGAGAGGGAAAGAAGGATGGTTTGAGTTTAAAACTTTCATATAGTGGCAGAACTAGTCCCTCTAGTTCAACTTGGTTAAGTTTATTATGATTTTAGTTATGTTTCCTTTATAAAAAACACTAACCAAGTTAGGATAAATTAACCAATATTCTTTGAAAACTCTATAAACTTAATCTCTTTATCAATTTATCTAATAAACCTACGTCTTTATTAAAAATAACAAGTTGAATAAATAAAAAAAAAATTGATATTTCTCAAAACTTTTGCTAAACTTTTCACGTTTAAATTAAAGATTTAAAAGTAACTCCCGTTTTAACAGACTTGAAAACGTTGAAAGGTTTAGGGACTGTAATGGAAATATTTGAAGGGCCATTATTGTAAATTAGATGAAAGACGAGGGTGACGGATACCTGAAGAAGGGGGGTTGGTGGCAGAGTGTAATGAAGAAGAAGAATGGGCTTGGGATTTATTAAATTTAAAATAATAATAATAATAATAATAATAATAATAATAATAGTAATAATAATAATAAAATGTTTCAAAAATGCCCCTTATGTTTTGGTTTTTACATTTTGGCCACGAAGACTAACCAGGTTAGACCTCCGTTAGTTTGGGAGTGATGGAAGAAAATAAGTTGAAAGTTGGGAGTGCCATTGGCCAAAGTGAAAGTTCAGAGTGATATCCGCCAACAGGCGATAGTTGGGAGTATTAAAATCCATTTTCCCATTATTCAATGAATTCTAAATATATAACATTGATTGTGTGAATTGAATGGACGTATCACGAATTTTACTTTTTGATATATATATATATATATACAATAATAATAATAATTATAGCATTAATTGTAAATAATTGAATTTGACTTCCTTATAAACATTTTGACTTCCTTATAAATATGTATCTAAATTTATATGGAATATATATAATTATACAATTGATTAAATTAAATTAAATTTGAAGTTGACTGCCTTATTAATTTCAAATTTTACTTTGACTTGTTATAATTTTCGAATTTGCACATTAATATGAATTTTCGCATCAACAATAATCATTCCACTAATTACACTAGGTGTCATTTCATTAATTATATAAATTCCATTAAGTGAGTATGAATTGAATATGATTCAAATGTATTTATTATTGATTTTGAGTATTACTTTCATTAATTATAGACAGTGTAATTCATAACATTCTTATGAAATCCATTAATGGCATAAAACAACCATTCAACTGAATATGAATTGAATGTGAATCAAATGGTATCCATAATTATGTTTGACCAATCGCATAAGGAAAAATTCGAATGTGATGTCCTAAATCTACTCATTAATTTAAGTTGTACAATCTGACTTTGACTTACTTGTAAATTTTGAATTTTAAATTGAATATGAATTTTGCATAAAACAACTATTCCATTAATTACACACGGTTTAATTTCATTAATTTCATAAATTCAACTAATTACACACGGTGACTTTGATTTACTTGTAAATGAGTTATGAATTCCTTTTCGAATGTGATGGAATAGTTCTACTCCTTAACCGTTAATTTAAGTTTTCTGATCAAATGTATAAAGCAGTGGTTTCATAAATCATCTAAATCATGTATAATACCATTTGAATTTTTCGGATCAAATATACAAACAATTGGTTTCTGGCATTTTATGCTTCAATTTGAAAATGAAATCAGTCTAATTCTATGTAACGAATGTTATCTCCTAATTATACTCCATAATTATGTCTGACCAATTTCATACATAAACATGCGAATTGATGTCCTAATTCTACTCCATATTTGAAAGTATTGCATCTAATTTCATAACTTTAAATCCCCATTTATAACATTATGCTAATGCTAATTTCACTCCACCATTTCATCCATTCCTTATCGATCGAATAGCTATATAAACGTTAAATCACCATTCATACGATTATCCTACCACACATTTCTTGCACTTTGATTAATCGCATACATATATTCTTAGGTTATTTTCTGTTTCTCATATTTAGATACATAAACATTATTTTTTCTATTTGTTATGTGTCAATAGATTAGATAAATGTTTGGCATACATTCTGTTCAATCAATCGCATACATGTATGCTGCCATACATTCGAATGTTGGCTAAATTTAATATAACTTTCATTATTATTATGCTGTCTTCAGTTTGTTTCGAAAGTAATAATTTGAATTTAACCTTTTTTTTAACAGTAAAAAAGATCAATGGCTGTCGTAGAAGCAAATGAGTTTACCATGGTTAACCAAATTCATGTCAACCGAAACGGTGTGGCTTTAAAGCTAAAGATTATTCGGGTGTGGTGTCAACCCGATCGTCGCAATCCTAATGATGTCTACTCAATTGAAATGATCCTATGTGACGAAAATGTAAATCTCAACTACAAGTTTTTATTAAAGCCTTTTATTTGGCTATTTCATTATTTACTTTACACTATTTAATATTTTTCAACTACAAATTTGCTTATAGTCGTACATTAAAAACGTCAATTCTTTACGCACATTGTTATATTGTTTTTTTTTTAAATTAACAGGGTGACAGGATTCAAGCGAATGTATTTAAGCGGTTGTTTTTTAGATTTGAGAGCTTTTTGTTGGTAAATGCTTCTCTTATTATAAGAAATCCAGGAGTTGGGCTCAATTCTTCAAGGATATGCTTGTTAACTAGATGAACAATACATAGATAACAAACAATGTTTGCAGATTCGTAAGATTAACAATAAGGTTAATTAGTTATGAGTAGACAAACAACATCAGGGTATCAATTGAAATCCCCATTCATAAGCTTAATTAATTATAGGTTAAATCCCCATTCATATGATTTAAAACTTCAAGATTCAGGTTAACATTAGTTATGAGTAGACAAACATCATCTGTGTATCAATTGAAATAACTAAAAATCATATTTTTAACAACAAAATTAAAGGTATTATCACAACCCACTTCAAATTAAGTATCAAGAAACAAAATCCATGATTCTTTACCTTTCTTTGTTCAGGTTAACATTATTATAAAAAATAAACTGCAACTTAGTTTTCAGTAGACAAAAAATAAATAAAAAAACATATCTTGAACAACAAAATTAGAGGTATAATCACAATCCATTTGAAATTAACTATCAAGAAACAAAACCCAAAAATAAGTAAATTGAACGGTTTAAAAGGAAACATGGTGCAAAATAGGCCTTACGTATTCCGACTACATATGGTGTTGGTCTCCGGTGGAAGCAAAGAAAGTAGAGTCGTTGGTCTGATACAAGTTTTGCAGCATCATGAAGAAGAATAGGAGGCGAAACTGAAAACTATTATTATGAAACCCTTAAATCGAGTCTGAATAATAATAATACAATTCCCCCAATGCTAACCCTCGCATTTTGTTTTGGTCGTATTGATGTTGCATCTGTCGGATTAATGGTTGTGCAGACGTATATCTCCAGATCTGAAGCTTTGCTCGCGCAACCATATATCTCCAGATCTGAACTTTTTCTCACGTATCCCTCTTTTTCTTTTCTAACAAGCAGAAGCTTGAAAATGTCCATCTTTAATCCCTCCACCTTCAAAAGTGTCACCTTAGACCCCTCTAACATAAGAAATTGCATATTTGACACTGACCAATAGGTCTTCACCTGGTATCTCTTAACCTCTACCCCACCTAGGGTCCCTAAACACATTGATGTTTGGAGCCTAAAATGTCATTCCATTGGCTTGCCCTTGGTTATAAATTGCCCTTGCCGCTAATCCAATTGCCCATATTGTTAATTTGTTATTGTTGTCGGTTATGGTTGCAGTGTTTTGCAAAAGTATATATGAAACCTTCTTTATGGAATGATTATATAATAATAATAAAATTTATGTGAAACACAATTCTTATAATGGTAGGTGAACCATCTTCAATTTATTTAATTTTATATAGATATATGTATATCATGTTGTGGTAAACTTGCATATAATATTCAAAAAGATGAAATTATAATAACCGTAATAACTCATCAAAAAATCCACTTTAAAAATATATGTATAAAATATTGTAACACTAATATATGACTATTTAGCATTTTATATTTTAAAAACTACAATTTCGCTTTCGTATAATACGTGAGTTTGACAACTATTTTTGAATTATGAATAATATTTTGTTTTAATTTTTCAGGTATATACTTATTTTATTCAAGAAAAACATATCTTTTACAATGTCCGATCTCCCAAAGTATGATTTTAGTTTACCGAAATCTAAAGTTGGTAACCTAAGGCGTAAATCTAACGGTAATGATTAATGTTTTTTTGTTTGTTACATTTGTTTACATTGATAGATTTTTATATTTTATTATACTAACAAATATTATAAACATGTTTGGAGATATCAATACTGCAACACCGTTGTTCGACATATCAAATGGTACGTAATTTATTATGTTTGATCTTATAACTTTAATTCTTAAGTTTCAATTAAGAAATAATAGTTTTTATTACAATTTATTATTCAGTGAGTCTTAATATCTCTAAAAGACGTAAACGGATGAATGCATATTTGGATATAATAAGTTCAAATGTCGGTTGTTCAGTTTCTAATGTTGAAAACGTAGAAGCATCTACAAACTCTTTCACACCTCCGTTAGTAACAATTGAAGGTAAATGTTATTTCTACATTTCACATATGTGTTATGCTTACTACTTTCCATTGTCTTTTTTTTACTTATTTGTCTTTGTTTTATAGCTAACACGCAGAGAACGCCTTTATCATACATCTCTAATGAACGTGCCGAATCTACAAAGAGAAAAATATCTAATTTTGCAGCGACACAAACAAATAATCGTGTAACAATTGAAGGTAAATTTTCTTTTATACATTGCCCAAATCTGTTACTGCTTACTAATTTCCATTGTTGTTTTTTTTACTTATTTCTTTTTTATTTTATAGTTAACACGCAGAGAACGCCTTTGTCAGACATCTCTAATGGTATTATTTATCTTATTTTTATGTCAACATTTCTTCGCTTATCTATTTATGTTAGTATTATAGAATTGTATTGTCCCGTTTTGTGTTTATCTTATTTTCAAAGCATTCCATTTATTTATTTAATTTTTAAACAGTTTGTCACGAATCTCAACATAGCAATGTATCTTAATTTTATAAACAAAGGCGTAAAGAAAGAAAGCGTATCTTGGATGCTAAGCGGACTAACAAAGGAAAACTAAATGTAACACCTAACACTCAAACACACCTAGTTGACATTGTTGGTATGTTTAGTTTACTTACGTTTACAAAGTATATTATAATACATCAACATTTATCAAACTTATATTATTTTACTTTGTTAGGATCTTCAGGTGTTAGGTTGCCGCTTTCTAATGTATGCAACGCGCGGTCAACATCTAATTTAAAACGAAAACGCCGCAGTATTACTCCCATACCGATGGCTGACTTGGAAGAATGCTTAGAAAACCTGCATGGAGTAACGACAAACAATGTAATAAAAGGCATATCTCCGGGTAGTCTTTATTCGCTAATTACTACTAATATAAAATATATTTAATACTAATTCAAAATTACATTAAAAATATGTTACATTTAAAAAATTTCAATATCTTTTTTTTAGATTACTTGGACCATGGTGATCAGAATGTTACTTGTGAGGATTGTAATGCAAGACTGTGGAGATGTGAATCTACTATAGGGCTTAATAGAAGTAGTACTAAAAAAAATTTCTCTCTATGTTGTGGTTATGGAAAAGTTTTGCTTCCTCCTTTTAAAGAGGCCCAAACAGTTATAAAGAGTATTTTAATGGAGTTGATTCTAAAAGCAAATTCTTTTTAAAGAACATAAGACGATTCAACTCTATGTTCGCATTTACGTCTATGGGTGGAAAAATTGATAAGTCTATAAATCATGGTAATGCTCCATTCATCTATCGTATAAGTGGTGAGAACTACCATGCTTTGGGAAATCTTTTACCATCACATGGACAAAATCCAGTATTCTCTCAGCTATACATATATGATACTGAAAAGAAGTTTCGAATAGAGTCAATGTCGTTGGGTATGTTATTTTTTTTATTGTCTTTTGTAGAAAACTTTACACATTTTTAAATACTTTCGATTCTAATATATTCATCTTATTTATAGTGATTCAGACGAGGAATACTCATCAGAAAAGGCGATTGAATTTCAAATTGTAAAAGAATTGAAAAAAATGTTAGATGACAAAAACTCCTTGGTGAAATCTTATAGAATGGCGAGAGATTGTTTTCAGAAGAACCCTGATGCACAAGTCAAGCTTCGATTAAACGGAATGAGGAAAGGAAATGGTAGAACCTACAACCATTGATGGATTGATAATTGGTGACCTTAATGAAAAAACAGATAAACGTGATATTATTATGCAGACCATTGATGGAAAGCTAAAAAGAGTTAGTGAGTTACATCCTTCGTATCTTGCTCTCCAGTATCCATTGTTGCTTCCTTATGGTGACAATGGATATAGAATTGATATCCTTCACAAAAATGTTCCCTTACCAAATGAAAGCTCATCTTCAAATTCAAAAAACAAAAAAGATGACCGTCAAAAAAATGTTACCTTACCAGATGGGAGCTCATCTTCAAACAAAAAAAAACAAAAAACATGAAAGTTTAACAATAAAGAAGTTTTTTGCTTATAGGATTCAAGATAGGAGTAATGAATTCTCGCTAATTCTTAATGCAAGGAGGTTTTTACAGCAATTTATAGTTGATTCATATACAATGATTGAAATGGAAAGATTAAATTTCATTAATGGTAAGCAAACCGTTCTTAGGAGTGAGAAGTATAATGTCCTAACCAAACAAAGAGAAGAAGGACAAACAGAAACATCAAGCATGGGTCAACGAGTTATTATTCCATCTTCTTTTATAGGTGGCGCTAGATATATGATGCAAAATTATCTAGACGCAATGGCAATATGTAAGTGGTACGGATACCCTGACTATTTTATTACAATTACTTGTAATCCTAAATGGCCAGAGATGAGAAGATATCTTCAAGATACCACTCTTAGACCAGAAGATAGGCTAGACAATTTATGCAGGTTGTTTAAACTTAAACTTGATTCCATCATTAAAGACCTTAAACATAAACACTTATTTGGGACTGTTGAAGCTGGTACGAACACATGAAGTTAATTTTATTACAACATTATTTTTTTTAACCTTTCTAACTTATTTTCTTTTGTTTGTTCCCAATACTTTGCAGTTGTATACACGGTTGAGTTTCAAAAACGTGGATTAGCACATGCACACATCTGTTTGTTTATGGCCGCTGGTTATAAGCTTCCAACAGTTGACCATATTCACAAGTTCATTTCAGCTAAGATACCGAATAAAGATGAAGAGCCAGAATTGTATGAACTTGTACGTGAATTTATGATTCACGGTCCTTGTGGACATTTGAACATGAGTTGTCCGTGTATGGTCAATGAGAAATGTTCAAAAAACTTCCCAAAAAATTTCCAGAATGAAACTTCTATCGATACTGATAGTTATGCAGTGTATAGACGAAGAGATAATGGTTCGTTTGTAGAAAAGTCTGGTGAGCAATTAGATAACAGATATGTCGTTCCATATAACAAGACTCTTCTTAAAAGATACCAGGCACATATCAACGTTGAATGGTGTAACCAAGCTGGATCCATTAAGTATTTATTTAAATACATTAACAAGGGTCCAGATAGAGTCACTGTTAATTTTGTGAAGTCAAAGGATTTTATGATTGTCGTTATATTTCTATGTGTGAGGCTTCATGGAGAATAATCTCATATGATATTCATTACAGGACACCTCCTGTAATGAGATTCCCTTTTCATCTACCCGGTGAACAAAGAATTGTTTTCGATGCTATGCAGGACATTGAAGACGTTCTCAATAAACCCTCTTGTGCTTCATCTATGTTTTCGGGTTGGATGGAACACAACAAAAATGATGCCAATGCAACTCAACTAACTTACATCCAATTCCCTTCACAATATGTTTGGAAATTACAAGAAAGAAAATGGGAGCCTATGCAAAGAATAAAGTCAATTGGTCGAATTCATTCAGTTCCTGCTTCTGTTGGTGAAGCTTATTTTTTGAGAATTCTTTTGAATAATGTTAAAGGACCAACATCATTTGAAGATATTCATAAAGTTGATGGGAAAGTACAATCCTCTTTTAGGGATGCATGCTACGCTATGGGATTCTTGGATGATGATACAGAATATGTTGAAGCAATAAAGGAAGCAGCTTTTGCAGGTTCTGGCCCTTATCTAAGGAACTTATTTGCAACTCTATTAGCGTCCAACAGTTTGTCAAGACCTGACATTGTGTGGGAGGAAACATGGAATTATTTGTCTGATGACATTTTACGCAACAGAAGAATAGATTCAAATTGTCCAGGTTTTTAAAAATTTTTAACATATTATTACTTTATATTATATTTTCTACAACTTTTTGTACATATACTAAATAGTAATGATTAATAATTAGTAGGAATCTAAATTATACTATTTTTAATGGTTCGACATATTCAATTATTCATTTTATATGTTAATTATATTATATATTTCATTCTAACACATTTATTTATTTTATTTTCTTCAGATTTGATCCTTTCAGACGACGAAATTAAGAATTTAGCTTTACTTGAAATTGAGAAGTTCTTATTGCGTAATAGTTGCAGTCTACGACATTTCGTAGGTATGCCATATCTTGAGAATGAGTTTCTATCAGATTTAATGGAGTTGATTCTAAAAGCAAATTCTTTTTAAAGAACATAAGACGATTCAACTCTATGTTCGCATTTACGTCTATGGGTGGAAAAATTGATAAGTCTATAAATCATGGTAATGCTCCATTCATCTATCGTATAAGTGGTGAGAACTACCATGCTTTGGGAAATCTTTTACCATCACATGGACAAAATCCAGTATTCTCTCAGCTATACATATATGATACTGAAAAGAAGTTTCGAATAGAGTCAATGTCGTTGGGTATGTTATTTTTTTTATTGTCTTTTGTAGAAAACTTTACACATTTTTAAATACTTTCGATTCTAATATATTCATCTTATTTATAGTGATTCAGACGAGGAATACTCATCAGAAAAGGCGATTGAATTTCAAATTGTAAAAGAATTGAAAAAAATGTTAGATGACAAAAACTCCTTGGTGAAATCTTATAGAATGGCGAGAGATTGTTTTCAGAAGAACCCTGATGCACAAGTCAAGCTTCGATTAAACGGAATGAGGAAAGGAAATGGTAGAACCTACAACCATTGATGGATTGATAATTGGTGACCTTAATGAAAAAACAGATAAACGTGATATTATTATGCAGACCATTGATGGAAAGCTAAAAAGAGTTAGTGAGTTACATCCTTCGTATCTTGCTCTCCAGTATCCATTGTTGCTTCCTTATGGTGACAATGGATATAGAATTGATATCCTTCACAAAAATGTTCCCTTACCAAATGAAAGCTCATCTTCAAATTCAAAAAACAAAAAAGATGACCGTCAAAAAAATGTTACTTTACCAGATGGGAGCTCATCTTCAAACAAAAAAAAACAAAAAACATGAAAGTTTAACAATAAAGAAGTTTTTTGCTTATAGGATTCAAGATAGGAGTAATGAATTCTCGCTAATTCTTAATGCAAGGAGGTTTTTACAGCAATTTATAGTTGATTCATATACAATGATTGAAATGGAAAGATTAAATTTCATTAATGGTAAGCAAACCGTTCTTAGGAGTGAGAAGTATAATGTCCTAACCAAACAAAGAGAAGAAGGACAAACAGAAACATCAAGCATGGGTCAACGAGTTATTATTCCATCTTCTTTTATAGGTGGCGCTAGATATATGATGCAAAATTATCTAGACGCAATGGCAATATGTAAGTGGTACGGATACCCTGACTATTTTATTACAATTACTTGTAATCCTAAATGGCCAGAGATGAGAAGATATCTTCAAGATACCACTCTTAGACCAGAAGATAGGCTAGACAATTTATGCAGGTTGTTTAAACTTAAACTTGATTCCATCATTAAAGACCTTAAACATAAACACTTATTTGGGACTGTTGAAGCTGGTACGAACACATGAAGTTAATTTTATTACAACATTATTTTTTTTAACCTTTCTAACTTATTTTCTTTTGTTTGTTCCCAATACTTTGCAGTTGTATACACGGTTGAGTTTCAAAAACGTGGATTAGCACATGCACACATATGTTTGTTTATGGCCGCTGGTTATAAGCTTCCAACAGTTGACCATATTCACAAGTTCATTTCAGCTAAGATACCGAATAAAGATGAAGAGCCAGAATTGTATGAACTTGTACGTGAATTTATGATTCACGGTCCTTGTGGACATTTGAACATGAGTTGTCCGTGTATGGTCAATGAGAAATGTTCAAAAAACTTCCCAAAAAATTTCCAGAATGAAACTTCTATCGATACTGATAGTTATGCAGTGTATAGACGAAGAGATAATGGTTCGTTTGTAGAAAAGTCTGGTGAGCAATTAGATAACAGATATGTCGTTCCATATAACAAGACTCTTCTTAAAAGATACCAGGCACATATCAACGTTGAATGGTGTAACCAAGCTGGATCCATTAAGTATTTATTTAAATACATTAACAAGGGTCCAGATAGAGTCACTGTTAATTTTGTGAAGTCAAAGGATTTTATGATTGTCGTTATATTTCTATGTGTGAGGCTTCATGGAGAATAATCTCATATGATATTCATTACAGGACACCTCCTGTAATGAGATTCCCTTTTCATCTACCCGGTGAACAAAGAATTGTTTTCGATGCTATGCAGGACATTGAAGACGTTCTCAATAAACCCTCTTGTGCTTCATCTATGTTTTCGGGTTGGATGGAACACAACAAAAATGATGCCAATGCAACTCAACTAACTTACATCCAATTCCCTTCACAATATGTTTGGAAATTACAAGAAAGAAAATGGGAGCCTATGCAAAGAATAAAGTCAATTGGTCGAATTCATTCAGTTCCTGCTTCTGTTGGTGAAGCTTATTTTTTGAGAATTCTTTTGAATAATGTTAAAGGACCAACATCATTTGAAGATATTCATAAAGTTGATGGGAAAGTACAATCCTCTTTTAGGGATGCATGCTACGCTATGGGATTCTTGGATGATGATACAGAATATGTTGAAGCAATAAAGGAAGCAGCTTTTGCAGGTTCTGGCCCTTATCTAAGGAACTTATTTGCAACTCTATTAGCGTCCAACAGTTTGTCAAGACCTGACATTGTGTGGGAGGAAACATGGAATTATTTGTCTGATGACATTTTACGCAACAGAAGAATAGATTCAAATTGTCCAGGTTTTAAAAATTTTTAACATATTATTACTTTATATTATATTTTCTACAACTTTTTGTACATATACTAAATAGTAATGATTAATAATTAGTAGGAATCTAAATTATACTATTTTTAATGGTTCGACATATTCAATTATTCATTTTATATGTTAATTATATTATATATTTCATTCTAACACATTTATTTATTTTATTTTCTTCAGATTTGATCCTTTCAGACGACGAAATTAAGAATTTAGCTTTACTTGAAATTGAGAAGTTCTTATTGCGTAATAGTTGCAGTCTACGACATTTCGTAGGTATGCCATATCTTGAGAATGAGTTTCTATCAGATTTAATGGAGTTGATTCTAAAAGCAAATTCTTTTTAAAGAACATAAGACGATTCAACTCTATGTTCGCATTTACGTCTATGGGTGGAAAAATTGATAAGTCTATAAATCATGGTAATGCTCCATTCATCTATCGTATAAGTGGTGAGAACTACCATGCTTTGGGAAATCTTTTACCATCACATGGACAAAATCCAGTATTCTCTCAGCTATACATATATGATACTGAAAAGAAGTTTTGAATAGAGTCAATGTCGTTGGGTATGTTATTTTTTTTATTGTCTTTTGTAGAAAACTTTACACATTTTTAAATACTTTCGATTCTAATATATTCATCTTATTTATAGTGATTCAGACGAGGAATACTCATCAGAAAAGGCGATTGAATTTCAAATTGTAAAAGAATTGAAAAAAATGTTAGATGACAAAAACTCCTTGGTGAAATCTTATAGAATGGCGAGAGATTGTTTTCAGAAGAACCCTGATGCACAAGTCAAGCTTCGATTAAACGGAATGAGGAAAGGAAATGGTAGAACCTACAACCATTGATGGATTGATAATTGGTGACCTTAATGAAAAAACAGATAAACGTGATATTATTATGCAGACCATTGATGGAAAGCTAAAAAGAGTTAGTGAGTTACATCCTTCGTATCTTGCTCTCCAGTATCCATTGTTGCTTCCTTATGGTGACAATGGATATAGAATTGATATCCTTCACAAAAATGTTCCCTTACCAAATGAAAGCTCATCTTCAAATTCAAAAAACAAAAAAGATGACCGTCAAAAAAATGTTACCTTACCAGATGGGAGCTCATCTTCAAACAAAAAAAAACAAAAAACATGAAAGTTTAACAATAAAGAAGTTTTTTGCTTATAGGATTCAAGATAGGAGTAATGAATTCTCGCTAATTCTTAATGCAAGGAGGTTTTTACAGCAATTTATAGTTGATTCATATACAATGATTGAAATGGAAAGATTAAATTTCATTAAGGGTAAGCAAACCGTTCTTAGGAGTGAGAAGTATAATGTCCTAACCAAACAAAGAGAAGAAGGACAAACAGAAACATCAAGCATGGGTCAACGAGTTATTATTCCATCTTCTTTTATAGGTGGCGCTAGATATATGATGCAAAATTATCTAGACGCAATGGCAATATGTAAGTGGTACGGATACCCTGACTATTTTATTACAATTACTTGTAATCCTAAATGGCCAGAGATGAGAAGATATCTTCAAGATACCACTCTTAGACCAGAAGATAGGCTAGACAATTTATGCAGGTTGTTTAAACTTAAACTTGATTCCATCATTAAAGACCTTAAACATAAACACTTATTTGGGACTGTTGAAGCTGGTACGAACACATGAAGTTAATTTTATTACAACATTATTTTTTTTAACCTTTCTAACTTATTTTCTTTTGTTTGTTCCCAATACTTTGCAGTTGTATACACGGTTGAGTTTCAAAAACGTGGATTAGCACATGCACACATCTGTTTGTTTATGGCCGCTGGTTATAAGCTTCCAACAGTTGACCATATTCACAAGTTCATTTCAGCTAAGATACCGAATAAAGATGAAGAGCCAGAATTGTATGAACTTGTACGTGAATTTATGATTCACGGTCCTTGTGGACATTTGAACATGAGTTGTCCGTGTATGGTCAATGAGAAATGTTCAAAAAACTTCCCAAAAAATTTCCAGAATGAAACTTCTATCGATACTGATAGTTATGCAGTGTATAGACGAAGAGATAATGGTTCGTTTGTAGAAAAGTCTGGTGAGCAATTAGATAACAGATATGTCGTTCCATATAACAAGACTCTTCTTAAAAGATACCAGGCACATATCAACGTTGAATGGTGTAACCAAGCTGGATTCATTAAGTATTTATTTAAATACATTAACAAGGGTCCAGATAGAGTCACTGTTAATTTTGTGAAGTCAAAGGATTTTATGATTGTCGTTATATTTCTATGTGTGAGGCTTCATGGAGAATAATCTCATATGATATTCATTACAGGACACCTCCTGTAATGAGATTCCCTTTTCATCTACCTGGTGAACAAAGAATTGTTTTCGATGCTATGCAGGACATTGAAGACGTTCTCAATAAACCCTCTTGTGCTTCATCTATGTTTTCGGGTTGGATGGAACACAACAAAAATGATGCCAATGCAACTCAACTAACTTACATCCAATTCCCTTCACAATATGTTTGGAAATTACAAGAAAGAAAATGGGAGCCTATGCAAAGAATAAAGTCAATTGGTCGAATTCATTCAGTTCCTGCTTCTGTTGGTGAAGCTTATTTTTTGAGAATTCTTTTGAATAATGTTAAAGGACCAACATCATTTGAAGATATTCGTAAAGTTGATGGGAAAGTACAATCCTCTTTTAGGGATGCATGCTACGCTATGGGATTCTTGGATGATGATACAGAATATGTTGAAGCAATAAAGGAAGCAGCTTTTGCAGGTTCTGGCCCTTATCTAAGGAACTTATTTGCAACTCTATTAGCGTCCAACAGTTTGTCAAGACCTGACATTGTGTGGGAGGAAACATGGAATTATTTGTCTGATGACATTTTACGCAACAGAAGAATAGATTCAAATTGTCCAGGTTTTTAAAATTTTTTAACATATTATTACTTTATATTATATTTTCTACAACTTTTTGTACATATACTAAATAGTAATGATTAATAATTATTAGGAATCTAAATTATACTATTTTTAATGGTTCGACATATTCAATTATTCATTTTATATGTTAATTATATTATATATTTCATTCTAACACATTTATTTATTTTATTTTCTTCAGATTTGATCCTTTCAGACGACGAAATTAAGAATTTAGCTTTACTTGAAATTGAGAAGTTCTTATTGCGTAATAGTTGCAGTCTACGACATTTCGTAGGTATGCCATATCTTGAGAATGAGTTTCTATCATTATTAGACAATTGTCTTATTTGTGAAGAGTTGGGTTATGACACAAACAGTTTGGTTGAAGAATTTGATACTCAGTTCTCTTCTTTAACAGATGAACAAAAAATATTTATAACTGTGTAATTAAATCTGTTGAGGAGAAGAAAGGAGGAGTTTTTTTTGTTTATGGTTACGGTGGTACGGGTAAAACGTTCCTATGGAAGACTCTATCTTCATCCATAAGATGTAAAAGAAAGATTGTTTTGAATGTTGCTTCGAGTGGTATCGCATCTTTGCTATTGGCAGGTGGTAGGACAGCACATTCCAGGTTTCGTATTCCTATAAACCTAACTGAGGATTCTATGTGCTACATACCACTTAATAGTGATGTTGCACAACTGCTTAAACAAACCGATTTGATTATATGGGATGAAGCACCCATGACTCATAAACATGCTTTTGAAGCACTAGATCAAAGTTTAAAAGATGTATTTGGTGTACATGCTGATGAGTCGTCTGATTTGTTATTTGGTAGAAAGGTTGTTTTTTTTTGGGGTGACTTTAGACAAATTCTACCAGTTGTACCAAATGGAACTAGGCATGACATTGTTAACGCCTCTTTAAGTTCATCATACATTTGGCACAAATGCACTGTTTTAGAATTAACAAAAAATATGAGGTTGCTTTCAGGAAGCTGCAATTCTGATATTGAGGAAACTAAAAAGTTTGCATCTTTGCTTCTGGATATAGGAGAAGGAAAGGTCGATACAATAAGTGATGATCAGGATGTTATTTTGATACCTGATGACTTATTTCTCAATCTTCGGATCTTGTTTCTGATTTGATAGCCTTTGTGTATCTGTCACTTTTGGATAACATCCACATTCCGACTTATTTTCAAGATCGAGCTATATTGGCACCGAAGAATGAAGTTGTTCATGAAATTAATGATATATTACTTTCAATGTTTCCCGGTGACGAATTTGAGTATCTAAGTTCGGATAGTGTTTGCCAGTCCGAAGATGTTAACAAACAGGTTGATGAAAGATTAGTTTCTCCTGATGTGCTGAATGGTCTTAAGTTTTCTGGAATACCAAACCATCGTTTGGTTTTGAAAGTTGGTGTCCCCGTAATGTTACTTGAAACATTGATCAGAAAAGCGGTTTGTGTAATGGGACAAGGTTACAAGTTGTTAAAATGAGAAAACGTGTAATTGAAGCGAAAATCATTTCAGGAAGTAACATTGGAATGCGAACTTTTATTCCAAGAATTACTTTATCCCCATCGGATAAAAAAATTCCTTTTAAATTTAACATAAAGCAATTCCCACTTGTTATTTCTTTCGCAATGACAATAAAAAAAAGTCAAGGACAATCCTTATCCAGAGTTGGGTTGTATTTGAAGGATCCAGTTTTTTTCACATGGGCAGTTGTATGTTGCACTATCAAGAGTCAGAAGTCGAGATAGACTGAAGATGGTTATAGTAGATGAAAATGGTGAACTGACGAACAAAACATCAAACATTGTGTACAAAGAAGTCTTTCAAGACTTATGAATAATGTGAGTAATTTTAATGCAATTTTTTACTTATCTTCATTGACGTTATGTACATACAACTTCAATAATACAAGTATTATTTTAAAACTTTTTTGTTTTTTGTTTGGTTTGAACCGTGCGTGACCATTGGTCTATAAAACAAGTTAGCTCCTAACTACAATTACATTAAAAATAAAAATATAATAAAGGTAATTTACAGAAACAAAATGTATTTATACCTTTGTGCTGTTTTGTTAAATGTTATACTTTGGTTGAGTACTGATCATAATAGGTAATCGGTTTTGGTTGTTATCGTTATTTATAAGTTACCTAAATTATCCACTTTGACATGAAAACCATAGTTATATATTAGTTTTAATATCCAGATCATATCAACGCAACATTGAAACATAACGTTTATATAAGAAAAAAATATCAGGCTAACCATTATTCTTAAGACTTTACATTATAGACACTCAACTTGAATAATACAAGTCTAAGTTTGATATTTTTTTGTTTAATTTACTTTGGTTTGCACCGTGGGTATCCACGGGTCTCAAACCAAGTATTAGTATATAGATATTCAAAAGTAAAGAAAAAGAAACAAGGGAAACCCATAGTGGTTGTGATGTTGGATTAGACCCGAAACCCATTCGGTTGCTGTAACTACTTTAGTTATTAGCTGGGCAGTTTTTATCTCAAAACATAAGCTGGAATATGGCAGCATTAAATTTTGCTCAAAAACAAGAAAGCTAAGCTTATTTTTACAGTCGATGGATCCAATTTTATAACATTTAGATAGAAAACAGTATAATTGAAACATGTGTCCTGAATAAAGCTTTGTAGGAAGAACTTACACTGTTGGACCTGTGTCTTGTTAGTCGAATTTTCGACATGTGTTTTTTTTTTCTTCTTCCAGATTTTAGATTTTTTACATTCGGTTCTTTCTTAGTTAACAGGACCAGCAAGCTCTATCTTATTTTGATGCAATCAAGGTTTATCTTTTGCTATCGATTTTTATTCCGAAGCATATATATTTCCTGAACAGTTACATAATTTTGTTTTTAAGAGTATCATATTGTTCATATCACATTGTTTTATAATTTGGTTTAAAGCTTTATATCTAAGAGTATGTGTAGTGGTAGAGGGTTATGTGGGGGTTATAGGATTAAAATATTAAAAAGTAATAGAAAAGGGGTTATATTGGGGTTATGGAAAAAGAGGGTGTAGTGGGAAGGGGGGTTATGTGGGGGTTATAAATGATTGGTAATGATTGATTAATTATTGTTTTTTATTTAAATAAAAATATTAAATACTTAATAATATTTCATTAAATATAAAAATAATAATAAAAATAAAAATTTAAACTGAAAGTTTATTAAATTAATCAAATAATAAAAAAATATTTAATATTAAAAAATAATATTTAATAAAAAAAATTTTGAATTTCAAACGGTTACTGTTCCAAACCGTTTGAATTTCAAACAGTTTCCCTTCTATTTCAAAGTTTGAATTTCAAATTCCCCCCCCCCCCCCAAACGTTTAAATTTCAAAGTTTTCCCCCCCACCAAATCTCAGTCACACCTATAAATACCCCCCTCCTCCCAAATCTCAGTCACACCTCTTCCTCATCCTTTCCTCATCCTGAACACAATGAATAATATGGGCGGTTTTCAAGGAGGAACTGCCGGAACCTCTAATGTCCGGCAGTACGCTCGCCGGAGGGGCCGGCCCCGGAGACTACCATTCACCTCCTCTCCTCCTCCTCCACAACCTCCTCTTGCTCCTCCTCCTCCTCCAACCTTTCCTCATCCTGATGATGACTTCACAGATGAAGAATTGGTCTGGGTCATGGATTATACCATGGCTATTAATGAAATGGACCGACTGAGGGTGTCGGCCCCCACCCCCCGAATTGCTGCTGCTATCCCCTCCCCCTACCACCAACTTATCCCCACCCCCCAGAATACCCCCACCCACCACCACCAACCTATCCCCACCCCAGAATACTTGCCCACTCCACCACCAACAACCTATCCCCACCCCAGAATACCCCCACCCACCACCACCAACCTATCCCCACCCCAGAATACTTGCCCACTCCACCACCACCAACCTATCCCCACCCCACCCCGTGAATATGGGGACCCAACTCCTGAGGACTTGGAAGCGCTCAGGGAAGTTGAGGAGCAGGAGCGCCTTTGGAGCATGCCTTCCCCTCCTCGGGAGTACTACTACTTCCCCTCGGATGCAAGGTCCGATGGGAGGGACAGCTCACGTTCCCTATCCCCCGAGTACTACACACTCGAGGACTGGGACAACTACTCTCCGTAGTGGGAGGTTTAGGTTTTAATAAGTAATTTAGGATTATATTATGTGTTTATGTAATGTGTTTATGTAACGTTTTAATAAGTAGTTTAGGATTAGGAACTCTGTTTGTAATAAGTAATTTAGGATTGTAATTTTATGTGTTTATGTATTATGTGTTAATGTAATGGTTTAAATTTAAAATATTATGTAATCTTTTAAAATAAACTAACATTAAACACAAAACCAAATAAAACTTTAAAAACTAAAACATTAAACATTACAAATACAACACTAAACATAAAACATAACATTAAACATAAAGCCTAAACATTAAAAATTAAACATAGTGAAAACGCATCAGAGACCACGACAAAAGATTGGTGATTGAGAAGTCGCTATCGTATTGTTGACGATAGGCGTCGTGTGTCAACTGAATTGCCATCTGTTCGCTAACCCCAGGGTGCGCCTGCATCGTCGCTGAATAGACTCCATGTCATCTGTTAACGTTATTTTGTATAGCAGACCACTTACTGGTGATCTGGTCAACGGTACGGTGGTTCGTTCCCGTGATTTGGTTGAACTCGACCAACACATCAGGCCAAAAAGCCTGCCTATTGGTTGACGGGATCTCCTTAACGTTTATCCACGCCCGCACTAACTCCAGTTGCTCTTGATTCGTCCAGGCTGCCATAGGTTTGGTTTTTGGTTTGTATTTGGTTTTGGTTTGTAAGAGTGTGTGTATTTGTGAATTGGTTGTGTGTTGTATATGTATATATATAGATAGATTTTATTGTTTAAAAAAAAAAAATAAATAAATGAAATGACCGTTTGACAACGGTCAAAATATATTAAATCATCAATTTCAAGAACACAACGCTCGTTATCCTCAAAATGCTTCTCACCCAAAACGCCCTATAGCGCCTGGGGGGGTGGTATTCTCCGGCGCTATAAGGGTCAAAACGCCCCAAAACGGAGGCCACTACACATAGCCTAACAAAGGACTAAATGTTACAATTATACCAACTATATCTAACAAGTTCTCATCGAAACACGTCATTTTGAAAAAAAAAAAATATAAGTGACTAAAAATAACCATATAAGTCTTAGCATAATAATAGTCATATATATTTAGAAGATACTGTATAGTAATTATAGGAGATATTGTTTTCCATTGTTATCTTGTATTGTTTCCCCTATATATAGAGTATTGTATTCCTTTGATTGATCATCAATAATATTAACCATAAACCACTTTTATGGTATCAGAGCTACGGCTCAAACCCTAGAAATTTTCTTTTGATCGGCTGCCGATCTCCTTCTTTTTTTTTTTTTCTGTTCAATCACCGATCATGGCCAAAGACGCAGAAGCATCTGATGCACAAGCTTCGGCCAAACCCAACCCCCTCTATCCCGCTTACACCGTCACCAACATTAACACCAAAATACGAACCCTAGATGGCACCAAGGTGACCTACTCGGGCTGGGTCAAGATGTTTCAGTTACACGCACGTGCCTACAAGATTCTTCATCATATCGATGGCACTAACCCTCCGGCTGAGACCGATGCCAAGTACCCGTTGTGGCACGAACTTGACACGTTAGTACTACAATAGATCATCAGTACCGTCTCAGACGGCCATCTGCCTCGGTTAATGGGTCAGGTTTCGACCACCAGAGCCGCGTGGCTTCAACCGGAGAAGAAGTATCTCAGTAACAAAAAGGCTAGGGCAGCCGCTTTAGAAACACAATTTTGTAATCTTACTCTTGCAGGTTGCTCGTCCATAGACGACTATTGTGAGTGGCTCAACGACTTGGCAAACCAACTGGAGGATGTCGACCAACCTATCACCGAATCTCGCCTCGTGTTACAGCTTGTCCGCGCCTCCCGCAAGAATACGACACCACCGCGTCCCTTATTCATCAAAATAACGCGGACTGGGGTATCGCTAGGACAATGCTGCAGGACGAGGTTATACGCATGGAAGCCCGGAAGTCTGTTGCGTCCTCGGTTCTTATTACTCAACAACAACAACAAACGCAATAGGCTGCTCCTTCGGCCAACCCGAACCCGAACTGTACTCTTCCTCTTACGGAACGCGAGGCAGGGGGAGGGGACGGGGCCAATCATATCGTGGCAGGGGCGGTCAAGGACGTGGTACCGGGCGCTCCGGTTAGGTCCAGCAGCAATAGCAGTATCCTAATTAGGCTTGGTGGACTCCTCCGCCTTGCTCGTATCCGACCCAACCTGCATGGCAACCATCCGTATTCAGCCCGCAGCAGCCCACAGCCCCGCCTTCCTTCGGGTCAGCCTTTTCACAGCCCAGCAATGGCTCACAGCAACCGGTCCAGGCCTAATACAGCGGATATGTTCCTGCCCAGCCTTCGGCTCCTCCCGGTTATGGGTATAATGCCCTTTGCCCATCTGATTTAAGTGCAACACTTTCCTCTTTGCAGGTTAATTATTCACATGATCCTACAAAATATATGGATACCGGAGCCGAAGCACATGTGACCCAAGATCAAGGTATGATCCAAATCCCTGCATCATCTACTGTAAACACTAAAATTTTGGTCGGTAATGGTCAATGTGTTCCAATTGTTCAGTCCGGTACTGGCTTTTACCCACTCCCAAACCGCACCTATATTTTACCAAATATTCTTTATAGCCCCCAAATAAATAAAAATCTTATTTCGGTAAGACGTTTTACTCGTGATAATCAGGTTTCTTTAGAATTTGACCCATTTGGTTTTTCTTTGAAGGACCTTCGCAATGGCAGACTTCTATCCCGCCATAATAGCACCGGGGACCTCTATCCTATTACACCACCGCTCCTTCCGCCTCAAGCTTGCCACCTCACTATTGTTTCTCTTCCCTGGCATGACCGTTTAGGACATCCAGGATCCCAAATATTAGACATTCTTATTCGTAATTTTAATTTTTGATGTAATAAAGACCATGTATCTAGACTTTGCAACTCTTGTCATATTTCTAATAGCAAACGTTTACCATTCTATGCTTCTAATTCTTATACCTTTGCACCTTTTGATATTGTCCATTGCGATTTGTGGACCTCACCTGTCACGAGTAAAACTGTCTATAACTATTATATGGTGTTAATAAATAACTTTTCCCATTTTGTGTGGATATACCACCTTAAGTTCAAGTCCGAAACTTTTCCCACCTTTGTTAAATTTCACCGCTTAATTACCACTCAATTTAATCGTCACATCAAAACTTTTCAATGTGACCTCGGGGCGAGTTTGACAACAATGCATTTAAAAATTTTGCTACCGAAAATGGCCTTCTTTTCCGCTTCTCATGCCCCCAGACGTCCTCCCAAAACGGACATGCGGAACGTATGATTCATCGCCTAAATGATGTCATACGAGCCCTCCTCATCCATGCCAACCTACCTCCTTCTTTTTTGGGTGGAGGCCCTTCATACAGCCACTTACCTTCACAACATTCTACCCACCAAACGCCTTTATTTTTTCACTCCCACCTTTGCCCTATACCTTCGCCACCCAACCTATGACCACTCACGAGTGTTTGGGTACTCCGGCCCAATCTCACACACCCACAAACACTCATCCAATGACTACCCATTCCAAGACTGGCTCACTTAAACCTCAAACCCCATTGAACTTACACACCTCTACCATCTCTCCTATACCCAACACCTATGCCAAAGCCTTTACGGACCCTCATTGGACACATGCTATGCAGGCCGAATTTAATGCTTTGCAGGAAAATGATACATGGGATTTGGTCCCAAGGCCCACTGACCGACCCGTTATTTGCTGCATATGGTTGTTTCGCCACAAATTTCGGTCGGATGGATCCTTGGAGCGCTATAAAGCAAGGCTGGTGGTTAATGGTAAATCACAAACTGTCGGGATTGATTGCGAAGACACGTTTAGCCCGGTTGTTAAACCGGCTACTATTAGAATGGTTTTATCTTTGGCAGTCTCGCGCTCTTGGCCCATCCATCAGTTGGATGTCAAGAGCGCCTTCATACATGGACATTTGCAGGAAACAATGTTTATGCATCTGCCTCCCGGATTCGTTGACAAATGGTTCCCGAACTTTGTGTGCCGCCTGAAGCAATCTCTTTATGGTTTAAAGCAGGCACCACGTGCGTGGTATACTCGTTTTGCCACGTACATTCTGTCACAGGGGTTTAAGAGCAGTGTCTGCAACAACTCATTGTTTATTTTTAAGAAAGGACCACACACAGCTTATTTGTTATTATATGTGGACGACATTATTCTTGCAGCATCTACGGATGCGTTTCTTTAGGAGATAATTGGAGCGCTCTCTCGAGAGTTTGCAATCACGGATCTTGGCTGCTTACATCATTTTTTGGGCATTACGGTCACTGATTTAGAGAATGGTTTGTTTTTATCACTGTCTCAGTACACGAAAGACATCATTCAACGGGCTTCGATGACTGCTTGTAAGCCTTGCACCACACCTGTGGACTTATCCGCTAAATTAAGTGCAACCGACGGCCCACTGTTTCATGATCCTACTTTATACCGGAGTTTGGCAGGCGCCCTACAATACTTAACTTTTACTAGGCCTGATATCTCTTACGCTGTTCAGCAGGTGTGCCTCTTCATGCATGAGCCTCGTGACTCACACTTTTCTTTCATGAAGAGGATTATTCGGTATTTACAGGGGACAATTCATTATGGTATTCGGCTCACTAAATCATCAGTCAACTCTCTTGTGGCTTATTCTGATGTCGACTAGGGCGGCTGTCCAGACTCACGCCGTTCCACTAGTGGTTATTGTGTCTTCCTAGGCGATAATTTAATCTCATGGTCCTCGAAGCGTCAACCGACCGTTTCTCGGTCCAGTGCAGAAGCAGAATACCGAGGTGTTGCAAACGCCGTGGCCGAAGCTACGTGGAGCCGCAATCTCTTGCTTGAGCTGCACGTCCCTCTTTATAGGCATCCGTGGTTATTTTGATAATGTGTCTGCAGTTTACTTGTCTAATAATCCAGTTCAGCATCAACGGACGAAACATGTTGAGATTGACATACACTTTGTTCGCGAGAAGGTCCACATTGGTCACATTCGTGTCTTACGTGTCCCTTCTTCTTCACAGTATGCTGATATCTTCACCAAGGGATTGTCACGAGAACTATTTCAGTCTTTTCAGTCCAGTTTAACCATCTGCTCCGTGCCCAATCAAACTGAGGGGGAATCTTATCATAATAATAGTCATATATATTTAGAAGATATTGTATAGTAATTAAAGGAGATATTGTTTTCCATTGTTATTTTTTTTTGCTCAGTGTGACCTGTTAAATTCTTTTCCGAATTTCTGTTTTGCTACTCAAGACGTTAACAATATACTTAACCCAAAACAGCCGTACACTAAAAGTCGAAATGAACCCATAGTTAATTATCCGGATCATACTTTTTCCTTCTGTTTGTTGGCTTTACCAATATTACTGTACAGCCGGCCTAGACATGAACCATACGATTTGTATTATAGCATTGTTGTAATAAACAATAAATTTGGATTATTTGTTGACAGGAACCCTATCATTTGTAAACAGAGAATAAATAACCTGTAAATTTGGTATTTTACGAAACAGATACTTGTCCCTTGGTGTAATCAAGTGGAAATTTACATGCAAAACTGGATTATTTTACATTATGTGACTACATCGTTTTCAACGACCTCAATAAGTGATCTCCTTATATTATGTACAAATGAAAATTCATATATTCTCTAGAAATTTCATCGTTACTATTCTCTAAACTAAAACTGACCAAGAAACAACTTATCTTTCCATTGTTGTATTTCAAATGGCCGTTGGAGAACTCTTTCTTGGAGCGTTCATCACCGTGTTGTTCGAGAAACTAGCCTCTATTGATTTGATCAGCCTCGCTAAATCTGCCGGAGTTTATTCTGAGCTCAACAAATGGAGTAACACCTTGACCCAGATCCAAGCCGTGCTAGTTGATGCAGGTCAGAAACACATACGAGACAGATCTGTTCAATTGTGGCTAAACAAACTCCAGAATCTAGCTTATGAAATAGATGATGTACTGGATGATTTGGCCACAGAAGCTATGCGGCAACGGTTGAACCATGAATCTTCTGCCTCCGTCAGCAACTATTGGACGTTAATATTAAATATAAGCTAGATATATCACAACGATTCAAATCTACCCGGCTCGTATGTTCATAACATACCGGTTCAATGCGAAACAAGACAAATCAAGACACACCGGTTCGCATCAAAGACACGACGATTCATATCAATAAACACATCGGTTAACTTAGTATATATATGTATAATATGTCTCATTTGTACGGTTATCAAGTTTCAATATCAAAACCTATTATATACAAATACTCTCTGTAATCATTCGATCATTTCCGATCAAGTTCAATAATATAATCATCATTCTTTATCAGTTATTGTTGTTGATTTTCGTAAATCCTTGTAAATCTGCCAACAAAACTGGTATCAGAGCCATTACACGAAGAATCTATCAAGAACAATTGAGATTCCGATGGTTACAATCAAACAAGTTAAAACAGAGGGATCCGTTTATTAATCAAAGGCACACGAAGGAACGTTAATATCACGAAAGAAGTCACACAAATACTACAACAGAGAATCCTCTTCAAATCACAAAAGAAATCCGTTTGTAAAACCTTCGATTCCCTACTTAGATCTTGTTAATTTTTATTACTTTACATTAGGATAGAATTAGCGTATCATAACAATAGTATCCCTGTGATTAAGAAGAAAAATCATTTAGTTATAGATCACTAAAATTCATACAGAAACATTTCTGTTTTGAAATTACGTGATCGGGTCGGAAACCAACGAAGAAGACACTCTGTTTTGATATTTTTTCGTCACTTCAGTTTTGGCGGGAAAATTATAAACAAATTAGAGTAAAATAATAAAGGAAAGTTTGACTCTAAAAGTCAAACAGTACGATTAAAGAAATTATTTTACAAACAGAATTTTTTCTGCTTTTCGAAAAAATTCTTAAATTCACAAATAATTATACTTAAGAAAAGGACAAAAGAAATAAGGGAATATGACAACACAAGGAGGAGTACAAACCCAAATTCCAAAATTATTGGGACAAAATTACTATCATTGGCATATTCAAATGAAAGTACTTTTAGAGTCCCAAGATTTGTGGAATGTAGTAGAGGATGGTGTTAGGGAATTACCAAATGATGCTAGTGATGCCTTACGAAAAGAACACAAAGAGCAAAATAAGAGGGATAAGAAATGTTAGTGCAGTTCATGTATGTCCCAAGCTAGTGATAAGTCTATATATTAGTTGTAGATATCATTATATAATGTTTATAGTGTTTAATAGTGATTAGGGTAGCATTTCTAGGTCGTAAACGCATGTTTTTGTAACATATGTAGTACCTACAGACGTATGAGCCTCATACGCCTGGAGGCTTCTAGGCGTAGGAGTCCTACGACTGTATAATATCAGGCATAGGACCAAGGTCCTATAAATAGGACCCTTGGTGTTCAAACATGTTACTTTTGCTCATTTTTCTTAATACATGACGAAGTGCTGCCCATTTTGTGTTTGATTTGTGTGTTTGCTTATTTTATTATTTCCTAACACTATCTAACACACCTAACAACTAATCGGGTCATTGATTCCGCCTTTGATCCGAATACACGCGTGCTATCATCAAATTTCTTGTGTTATCGAGAAAACCCTATCCAACAAGTGGGATTAGAGTTATGGCTCAATACTATGCACGTTGTTAGTGTTGGTTAGCATCAGATCTGAGATTATAGAGCAATTTTTCAAGTTTTGTGTGAAAAAACATTTTTATCATATTTTGCGTTTTTTGATTGGATTTTACTATTATGGATTGAATTGTTAGATCTAATTGTTGTTTTAGATCCAAAAGTGTTTTTAGAAATGTTTGAATCAAAATTTGGTGAAAACAATGTTAGATTAATCCAGATATGAGATTTTGTTCAAAAACCATAAGTTGTGTTCTTGGTGATTTTTGATCAATTTGGATATTAACTCGTGTTTCTTTGGTTGTTTGAATCATTGGAATCGTGTTCTAGACCAAAATCCGCACATTTCCTGATAATCATATCATCTAAACCTTTAAAAACACCAAAATTCATCCAAATCAGCCAAAACCATGAAGAACAGAGCTCATAGGCCTGTAAGGAGTCATACGCCTACAACCCTTCAGGCGTAGGACTCTCATACGTGTGTATTATCAAGCGTACCACCCTCACACGCCAGATTTAACAACCTCATACGTTTGAAGCCTTCATACGCCTTCCTTAAGAGTCATATGTCTGGATTAAGACTTATACGTGTGCTCTAAGACTCATACTTGTGTAAGAAGACGCGTACATGTCATATTATCTGTCATACATGTTGATGTCAGTGTTAGTCAAATTTTGACCCATTTCATATCTGACTTTATCTAAACATCACGCATAGTTGACTTTTGTTAACCAAATCAGTTATACATTGGTTTTTGGGAAAATTTTAAGTGTAAAAATTTCAAAACCTCAAAAATGTTTAAACCAAAATGTCGGTTCAATGAAATCACTCGTGTTGAAGACATACAACTGAGTGTCAATATATCTATATCACGGGATCCATTCTCTCAAACTCCACTTCAACAAAAGATCAACATGATTGATCTATGGGTACTCATCGTATACGTGAATCAGTCGCAAAGCGTCCAAAGGATCTATGTGAGCGAGAGGGAAACAGGATGCCGTAACAAGGATCCGACAAATACAGTTTTAGTCAAAGCATTGGTTGAACATGCAGATAAAGAGTGTATAGGGATTACAACAATTCGGGATGAAGAAGAATCTTCAGACACTACTCAGAGTTAAGAAGAACGAAGAAGTGAGGCAGAAGAGAGCTCAAGTGAGTAAAGTCAGAGCTCCTGCTCAAGCTCAATGACTTAAGAAGATGGGCCAGGTGAAGAAAGTGAATCATTGGCTGATAAATGAAATTCTAAGTTAACCAGTAGCACAGATGTAGAATGTTCCATATCTGGAAAGGATGATTCAGAGGAAGAAAAGATTGAAGTTAGAGAAGCCGACATTCCAATTCAGTCAATTGATGATCAGACTGAGCAGCATACTCAGGTAAGTTCTATTGTTCTAATCCTTCAGACTAAGTAGCATACTCAGGTAAGTTCTATTGTTCTAATCCTTCCAAACATGTTTGTGCTAAGTGTATTGATTTAAAGGGTATGTTAGAAACTTTGAAGGATCACAACATTAACTAAGTATGTGATCTTAGAACGTGTAACGATGCTAATGTAGCCTTGAAAAAAGAATGAGAAAGAATTTAAACAAACAGTTCAGTTGCTTAAGAAAGATGTGTGAGTTAAAGAAAATTGTTTTGAACAAAGAAGATGTAATTAATAACTACATATCTAACTTACAACAAACCAAGAAGGCATTAGCATCTGCTCAATGTGATTAAGAAATAATAAAAAAGAAGTTGCAAAGTTATTCCAACTCAAGATATGTGTTAGATCATATCATTGATACTCAAATCACAAAAAAATCAGGGAATGGTATCGGTTACAATGCAGTTCCTCCAACACTATGTGACAATTATTTGAAGTCACCAGAAGAGACGAAACTCACTCAGTTGAAGGTTGCAACACCTCTTGTTGCTGACCCAACTGAACGCAAAGAACCAGATATTGTTAAAGATGAGAACTATGTGTTGGTCGAACATGATGATAAAGATTCTGATGAGGAATCTGAGAGACCGAGTTTAGGATTAAAACCAGGTATTCCACTTGAAAATCACATTGAATGTGATCCTGAACCCAAAGTAAAAAAGCAGGACGGTAAACCTCAATAGGTAAATCCACAACTTGTTCCTCAGAAAACTCATCGGAATCAACAGAACCAACAAAATCAATTTAAGAAAATCAATTAGGTTACAAAGAAAAAGTCAAGGAAGAACAAGTTTGTTCTCAAGACAAATGAAGTGAAATTTGTCAAATATAGGGGTACAGATCAGATGCAGCATTTTGAAACCACTTAAATCTTGAGTATATTGAACAAAAAGATCAAAATATGGTGCACCGATATCTCATGATCATGAAGCAACCTCAAAACCCTAACTTCATTTTCATCTCTACCGAATATTGTACCCGTATACCCGAAGTATATATACTTTCCCTCTTATCCAAGATAATCATCAAAACCCTAACTTCATTTTCATCTCTGCCTTTTCCTTATTGTTGAGCCTAGGTTTCATTATACAAAGTTATAGCTTACCAGCACCGCTCCTCTCTTGAACCCTCATCTCCGATCTACTAAAACCAACAACGCTCCAAAATTGAAGTCCTAATCTTCGACCGCAAGATTCAATGTTTGATTTAAGCATATTTTTTTTCCTCACCTAAACTCCTCTATCATTAGTTTTCTAACCTATTATTTGTTCTTTAATTCTTCCTAACCTTAAATTCTTACGGATCTCAGATTATCCAAATCTCAATTTTAAGTCTCCGATTCCGATGTTTATCATCAAGGTATCAATCATGTTCATGTTTATTAGTATTTGGTTTCCAAATATTTGGATTTTGTTTTATTTTTATTTCACGGCTTCACTTATTTGGGTTTTGTTTGTTTGATAATGTTTGAAGCTTCATCGAACTGCATCCTTCAGGTTCAAGGATTGCTCAACGGAACTTGACTTTCGTTCCATATTTGGATTTTGATTTCTGATGGAACTTTACTTTTTTTTTTTTTTTAATTTTGATTATTGTTAGATGTGGAATCCATTTTCATGGATAATGGAGGCTTCTGCAATTATGGCTATTGTCATGGTCAACGGAGCCATTGAGGGGTATGATTAGGGGTGTACAAAAAGCCCGCGGCTCGAGGCTCGCTCGAAAAGGCTCGTTTTGTTTTCGAGCCAAGCCGAGCTGGCTCATTTTGTAATCGAGCCGAGCTCGAGCCAGGGGTGTTCAGCTCGTGGCTCGGCTCGATGGCTTGACATATGGCTCGACGCAGGCTTGTGTATGTGTAATTAATATACAGATAAAACTAATATACTAAAATTCTATCTCACCTCTTCACAATCCAATAAACCCTAACTTAGAAAGTCCCATTCATACTACCTATTTGTTGGTGGTGAAATCTTCAGGATAACACTAACCTATATTTTATGTAGCATCCTCAGGATACTGAAGGACTGGACAGGCTTCAGGATGTAACAACATTCTGACCTATGTACATCCTGAGGATAGACTAATGAACTATCTTATTGATATATGAATTGAGGATGATTTTACGTCATATTCTCTTAGTGACATCCTCAGGATACTAAAGGACTAAGCAGGGTTCAGGATGTAACAGTGTTCCGACCTCTGTGCATCTGAGGATGGACTAACGAATTATCTTATTGTGATATTATTGCATGTACAGTTAATCAATATTAAGGCTTGTAACTCCTCCCTAACGGCTATATTGACTCATTTAAGTCAAAGGAGCTGATCATTGAAGAGCTATGCGTGTAGATCAAGTCCAATCTCAAAGAATAAGTCAAAGGTGTAACCGACATGCATTAAATATAGGCGAGAAAGGAGGAAACAGCCATATAACGACTATATTCAGTTGAAACAGCTGCTACAATGGTCATATTTAGTTGAAACAACACAACGGTCACGTGAAACAGCCCACAAGATCATTAAAGACGACGGATATCATGGGATTCATTATTTACTTTCGTGTAACTATAAATAGGGGGTGATCAACGAGTAATAGGATACTTCTCACTTGCTTAAAACTTCATAGAACACCTGATACACTCTACACACACACAACACTCATATTGAAATCTACTCGTTCATCACCTATCCAAAGTTGTACTTGTTTTTACCTTATTAATATTAACAAACAAGGCAGGGGCTTAGACTCCTCCCGAGGTTTTGTGCTAGCGATCATCAACTGATCAAGGGCTTTCCTTGTACATCGAGTGTTGTTCTCTAGTTTCATTACATTTACATTCATTGATCTTTTCCTATTTCATCATTCTGTCAGACAGTTACATCCTCAGGATATAATTGTGCATCCTGGCCAATTTCTTTGCCATCCCGAGCATAGTTGTCATATTGTTATTTCTCGTCCATCTTCAGAATACAACTGAGTTTTTAACATATTTCACACATTTAGCACTCTACCTCACTTTTACTAATTTGGAATACAAAATTATTTCTATTAGGTAATTTTTGACCAAAACAATTTGGCGCCCATCGTGGGCAAGTGGTGTTAAAACTATTTCTCAATCAGTTTACTTCAAAATTCTTGACAACTATGGCCTCAAACCCAAAATCTGTGTCTTCTTCAACACCAATCACAACCTCTACCAAAATTGTGACTCTACCACCACCTCCTATCTTTCCCAAGAGTTCTACACAAATTATCAAGATTGTTGTTCCTAATACTACTAAATCTGGGATGGCAACATCTGGATCCACTCCTCCTGTTTTCGTGTCAAATGATGAGATCCTTTCCATGTTTGCAATGGTGAAGGATCAAATAAAGCAACAACAGGGATACCAACTAGATGTTGATGAGAGAAATTCAATCTCTCAAAACATCCTCAAAGAGACCGGCTGAAGACATGGGGACACCATTGCAGCCTAGAGTGTTGAATTTCAATTCTGGCATCTCTGGGGGCATTCATCAAGGAGATTTCATCCCCATGAGCACTGGATTCTCTACACTGGAAACTGTTTCAGCACCCAGGATGGCTACAACTAGAGATGCAGGATACACTGCCAAGCCATCTCGAGGATATGCCGTGGAGCCATCTCGAGGATATATCACCGAACCATCCCGAGGATACAACAATGGTAATAATTTAAGTTCCAATTCTTTTTCTACTAACGATGTTGCTTCTTTGCAGGACACAGGTATAAGTCCACAGTTGGCAAGAGAGCTTCAGAAAATCAAGAATATGGTGTCTAGTGTGCCAGGGATAATACACCCCATCCCTGAGGTATCTTCAGCATGTCACAGGGTGTCTCACTTTGCACCTCCAATATGTGATGTTGAGATTCCAAAGAGATTCCAGACTCCAAGCATGAAGCTTTATGATGGATCTACTGATCCTGAAGAGCATGTAGCTCAATACAGGAAAGGATGGAAATAAACCCCATTCCAGCAAACTTGAAAGAAGCATGCTTATGCAAAGGATTTGGTTCTACCCTCACTGGTCCAGCCTTAAAATGGCTACTAAGCGTTCCTCCCTATTCTATTACTTCTTTTGCTCATTTAGTTAACATGTTTAACAATCAATTTTCTTGCAGTCGAACGTTTGACAAGTGATTTGTACCGGGTGACACAGCCATAGGGAGAATCATTAAGGGAATATATCACAAGGTTTGGGAAGGAAGCACTTGACATCCCAAACCTAGATGTCACAATAGCAGTGCAAGCGTTCAAGATGGGACTACAGAAGGATTCGCCTTTCTATAAAGAATTGGTGATGAACCCTTGTAGGAATCTCGATGAAGTTCGTAATAGAACTTTGTAGATGCATATATTGCGACTAATGCTATTGGATTGCGAATTACAAATGTTTTGTCAACTGTCGAACGGTCGAAAGTGAATTAAAGAACGGTCGAAGGTGGATCTGAACGGTCAAAGGTGCACAGGGAGGTCAAAGGAAGAATTATATATTGTAGTGTCTTGGTTCGCCCATGTCGAATGGTCGAACCTGCACATTCGACCAAGTCATTTCGGCGAATGTGCAGGTCTATATAAGGTCGAATCAACTTTTTGAATGTAACTGTTGGTCATTTTGTTTTCCCTCCTTGTGTGTGTTCTCCCTAGAGTTATCTTTTGAGTCTGTAACAGTGTTTTATCATTATTAACTACATTTTGACGTGTAAATGATTATGAATAATGATGATTTCTGTGTTTTGTTAGTTTTATTATCATTTTGTGATCAATTCAGGGATTCCGCACCTGAATTGAACTTGTTTCATCATTATCTTTGTTGTTTAGATGGTCCTACGCGCATACAAAGTGGTACCAGAGCCATTTGGATCAAACAACCACAAATTGATAATATTACAGCTGATTTGGACCCAATTTTGATCAAAACTTTCTGTTTTTCATTGATAAACTGAATTTGGTGTTAAATTGATTGATTTGAACTTGTTTTCATGGATAAAACTCATAATTCTCTTTGTTAAACTTGTTCCAAATCCAATCCGAAGCAAAACCTGCATAAGATCATCAAATTTCATCAACATTTGAAAATTTTTGATCAAAATAACTGATTTTCAATGAATAACTGTTTTTCAAAATGAAGGGTCGAACCTAGGGAGATTTGGTCGAAAGTGGGAATTGTTGGTCGAACCAGGGATTATTTGGTCGAACGTGGAGTGTTATTTGGTTGAATCTAGAAAGTTTTAGTGTGTTATTGTTCATTCGACCTTATTGGGTACATTCGACCAATCGAGTGGTCGAACGTGGGTTTAAATGGTCGAAAGTGAACTGAGTTTGTTATTTTCTACATTCGAACTTTATCAAACGGTCGAACGTGGACTAATTTTCACATTCGACCACGCGATCATTTAAAAGGGTCGAACGTAGAAACTGTTATAAATTTTCTAATCGTTTCGTGTTTAATCATTTTCAGATCGATATGTGGAATTTTCCTACAACACCACGACCTAATACAACACCACAACAACAGACAACCATGGATCCTTGGTCGGTAGCTGCTCAAAAGTCTAGTCAACCATCCCAACCGATTAACTATATGGCGATGACTAGTTCTATGCCCCCAACAAGTTGCACAACCACAATCACAACTGATGGCTGATTATTGGGGAGTAGCAGCAGCGGCGGTACACTCTCAGACTACCAATGCTATTTCGACTCTTATTCAAGACTTATCTTCGGGTAGTGGAAGCCGTCCACCAAAGTTGATGGAAATGGTAGACTACAACACATGGAAGACCAACTTCAAGAATCATCTTGACGGAATGGGATTAGAAGGAACGGAAGCTTGGCAAATGATTGATAAGGGCTATGTTGCTCCGATCTTGGAGAACACTGGTGAGCTGATTCCTTTGGAAAGTCTTGCTGAGGATGAGAAAAAGAAATTTGCGGTGGAAAAGAAGGCATTTTCCCAACTGTCCCAGGCCATTAATACTGTTCTCTTACATCAGTTTGGGTCTTGCACTACTTCTAAACAGTTGTGGGACATGTTAAGAAATCGTCATGATGGGAATGAGAAGACGAGGAAGTTGAGAATGGAGGAATTAAGAAAAGAGTTTGAGAACTTCAGCTATATGGGGAATGAGATGCTGAAGGAGTTGATTCCAAGGTATTGTCATTTACTGACCGAGCTTTCAAGCTACGAGATTAACATACCGATGTCTGAGCTGGTGGACAAGTTTGCTGATGCGTTGCCACCATACTGGAATCAGCACATAGAGGCACTCAAGGAAAAAGATGCGTACCAATACTGGACCATCAACGAGTTTATCCAGAAGCTTGAGAATAAAGAGATGGAAGAAAAGAGGAAGGCGAAAAGAGCTCAAGTTCCTCAGAATCCAGAGCTATACCATGGTAGTGCATCTTCATCTCTTGCTAGTTCAAGTTCTAGTTCAAATGTTGCTCCACACATTGCGTGCGTTTCTAGCCATGTTGAACCATCCAAAACACCCATCAATTACCTTGCTCAAACTTCATCTTATACCCCATCATCATATCCTACTACAACCTTCATCCCACCATTTTCACCAATGCAACAAGCAGCTTGTTATTCTACAAGCTTAAACCAACCTCAACAACAATCTTATATTCCTCAACTGAATCAAACACAAATAAACCAAACTCAATCTAGTCAGAGCCCAATTGTGCTGGAAACTTTGAACTTAAACAATGTTACTGTTGAGATTGCACAACATGTAGCATTGGTGTCAGCTATAGTAGCTTTTTATAACGGGCTGGTTGCGAGTCAAATTGGTAACAACAACTTGACCAATGAGGATTACGCACAAATTGACAAATAAGAGATGGAGCTCATTGATATCCAATGGGCATTTGCTAGTGTTATGAGGAGAGCTACCGAATTCATGTTTCAATGGGCAGAACTGATCTTTCTACTTCTCCAAACACCACATATGGCTTCAACAAAGCCAAAGTGACATGTTTCAATTGTGGTGGGAAAGGTCACTTCAAGAGGGAATGTACTCAGCCAGCACAGCAGGGGAACATAATTTCTTTCAACACCAACTACCAAAACAGTCAAACTCAAAATCAGGTATCTTACCAAAGTCCAAATATTTCAAGCTTTCAACCACAAAATACATACCAAAACCGCCAAAATACTTCACAAAACAACACTGTTAGATAAACCACTACACAAAACCAGAACGAAAACCAAACACCACAAAATCCAAACCGAACAATCATTCCTATTTCTACACCAAACACACAAACCCAATCAGAGAACCAAAACCAAGCATTGGTGATACAGAAAGATGAGGGATTTGATTGGACGGGTATGCAGTTGGGTGTTGAGGAGATTACCACTGGTAATGTTGCATGTGTTGCACAGAAAATGGATCTGGATGAGCCGGTATGTGTTGAAGATGAGATAGTGACTGAGAAGATGTCTGAAGTAAAAAATCGATGAGTTGAGTGAAGAAAGTGATGATTGTGTAGAGAAGAAGTCGAGTTTGATTCTCGATTCGGTTACTGATGTGCCAGAACAGTATGATTCAGCTTATTCTGATGTGCAGAGTTATTCTGATTCTGAAGCTAGTGTTAACTCACTAGATGATGATATCGATCAATTGCTTGCTGAAGCTGACTTTCTGATGACCCGCAAATCATGCATGGTGGATGATGCTTGTACCAAAATTGATTATTCAAAGTTTTTCGCTGGTAAGGAAGCACACTTTGCACTGATGGCGATGACAGAGCCTCCAAAGCTGGTAAGTTCTGAATCTAATCTTGATATGAATAGTGAGAGATATTGTGGTGCATGTGATCGATTGACAGAGGATAATAAGCAACTCAGGGTTCAGCTTGAGAGTGCTAAGATCAACTGTCAATCGTATCAGAAAGAAGCATGAGAGTTTAACAGAGTGCTTGATGGTTACAAGAAAGACATTTTTCAGAACTCAAAAAGACTTTATCTTTGAAACAACTAGCCATTAACAATTACATCAATGATTTAGAAAATACAAAACTTGAAATGGCTACCATCAAGTGCTTTGCCGAAAAAGTGAATAAGAAACTTGGGAGTTATAAGCATATTGCTTATGTTGTTGATCATATCATAGAGGAGCCTTCATAGTCTAGTAGTGCAAACTACAAGGCCGTCCCATCTCCAGTGTTATTTGAAAACCATACTCTACATTCAATAACACCGGAGAGCTCAGTTAAGTCTGACTCGACATCGGATGATGAGTCGAACACTTCAAGTGTGGGAGACCCAAATTCTGATGTTCGACCAATCTTGGGACTAAACAATGAAGGTGTAGTTGCTGTAACTGATGATTCCAACTCTGAGGATGACAAATCTGAGAAGGTGTGTGATATTCCTGCTGAAAATCACATAATTACAAACGAACCTGTGTCACCATCTCAGATTGTGCATCCCATGGCTAACGCTCATCGAAAGAATCAATCAGTTAAGCCCGTTGAGGAAAATAAATCCTGTGACAAACCCGTCAAGATTTTCTATCAGATGATTGGATCCGATAAGATTATGTCTGACGAAGAATATCCAATCAAATTTGCCAACTATTCAAAGATTGAAAAGATTTGGCAAGAGAGTACCATTTGGTTCCCAAAGCATGAGCGAACAAATGATGTACCTCCAGAGGTTTTAGAAAGAATTTACTTGGATATTCCAAAAGAACCGAAGGTTCATGTCACAGAATTTATCAAGCCAAAGAATAAGGCTAACAGTTTTCTTGAGCCGACTTACTCCAAGGATCCAGCTCCTGAGAGTCTTAGAAGGAAATGTGTGGAGGATCATTATCCTATCACTACATACTCTAAGTCGAACGCCAAGAATAACTTTGAGGAATACCGTGCGTGTTATAAATGCGGGGAGAGAGGGCATTTACTTGCTCACTGCCCGTATGTTAGGCACAAAAGGCACGAGGTGGAAGTGAAGCAAAATCATCAACGTCCAGTTGATAATCAATGTTATCCACAACAACGTGTTGTCCCTCAACAAGCAAATTTTTACAATCAAAATCATTTTTATCAAAGAAGGGATAATCGTTCGATGACATATGATCGTCATAACCGGATAGCAATTGAAAAACCCCTTAAGAAACCGATGGTGAACACAACTGTTGACAAGAAAAAGGTTCCTGTAAAACCTGCTGTCAAACCAATAGTTGGACCTGTCTCTGTTAAATCAAAGAAGGTAACCAAGAAAGTTTCGTTTAAAGACGAAGTAAAGAAACCGGTTGAGACCTCAAAATCTCAAATCCGGATCTTGAAACGTTCGGAAAAATATTGGTCACCAAAGGGTTCTAAAGGTATTTCATCTTCACAAGTGAATGAGAAAGTGAAAACTGAAACCGAAAAAGATTTTATTGATCAGAAAAAGATCAATTCAAATCAATCTGTTTGTAAGGAAGAATCTTTGAAAATTAAAGTTCAAAGACCCAAGACCAAGCAGGCTTGGGTCCCCCGAAAAATCTAATCTTTTACTTGATATGTGCAGGGAGCTTCAGCTGGCCCTATGAGCAGTCTTTGGATTGTTGACAGTGGAGCTTCTGGACACATGACAGGGGATCTATCGCTACTTTTTGATATCAGAAATATTAATGGAGGTTATGTAGCGTTTGCTGGAAACAAGGGTGGATACATTACCATGGAGGGTAGTGTGAGTAATGGGATAGTGAGTTTTGAGAAGATTTCATATGTAAAGCAAATCGATTATAATCTGCTCAGTGTCAGTCAGATTTGTGATAAGCAGTTTTCAGTATTCTTTGATGACAAATATTGCTATATACTCAAGCCGGGATTTATTTTACCAAAAGAGTGGGTGATGTTAAAGGCATCGAGAGTGAACAATTTGTATATTCTCGACATGTCAAAAGCTATGACTACACAAGGCCAAGTCACGTGTTTCCTCTCCAAGGCTACTAAAAAAGAATCAATCAGGTGGCATTGGAGGATGGGACACATTCACCTTCGAAAGATGAATCAATTGGTGAAGAATGAACTTGTCAAAGGCGTGAATGTTAAACATTTTCATTTGAATGACAAGTGTGTGTGAGTTGCAAGAAAGTAAAACAGCACAAACAATCCCATAAACCAAAGAAAGTCAATTCCGTTGAACTACCACTTGAGCGTTTGCACATGGATCTGTTCGGACCGGTCAAACGTAAAAGTCATGCTGGTGAATTGTACTGTCTTGTGGTTACAGATGACTATTCCAGATTTTCATGGGTTATGTGCTTGCATCATAAGAGCGACACGTTTGATAATTTGAAAGTTCTGTTCACTCGATTGGAAAATGTCTATGGTCTCAAGATCAAGAGATTAGGAGTGATAATGGGACAGAGTTTAAGAATGCACAGATGGAAGATCTTTATGAAAACAAAGGAATTCCTCATGAATATAGTGCTCCGTATACCCCTCAACAGAACGGTGTCGCAGAACGCAAAAACAGGACTCTAATTGAAACGGCAAGAACAATGCTTGCGGACTCCAATCTTCCGGTAATGTTCTGGAACGAAGCAATTTACGCAGCTTGTTATACTCTTAATCGTGTTTTAATGGTGAAGAAGTTTGGCAAATTTTCTTATGAGCTGTTGAATCGACGAAAGCCGAACATAGAGTATGTAGAACCGTTTGGAGCTTCGTGTACAAAGCTTAATCCATCTGAGAAGTTCACACCAATGGCTGAAGAAGGATTCTTTGTTGGATATGCAACCCCGCTCAAATGGGTTTTCAACAAACGAACTCGTCAGGTCGAGGAGTGGGCTAATGTCAAAGTTCCAAGATATACTCAGAATGTACAGGGTAGCGGTCCAGACTGGATGTTTGATTACAAGGATTTCTTTGAATCATTCAATCTAGATAGCTTGGTTGAAGAAGCTGTGCTACGATTATATTACGAGGTCGAAAACACAGTGACATCACCGTTGGTGCGTCCGATCACTGTAAACCCCCAAACAGCTTCTAATGATACCAACGCGCCTGCAGCTGAAGAAGAGGTATTTCAGGAAGCTTCCGCAACTTTTAATTCATCGGAATCTGAAGATGACGATGATGTTACAAGTGAAGCTGTTGAAGATGTTGCTACAGAGACACCACCAGTGAACCCAAATCCACATGGTGCTTCATCATCGAACGTGGGTAATGATCTGGATTTGACAGAGAACTTAACTACTCAGATGGGAGTGCAAGTACCTGATTATCCGGAATCTCGGATACATCGGATTCACCCGATCGAGCACGTTATTGGTGATCCTGGTAGCAGTGTCATGACGAGAGGTCAACTGAGGAATGCAAACTCAAAACCTTGGCGCTCTTGCTTTATATGCTAAAATTCAAAAATCAGGTTTTCAAAATGACTGGTCTTTTGCTTGTTATGTTTCGCAAGTTTCCAAAAATATGTTTTACATTTCTAGGTAAATTTTATTTTCAGAAAAACCAAAAACATTGAAAAATTCAAAAATCCATAAAAATTAGAAAAACCCAAAATGATATCCAGGAGAAAAAGGGGAAATGATAGTACATCAGTGGGGATCTGACACATGCTAAAGAAATGTAATGCAATATAAGGCGTGTGTTTGAGTCTGTGTGATGTGTTAATAGGCTTCGTAGACCTAATACTGTGTGCCTGATACATACATATCAAATAAATTGTTGTGTGGATGAACTCCTCATGGACATATGGTCTTAGTACCATAATTTCGTTTGATAGGGTATTTGTACAAAATTCGAAGGTTTTGGGTCGTTATGTTATTAGTTGTCTGGAGATAGCCTCTTTGATCTTCTGCTGTAAGTCATTACGGACCTAGATCAGACAGGGTGTCTTTATAAAAGAGATATAAAGCCACATCCTAAAGTTACCGAATTGAGGAACTTTCCATATATGACGATAATCAAAGATTATCTATTACATCGTATCCAATCATTGATGCAAATCATGATTGATATTAGCCCTCAACCTAGTAGAGTGCACAAGTTACTTTGTTGCATTGATTTGCTAACCTGTATACCTCTGTGCATCATACCTTGTAAATTACAGATGACAAAAGCATAATCACGCGTTACAATGAGTGTTTGTGCATTTACTTCTTGATACGGGAGTATGTCGTGTGCGTGGGAACCACAGACATTTGAGTTTATACTATAAATAATAGTATCAGTCTAAAGCTCTGCACAACAGTCTGCATGTGAGTTTATGTGGATCACAATATCAACAGTTGCCAGATCACACATTGTCTTTAATGATAATAAATCAAAAGATCAACGGTGTGATCAGATTTCTCAATAACTGAAATGATCCCCTTGCCGGAAATCACAAAACATTTACTGCTTTACCTTTCCATTTATGCATTTTAAATTTCTCGTCAAAAATACAAAACTCAAAAAGGTTTTAGGTGTGTTTTAACAAAATGTTTAGAAAATCCAAAAAGATTTTACATTTCTATCTTATTTTTGATAGCTGATGGTGGTTGATGATGATTTTCTAAAACTTGATGGACCATTTGAGTTTTGTCATCTTTAAATGAGTAATAATGAATGTCGGGTGCAAAAAGTTGAAAAATATTTTGAACGGGACTCGATTTTGAGATTTGGTAAAACTTTCAAAAATTCCAATTTTCATTCGCCCCTTCACTGGGTCGAAGGTGGAATTTTAACTGCTCATTCGAACCTTTCAAACGGTCGAATGTGAGTGTGAATGTGATATTTTCACATTCGAACCCTTTTTCTACATTCGAACCTTTAAATAGGGTCGAAGGTGGAAAAAGTTTCACATTCGCCCTAGTCAAACGATCGAATGTGGAGCCTATATATACCTGATCTGCACAGTCGACCTTCACATTCAAAAATTTTCAAATTTCTGTGATTAAGTGATCTTGTTGCCCGTGCATTAAAATTTATATCATTGTGTTCGTCTTGATTTTCTGATCATTTTGCTACATCATTTGCAGGTTATCATCAATAATACAATTCTTAATCATTGATTTTGTGACTAAACCCTAACTGACATCAAAACTCAATTCTTAACTGTTAATTGCCATAATTTTTTGATAAGGATTCATTGCTTATGTTTTTTAGGGGGAGAATAAACAAAAACTAAGGTTTAAATCTTATCAGATTGTCCAATTGATGTTCTAAAACATTCGAACCCAAGTTTTTAATTGAAAACACATAAACAATGGATAATAATTGAAATTGTTGATTGGGAATGACTAATCGGTTATATTAGAGGGTATTCAAATCAAAATGGCATGATAAAACAAACCAAATCAAAATTTGATGTTGAAGAAGATGAACAGTCTCCTTCGCCCAAATTCAAACGGTCGAAAGTGGAAATAAACGGTCGAATGTACACTTTTACACACTAATTTTCACATTCGAACCTTTGATTCCAGATTCGAACCTCTGATTTCACATTCGAACCTTCGAACGGTCGAATGTAGAATCTGAAAATCAAAAAAAATTTCTGTTTTGTTTATTTTGTCCGTTTTTAACGTGTTTTCTTGATTTGTTTTGCAGTCTAATAATGTCTGAACACGAAAGTGCTATTGTTCCCACTGGATCTTCAGAGCAGGCAACTGGAAAGGAACTGATGGAAGAATTACCATTTGAACCGGCGCACAACTGTTGTGCATTCATGGGAGATCTAAATAAACATCAAGAGTTCACTGGCATCGTAGATTTCTTGAAAAGAAGCCGAGTGATTGTTGCCCTTGCTACCCCCGCCATCATTTATAAAGACCATCAACAAGAGTTCTGGAAGAATGCAAGAATGGACTACTGGAACAATGAATCTGCTGTGGTAAGTACGATTCAGGGGGAGCTTGTGATCATTTCTGAAGATGATATCCGAGAGGCACTGAAGTTTTATGATGAAAAGAAGACAGATCCAAGAGAACTTTCATGGATCGAATAGAGAAAGTGCTTCCTACGAATGAAGTACACCGGCCGATAACTGATGGTTCGTTAGACAAAGGGAAGCTATGCCCTCAGTTCAAGTATCTCGCTCACGTCATGTTGCATGTATTTGGTTCAGTGAGTGGAGGGTATGATGTTATGAGAAAGAGCATTAGTTCTTTGATGGTTGCTCTTATATTGAACAAGCCGTTCAATGTATCTGGTATGATACTTGAACACATGCTGGAACCACTTAGAGGCTTGAAGAACAAGAAATTTTTGTTATATCCGAGATTCATACAGATGATACTTGATGAGAAGCATAAGAAGTTGAGAAGAGATCCTTCCCAGATTTTTGTACAGGATCACATGAACCTGAACACACTTGTTAGAATGAAGGGTTATAAAGGTGTGCCGTTGAATGAAAGACCACCTCACAAGAATTTGTTTGGTCATCTGATCAACCCAGGGTATGTAGATCCAGGAAAGAATGAAGTTAGACATGCTAACAGTGATTCAGATCAAGATAATCCTTTATGTCCAGTTGATCTTGTTGCAAAAAGAAAGCGTCAAGTTGTGAACGTTGGTGCAAAAACAGGGAAAGGTAAAGAGAAACAAGATGATACTGAACCCACTCAGAAGAAGGTTTCTAGAAGGAAAAAGAGTGTAGCCAAGAAGGGTTTACATCTGGTTGATGAAGTTTCTGTTGATTCTGAAGAAACATAGGAAGACGAGAGATGGGATTCGGAAAATGAGACTGTAAAGAGCACTACGCCCAAGGACACTGTGGCTGGTGAGTCTGAGAGTCTAAACAATTCTGTGGAAGAGCAAAGGACAAAAAGTCCTATTGCATTAGATGAAACAGATGAAGGTTTGGGATTGGGATCCGAAGACTTTGTAGGATCGCCAAAGACAGGTGAGAAACAGAAGAAACCACAGTATAAGAAGAAAGAGAAAGTTTTGAAGCCGGTGGAGAAAAGAGCTAGAGATATTGAGTATCTGGTTGCTGGAAAGAAACTGCCTCCAGCATCTAGTTCTAAATCACCCATCACATCCCCAGCAGCAAAGAAACAGAAGACATCATCTGCTGCTGAACATACTGAATTGCCAACTGATGAATTCAACGATGTGTTGCATAGAGTGTTAAAGAAGTTGAAGAAAGGAAAGATTCCTGTTGCTGAACCTTTAACACCTAAGGTTACTGTAGATAGTGATGTGATGACTGCAGTTAATCAGAAGCTTGTTGACATGATGAAGATTATAAATCAGCAATAAGCAGAGATTGAACAGTTGAGAAACAATGACAGGAAGATGTTAGATGTTGTTGAATCATCACATGAGAATCATGAAGCTTTGGAAGCTAAGATTAAACAACTTCAGAAAGAATACAAGAAGTTGTTGAAACATGAGCACAGAAACACCAGAAGGTATATTGCTATAAAAGAGGAGAACAAGAAGCTGAAAGCAAATAACAAGAGTATGGATAATCTAATAAAAGACTTATATTCTAAAGCTCCTCAATTACAAGCTGGTGAAGAAGATAAAGAATGTGATGAGGAGGAAGTTGATTTTAAACCATTTGATGAAGAGGAAGAAGAAGATGATGAGTTGAATGAGGATGCCGGTGGTGCTCCTAAGAAGAAGAAGAAAGATGATGGTGATGCTGATGGTTCAGGAGATGATTTAGGTGAAGGTAATAGCTCTGCTAGTTCTGATAGTGATGATGATGATGATGATGATGATGATGACACTGACAAATATAAGTGTGAGAAGAGAGGATCAGGAAAGAACACAGGAGAATCAAGTTCGAAAGCTCTTGGTGGAACTGTTGACGATGATTATATCTTTTGGAATGAGAAGATTAGATCCTTATCTGAAGATGACAAGAACTTATATCGTCAGATGTTGACTGACAGAGTCTGGACGATAGAGATGACTGGTAGATTTCCTGAGATATTTGAGTCAAATGACATGAGATAAGAGTTGGAATACAACGATCCTGATTTAGAAGATGGAGAAGTTTCTGCAGCCATGTCTAAGGAGATTTTGGAAGGACTGGCGAAACAGGTTGGTAAATCTCTAGAGGAGTTGATGAGTGATAACCAGATACCAAACATACCTGAGAAAGAAGCAGGTAATCACTCCGATGACAGAGACGTTCCAGTATTTGAAGAGGTAGAAATTGAGGATATCACTAGTGAGGAATATCCTGAATACTTTAAGAATAACAAAGATTCTGAATTTCCTGAATTCACTGATGAGATGTTGAGCCAGGCTGAGAAACTTGCTCATGAAAAGAGTAAGAAGTTTGTTGAAGAAGTGTTTCCAGATTGTAAAAAGCCAAACATTGAACAATCTGACGCTTTGAAAGAACTTTTGAGGAAGCTTAAAGAGAAAGAAGCTAACCGTCCAAAGAGAGAAGTTCAAGGTAGCTTTTACAAGTTTCACAATGACTTGTTTTGTTGGATCAGTATAGGCTGCTCTTTTAGTTGAACTTGCTAGTTGACACTTAAGTGTTTAGCAAGTTCTTTGGTGAGTGATAGCACAGCGGAATGTTTATAAGTTTTATAGCTACACTTATCAACAGGAGTTATTACTCCCCCTGGAATCAAGAACTAATAAACGAGAAGTGTTTATTGAGAATCTAAGTATTGAATGAGAATGAAACACTTTGACAGATTCTCAGTAAACACGAAATGGAAATAACAATAATAAGAGTTGAAGGATTTCTTGTATTAAAATCAATGTCTAAAACAGAAGGATGAATCCTTCTATTTATAGACTTTACAAATACATGAACCTTGCCAAAAAGCAAGTTCAGAAACAAGTTGCAACAAGTTGCAGTCTTGGAACTTGTACATAAAGCAAAAGAAATACTAAAGTATTAAACTACTGATATACAAAGGCGGTGGAAAAGATCTTCTTCAAGTACTAATGAATGACAAACTACTGATGAGTAGTTTGTCTTCAGTAGTTCTTCAGTAGAAGTGTCTGGTTTGAACTTCAGAACTTCTGATGACTTCTTCTTCAGCACTTCTGAATCTCTTCTTCAGCAGTTTGATTCTTTGTCTTCAGCAGTTCCATACTTAGAGTATTTTGACAGAAAGTGAATTAGACTAAGGTTTGCAAAAGTGGTTTCACCAATCCTTTTTGTCCTAACAATCTCCCCCTGGATTGATGAAGCAAAAACCTTACTAATTCCTTATTGTTCATTTCTGTCCTTCACAATTTTCCATATTCCTTTGAACATGGAATTCTTGAGCTGGTTTAGTTGATCATCAGTAAGAGACCCTTTTCTTGGTTCCAAGTGTTGGATTGTAAGCAGGTCTTTGGTTGACAGTTTCTTCACTTCATTCATCAACCTATATTCCCTGCTTGTTTGATCTCTTCTTGTCACAAGTACTGAGTTGTTATCAGTAAAGGACCATCTGATGACTGGTACTTTAGACTTGTCAAAGTCTGCAGTGTAGGGAACCATGGTGGTACCCTGGGTTTCTCCTGAGTGTTGAATGTTTTCAACTTCAGTGACTCTCAGGTGGGATTCACTTCCCTGCTGTTGTTCCATCACATTAGGTATCTGAAATGTTGGCAAGTGATGTTCAGTTACTACCTTGGTGTGCAGTTTGTCTGTGATGGTCTTCTGGATTTGATATGCAAAGGTGGAAGGATCCCTGAATTGTGTGAGCAGAGGCTTTTCTTCTATGTCAAAATCAGAATGTACTACTGTACTACCTTCTAGTAGTACCATTCTGAAATCAGTCTTCACTTTTTCCTCTGACTTCTTTCTTTGGGTAGTTGGTCTTCTTTAAACACCAGAAGTTCTAACTACTGAAGTTGAAGCTTCAGCAGTTTGAAACTTCTCTGGATTAGCAGCCCTTGCAGCCTTGTATTTTCTGTATGTGTCCACCAATCTTTCTTCTTTCCACTTGGACACTGAGGCTTTTGAACCATAACCATTGGCTTCCAGTTCTTCTATTATCTGAGCTCTCTTGGCCTTTGTGTCTTTACTTGTTGCAAGTTTATCTGCAATAAGTTGAGCTCTTCTTGTCAGCTCTTCCACAAAGAGTCTCTTCAATGTATGGGCTTTGACTTTGCTGTTCTTCATAATGTAAGACATCAGTTGATGTCTTTTGTCTTGTTCAGCAATCTCATCTAGGCTAGCCTGTCTTTGTAGTTCAGCTTCATAAGCCTGATGTTTTTCTTCATGGCTTAGATCTAAGTCATCCCTTTCTTCTAGATTTTTCCAAATCAGATCTTCTCTGGCCTTCTTTTGGGCTGCAACTAAACTCTTCTCAAGTAAATCAACTGATTGAGAGATTGGAGAAGGGTTTAGCACAGTCATTGTTGTAACTGTTGTAGTAGGCCTGATAGGAGCAGATGATCTAGAAGGGTCAGCAGTTTGAGTCTTGGAAGTGTTAACTTCTAATGGGTTGACAACTTCTGAAGGTTTGTCAACTACTGAAGGATTGTCTTCAGTACTTTCTGATTCTTCATCAGAACTTTGGCCATCAAAGGTTTCTTCATTATGCCCTTGGGATTCATCACCCTTTTCAGCATCTTCTATTTCTTGAATAGAGACACCAAACTGTTGTGCCGGTTTCTCTTTTCTGGCTTGATCTTGTTGATCTCTAGCTAGGATAGCCACTCTTGCCTTTCTTCTGGCTTCAAGTGTATCCATAGGTACCTTGATTTTCTCCCCCTTTTTGGCTTTATCACCTTTGAAAGTTGAAGTTTGGGAGAAATGACCTTGAAGATGAGCAATCTGTTTGCTGTTGTGATCAATCTTGTTGGACAGATAATTCATCTTCGTCTGTATCACTCCAAATTGGTTCTTCATGGACAGCTCCAAGTCAGCTGTGTATGTTTGGATGTGATTTTTGATGAGGGTGTTCATCATGTGATACAAGGGACCATCTGGGCTGCATAGTTGGTTCAGGTCTATGCTTGATTGCCCAGGGAATTGGGTAGGCATTTGTAGTGAGGGGTGTGTTTTTGGTTGATCTCCTTGTTGTACAGGAGATGCCACTCTAGGGGAATCATCGATTGAGTGGGCTTTAACCTGAGATGGTGTGACTAGCTCCTTGAGCTTAGAGACACCAGGTGCAGGACCTTCACTTATAGCCGTCAATTCAGTAGTTTTGTGTTTTGAAACATCATCCAAATTAATGGAATCATCTGAATCCCTGATTACATCCTCAATGAGGACTGTATCAGTTACATCATGAGCTGAGCCCAACTCAGTTGTCTCATGTACCTCTTGTTCTTGGTTCAGAGGATTTCCTACCTCAGGCATTAAGCCTTCATCAGTAGTTGCCACAGTTGAGGTCTTAGCTATTTTACTTCTGTCCTCAGGTCCACCACTGGGTGGTAAATGAGTAGTAGCAGCCTCAAAAGTACCAAAGGTTTCTAAGTTTGGGCTTAGAGACCCTGGTTCATCCTCATCTCTTTGGTTAGGGCTATGAGTGTCCACATCCATGTCACTGTCTGAGTCTATGTCCCCTGTTTGATGTGGTTGATGGGGACTGACATGTGTAGATGGGACTTTCTCTTTTAGCCCGGAGAGAAGTTTGGCTATTTCGATGTCTGGTTCAGAAATTTGGGGTGTTGGTTCAGTAGTTTGGGCAATGGGTTCAGCAGCTTCAAAAGAAGAGTCAATTGGAATATTTTTCTTAAGTCTTTTTCTTTTGAAAAGGATAGTTATAGGTGCTCTTGGTGGGGTTTGAGATGGATGAGACTGAGAGGATGTTTCAGTCACATCTTTAAGAAGTGCAGATTGCACAGTAGTTTGTTCAGGCATCTCAACCTCCTGAACAACTTTTCTTTTGGGTTTGGTGGGTTTTTGTTTTGTTATCTTGGGTTTCTTGGCCTTTGGTGGAGTAGGTTTGGAAGATGAGGGTTCCATGGGGACTGGTGCTTGTTCCCCTTGGTCATCTTCTGGCCAGGCAGCCTGTTTGTTGTGCCTTGAGTATGCTTGTGAGGTTAAGGGTTTCAAAATTTCAATTTTACCCACAAGCACCTCATTACCCAGTTCAGATATTATGCACTGCATAATGAACCTTGGATATAACAAAAAAAATTTCTTAGTGTTATTGTGATGTAACACCAACTCATTAAAGAAAAGTTTTGATGCCCTGAAATTTGTTTCATTCACAATAGAATGAAAGATTGGTTGAAAGGTTGAGGGCATCTGGTCATAAGACCCAGTTTTAGGACTCAAGCACATAATAATATAATGAAACAAAAGTTTATATTTTGGTTCAAAATACTTTTTAAAGATTGTAGCTTGTGAGAGAGTACCTTGATAACCACACTCAGTCATGGTTAGGTGGATAGCAGAGTTGTCAAACTTTTCAGGGGCATTCACATCATTCAACCCCAGTCTGTTTGAGAGTATGGCTGGTGTTATGGCCATTTGTCTCCCTTTAATTGTTGAGTTGAGGGAGATAACTTCATCATCCACCATCACTGTCTCAGCATTACCCCAGAACTCATTTAGAGTTTCAGGATGAATTGGTGGGTCTATGGTGAGAGCGGTGAAATATTGGGATTTGACGACGAGATCAATGATCTCATCGTATTGGGACCAGCCTTCTTGTTTTTCTAAGTAGGCTCTAAGATTGTGTCCCTGTTTGAGAACTAAAGCCATGTGGTTTGTGTGTGTTGATGAATCGAACAGTGATTTTGTGTTGAAGGTTCAGGGGTTTGAGAGCTTTCTTGAGAGAGAAGGAGGGAATTTTTGTGTTTGAAAGGATAAGTGTTGAAAAAAGATATTTATCAGAAGTTTTTAACCGCTTGGATCTTCTTTATTAGAAGTTTTTAAACCGCCTGGGTTAAAAATCTCTTTATCAGAAGTTTTAAACCGACTAGGTCAAACTTCTGATGATGGGAAAAGTCAGATTTGCCCTTTTTGACTAAATTGCTGATGAAGGATTATCTTCATCAGTAGTTCCCATTTTCTCTTCAGTAGTTTTAACAGCTGATGAGAAATACTTTATAAATACTTTTATTCATAACTTCTGAAGTTTATTTTATCAGAAGTTAATCACTTTTCAGAAATTATCCCCATACTGATGTTTTGTTCATCAGTAGTTTCTCTCTTTTCAGAAGTTTTTCAAGTGTTTGAAAACAGATGTAAGTGAAAAACAAAAAATGTGCAGAAAAATAAATAGAAACACTTACAAATTTAGCATCCCTAGCATGGATACTAACTTCTGAAATGTTGATGTGTCAAGGGGTTTAGTGAAAATGTCAGCTATTTGATTAGCTGTTGCTACATGTTTCACTTCAATCTTGCCTTTTTCATAGCAATCTCTTATGAAATGATACCTGATTTCAATGTGTTTAGTTTTTGAAAACTGAACAGGATTTTGAATGATGCTAATGGCAGATTTGCTGTCTACAAGCAATGTTGTCTTGGTCTCTTTGATTCCATAATCAAGAAGTTGATATTGGAGCCATTGTATCTGTGATGTACAACTTGCAGCTGCAATGTATTCAGCTTCAGCAGTTGAAGTTGCAACAGATGTTTGCTTCTTTGATTGCCAGGACACTAGACAGTTTCCCAAGAATTGACAACCACCAGATGTTGATTTTCTTGACATTTTACACCCTGTATAGTCACTATCTGAAAAAGCTGATAACTTGGTATTGCTTGAAGCAGGATACCAAATTCCAAGTGTGGGAGTTCCTTTCAGATATCTGAAAATTCTTTTGACTGCAATAAGGTGTGATTCCCTAGGAGCTGATTGATATCTAGCACATATACATGTTGAAAACATAATATCCGGTCTAGAAGCAGTTAGATATAAAAGGGAACCTATCATACATCTATACATGGTTTGATCAACCTGTTTTCCTTGATCATCTGGTTCAAGTTGTGTGGTTGGTGTCATGGGAGTGGAACATGATTTACAGTCTTGTAAAGAAAATTTGTTTAATAATTCTTTAACATATTTTGATTGATGTATAAAAGTTCCATTTGTTTGTTGTTTAATCTGCAGTCCCAAAAAGTACTGCAGTTCTCCCATTGTACTCATCTCAAATTTTGATTGCATGAGTTTCTTAAATTCATCACACAATTTTGTGTTTGTTGAACCAAAAATGATATCATCAACATATATTTGAACAAGTAAGACATGATTTCCAACATGTTTTATGAAAAGTGTTTTATCAATGGCACCTCTTGTGAAGTTATTTTTGAGTAAAAAGGTTGAAAGTGTATCATACCAGGCTCTTGGAGCCTGTTTGAGCCCATAAAGAGCTTTGTCTAGTTTGTACACCCACTCAGGATGAGAAGGATCCTCAAACCCAGGTGGTTGACAAACATACACTTCCTCTTTTATCTTTCCATACAAAAATGCACTCTTGACATCCATTTGATAAACTTTTATTTTGTTGGAAATGGCATAGGCCAGAAATAACCTGATGGCTTCAAGCCTTGCAATTGGAGCAAAGGTTTCATCATAGTCAATGCCTTCTTCTTGAGAGTAACCTTGTACTACCAGTCTTGCCTTGTTCTTTATTATAATACCAGCTTCATCTTGTTTATTCCTGAAAACCCATCTTGTGCCAATTGGTTGCTTGTTTGGTGGTAAGGGACAGATTTCCCAAACCTGTTGCTTGTTGAATTGAAGCAATTCATCTTGCATTGCCTGCACCCAATTGTTGTCTTTGAGAGCTTCCTGGTACTTCTTTGGTTCCAACTGTGAAATAAATGCTGAGAATAGACAAAAGTTGGAAAGCTGGTTTCTTGTAAGAACACCTGATGCAATATCACCCATGATTTGATCAAGTGGATGATCTTTGTGTTCGATCAGTTGTTGTAAACCACTGACAGGTGTTGGTGGCTCATGTTCTTCAAACAAACTACTGAGGTCTATTATATCTGGTTCAGCAGTTTCAGTGTCTTCAGTAGTTGCAGGTGCTGAAGCAGATGTTTGAGTTTGGCCTTCAGTATTTGTTGAATCAGAAGTTTGTGAAACTTCTGATGGTTTTGAAGTTGACTTAATGACAGTTTGAGGAGTCCATGGTGCTGGATCCTCATCATCAAACCTTTGATCACCATAATAAGTAGGTTTGGATGAAGTGACAGTCTTTTCAGGTTCAAAATGAAAGTTGTCAAGGTCAAAGAGTTCAGCAGGATGTGCTGGAATGAGAGTGTGTTTTGACTCATTGAACTTGACATTCAGTGTTTCTTCTACTATCCTGGTTTTTGAGTTAAAAACCTTGTAGGCTTTTCTAGTTGATGAATAACCAAGAAAGTAACCTGAGTCAACTTTGGCAGCAAACTTTGAAATAGATTCCTTGATGTTCAAGATGAAACATTGACATCCAAAAGCCCTGAAAAGGGAGATAAGGGGCTTCATGCCATGAAGAACTTCATAGGCAGTCTTTGAATGTTTCTTGACAACAAGAACTCTATTTTGAACATAACATGATGTGTTAACTGCTTCTGCCCAGAAGTATAAAGGTAGGCCAGAATCAGCTAACATTGTTCTTGCACCTTCTATTAAAGTTCTGTTCTTCCTTTCTACCACACCATTTTGTTCAGGAGTTCTGGCAACACTGAATTGTCTAATAATCCCTTTAGACAAACAGAAGTCATTCAGAGTTTTGTTCTTGAACTCTGTCCCATTATTACTTCTAATGGTTTTGACAGGTGGAGAGTATTGCTTCTCTACTTGTAGAATGAAGAACTTGATGATTTCAGCAGCCTCATCCTTGGAAAATAAGAAGAATACCCATGTAAACCTTGAGTAGTCATCAATGATGACTAAGCATTACTTCTTTTTACCAAGGCTCATGATCTTTACAGGCCCAAATAAGTCCATATGGAGTAGTTGAAGACATGCAGTTGTTTTTGATTCTTCAATAGACTTATAGGAGGACTTATGCTATTTACCCTTTAAACAGGATACACAGTGTTCTTGACACTGGTATACTTTTAAGGGTAGACCTCTGACCAAGCCCATTTTTGTGACTTTATTTATGGTTTTAAATTCACATGGCCAAGTCTCCTGTGCCAGAGATCAGTTTCTGAAGTTGATGCCCTTGAGAAGAAACAGGTAGTGTTGTTCAGTACTTTGTCTTTTTCAATGTCCACTGCATAGACATTGCCACATCTTTTGGCAATTAACAAAGTATGATCTTCAATGATCTTCTCTATCAACTTCTGGCCTTCTGGTGATATGATCTTGCATGTTGTCTTTGTGAAAAAGGAAGAATATCCTTTATCACACATTTGTGACACACTAAGCAAGTTGTACTCAAGGTTTTCAACCAGATTGACCTTGTCAAACTGTATTTTGCCAGCGGAGACATTGCCATGTCCTAGCACATATCCCTTATCATTGTTCCCAAAGGACACAGATCCATCTCTTTGACTGATAAAATTGTTTATTAGGTATCTGCATCCTGTCATGTGCATTGAGCCTCCACTGTCTACATACCAAATGCTATTCAAGCCTCTGGAAACTCTCTGCACAATATAGCAAATTAGTTAGATTTAGGAACCCAAGCCAGTTTGGCTTTGGGTTTGCTCTTGAGAACATTTACAGTTTGTTCTTGACCAAGTTTGGAAATCCATGTCTTTTTGGCAATGGATTTTGCATTAAGTACAATGGTGGTATCCTTTTGAGGACCACCATCAACTTTGGTCATCAGTAGTTGTACCATGTTCATAAGATCTTTAATCTCAGCAGTTTGTGAAACTGTTGATGATTTAGGTCTAACTACTGAAGGAGAATTTTGAGAAAAAAGACTTTTGTTGAGATTTTGTCTTTTTCTGAGAATGGGTTTTTGCTGGTTGTTGTTTCTTGGGATAAAAGGTTTTTACATAATCATTTTTGATTTGTTCCCCTACAACCAGTTGTTGATTTTTCTTATTAAACTGAATACCCTTTCTATATCTGCAAAATTCTGTTTTGTGGTTGAACAGACCACAAATTTCACATTCTTTTGTCTTTTCTTTCAAAGACAAATCTCTGACAGCTTAGATTGGTTTTAGGTCATCAGTAGTTTTCAGGTTCTCAACTTCTGATGTAGTTGAAACTGCTGATGACTTAAAGTCAGATTTAATCAATACTTCTGAAGAACTTTCTTTGTGTGATTTTAGAAAGTTTTCATGGAAAGATGTGCATTCTTCCTCTTCAGAAGTTTCACCTGAAACAATTTTTCTCCCATCTTCAGTAGTTTTGGGAGAAAAATCTGTTGGTGTTTCAGTGTGATTGTACCCTATGCCAAACCTAACATTTGAAGCACTTTGTTTGTTTAGCAATAGTTGGTACCCCTTACAAGATTCCACCCATTTTTCACATGTGACCTTGGTGTCAGCAAGCTCTTGTCTAACATTTCCTAGGTCATTAATCATTATTTTGATTTGTGCTTGGGTTTCAATAGCAGAGTTAGTCAACTTAGAAACTTCTTTTGTTTTTGCAGAAAGTTTTCTTTCTAAATCACATTTTATCTGAGTGAGTTTTCTCTCAAAATCATTAGCTTTTCCTTGTAAGTGCACATTTATCTCTCTTATGAGAGCAAAAGATTGTTTGCATGAATTTGAACATAATTTTGTCAAAGATTCTTTTGATACCTGTGACAAGGTAGATTTTGAGGAGCATCCCTCAAATGCCATTAAGGCAAAGTTCTTTCTGCCATTGTCAGGCTCTCCCCAGTTGATGTCAAACATTTTGTTGTCTGCATCAGGATTGCACTCTGTGGTGTCAAAAGGAAGACTGCTCCAGTCAACATACCCTGAGGTAAATAAACTTTGTTGAGAGGGTTGTTGTTGCTGTGGAGGTTGTTGAGCAGCTGGAAAGGGAGGGATTGATTGTTGGCTCTGCATCTGTTGAGCAGGCATCTGTACATATTGTACTGGTGGCACATATTGGTGTTGTGGAGCTTGTTCCTGTACAAAATGTGCACTCCCTTGTGTTCCATTATTCCTGTTATAATTGGGGTTAAAATTGTTTCCAGACTGAGATTGGTTAAAGCCAGAGCTTCTACACTCTCTAGCAAAGTGTCCCAACTTTTGACACTTATGACATCTAAGTTTAGATTTGTCAAAACCAATTTTTGTAGAACTGTTAAGTCCTGGAAACTTCCTTCCTGACCTTTTGTAAAATTTATTTGTTTTTAAACTTAACATGGCCAGTTGGTGCAAAATATCCATTTCTTCAAGGTCATCACTGCTGAAACTATTTAAGTCATCCATGATAAAACACATGTTATCAGCAGTTTGACCAAAGTCATTATTGTCATAACCTGGGAATGATCTTTCAGATGAGATCCCAACAGTTATGTCAATGTGGTCAAAAGATCCAAAACTATTTGAACAAGTTGGTGAGTCTTGTCCTAATAGTGCTGTACTACCAGGTAGATAGTCATCAGCAGTTTTACCAGAATTTTGTAACTTTTTCTTTTGATCAATTTCTCTGTCAAAAGTAAGTAATCTCCCATGAAGTTTTGTAAGAGTGAGGGAGCTAAAATCTGGTGAAGATCTTAAGACTATTGAGTATGTTTCCCATTTATCAGGTAAAGACCTTAAAAATGTATGAAGCATAGATACAGTTGTATAGGTCTGACCATTTAGTTTTAGCTCAGATATTAATGAGTAAAATCTTTCAAATTGCTGAGTTAAAGTTTCCCCATTAATGTGAGCAAAAGTTTCATACTATTGAGCCAAGATTTCTCTGGTGTTGGCAATCACCTCTTCAGTTCCTCCAAACTGTTCTTTTAGGCAGTCCCAAAGCTCTTTGGCACTATCACAATGTAATAGACCAGAATAGATTTCATTTGGGAGTGCCATTGCCAACATAGAAAAAGCTTTTGCATCAAGCTCAAGTTTTAGGAAATCATCATCAGTATAGTCTTTTGGTTCTTTTGGAATCTCTTCCTTAGTTTCAAGATTTATGTTTACTGGTTTATGAGGACCATATATCACAGATCTCCAACAACCTGTGTTGGTTTGTGACAAGGTATGTGCCATTCTCTTTTGCCATATGTTATATTCATTTCTTACAAGCATGGCAGGTTTGGTGGCAGAACCAGTATTATGAGGATCCATTTTAAAGAGTATTGATTTGTCAAATATCTCTTAAAGTGATGGATGTTGATAAAAGTGAGCTTATAATCCTTTATTGAATATCAATAAGAGCCTGTGTCTGATTCTCAATTTTTTAGATTGATATGTGATCAGATAAACCAGTGCTCTGAAACCAATTGTTGGATGAGTATAGGCTGCTCTTTTAGTTGAACTTGCTAGTTGACACTTAAGTGTTTAGCAAGTTCTTTGGTGAGTGATAGCACAGCGGAATGTTTATAAGTTTTATAGCTACACTTATCAACAGGAGTTATTACTCCCCCTGGAATCAAGAACTAATAAATGAGAAGTGTTTATTGAGAATCTAAGTATTGAATGAGAATGAAACACTTTGACAGATTCTCAGTAAACACGAAATGGAAATAACAATAATAAGAGTTGAAGGATTTCTTGTATTAAAATCAATGTCTAAAACAGAAGGATGAATCCTTCTATTTATAGACTTTACAAATACATGAACCTTGCCAAAAAGCAAGTTCAGAAACAAGTTGCAACAAGTTGCAGTCTTGGAACTTGTACATAAAGCAAAAGAAATACTAACGTATTAAACTACTGATATACAAAGGCGGTGGAAAAGATCTTCTTCAAGTACTGATGAATGACAAACTACTGATGAGTAGTTTGTCTTCAGTAGTTCTTCAGTAGAAGTGTCTGGTTTGAACTTCAGAACTTCTGATGACTTCTTCTTCAGCACTTCTGAATCTCTTCTTCAGCAGTTTGATTCTTTGTCTTCAGCAGTTCCATACTTAGAGTATTTTGACAGAAAGTGAATTAGACTAAGGTTTGCAAAAGTGGTTTCACCAATCCTTTTTGTCCTAACATGTTTAAAGGGAAAGCTCATGGATGGAAGTACGTGAAACAGCTGAAGTGTGTTGTTGTGAAATGGGAAAAAGGAATTATGTACTTTAACAGATTCCATGACTTAAAGACACTACCATACTGGGCTATTCGTGATATCTGTAGACATGAAATAACAGGTTCAGTAAACGATCATCTTGCTTACTTTGCAGATCGTATGTCAAGAGAGAGCGGAACGAAGTGGAACGTGTTTACTCCACAGTATCCGAAGAGGATTGTCCATAAGAAGGAGAAATATGATATTACTGGGATGCCCAAGGTTACTTTAAAGTATAAACCACCGAAAGTGTTGAAACATATTCCACTGATGCAGATTCCACAACACTTTTCTAAAGACTTCATGTGGTGGTATTATGATTGGAAGACAGCAGAGGCTATTATCGTTTTGAAGGATGGTGCAAAGGACTTCAAGAAGATTCATATCTTTGACCCAATGTGATTAATCAACTGCTCGCATGAAGATATCATCATGTTGTATTATAATCCGATCTTTTGCGAAGCTAAGGATAGTGAACAGGCAAGCAAATACCAACGTGTGGTATTCTTATGCTTTGCATGGGATGTGAATGCTGGATGTGATTTCGACAAGAAACTGGGGAAGTTTGTGAAAGTTCAGGATGTTAAAAAGAAGAAGTCGAAACAAACTTATGAACCAGTGATGACTAAGGAACAAAAGACATTATTGTGCATCAAACTGATGAACAAGGCAATGGACCATGAACGAAACTCAAGCAATCCAAGCAATAATCGAGGGAGAGTTTGTAGATGCATATATTGCGACTAATGCTATTGGATTGAGAATTACAAATGTTTTGTCAACTGTCGAACGCTCGAAGGTGAATTAAAGAACGGTCGAAGGTGGATCTGAACGGTCGAAGGTGCATAGGGAGGTCGAGGGAAGAATTATATATTGTAGTGTCTTGGTTTGCCCATGTCGAATGGTCAAACCTACACATTCGACCAAGTCATTTGGGCGAATGTGCAGGTCTATATAAGGTCGAATCAACTTTTTGAAGGTAACTTTTGATCATTTTGTTTTCCCTCCTTGTGTGTGTTCACCCTAGAGTTATCTTTTGAGTCTGTAACAGTGTTTTATCATTATTAACTACATTTTGACATGTAAATGATTATGATTATGAATGGAATGATTATGTTAATGATGATTTCTGCGTTTTGTTAGTTTTATTATCATTTTGTGATCAATTCAGGGATTCCGCACCTGAATTGAACTTGTTTGATCATTATCTTTGTTGTTTAGACGGTCCTACGCGCATACAAACTTTATGATTCATCCGTCTTGAAGATGACAAGAAGATACAGGAGAGGATAGAGACATCCTCAGATACAATGATCCCAATCGGAAGTCCACTTCCACATACGAACCTTACAAACATGAACCATATGCTAGACCTGATAATAAAAAAGTTAATGTGGTTGTGGATGACGATGAAGAGGATTGTCCTATACTATCAGAGTATTGTTTTTCTATGGATGTAACAGGTTTAGTTAACGCTATGAAGGATATTGGAGACAAAGCAAGATGGCCAAGGAAAGATAACAAGTCAGGATGGAAGGACAAATCAAAATGGTGTGCTTTCCACGAAGATTTTGGACATGTTACTGAAGATTGCATTGCTTTGAGAAAAGAATTAGCATATCTCCTAAGCAAGGGCCATCTTAAGGATTTGTTGGGCAGAAAGAAGTCAAAGATTCAGGATAGCACTGGCATCCCAGAAAGGGCAGCATCTCCATCCAAGGATGCTGGCATCAATAATTTTATTTCAAGAGGATCGAGAGAACGTTCTAGAGCCTCACCATGATGGTTTGGTTATTATTTTATATAATGCTAACCATTTTGTTCGCAGGATATTAATAGATGGAGGGAATTCAGTTAACATAATACAGATGGAAGCCCTCAAAAGGATGAACATCCCTGAGACCGAGATAGTGGGTAGATCATCTGTCTAGGTTGGCTTCAGTGGGGAGACCAAGAGCGTAGTTGGTGAAATTAAACTGTCTGTATATGTCGAGGGAATGAACTCTATCCAAAGATTATGTGTGATAGATTCGTTATCCAGTTACAACGTTATCCTAGGGAGACCTTGGATACATGACATGAAAGCAGTTCCAACAACATATCACCAATGTGTAAAGCTACCAACTCCAAGGGGAGTCATCAAAGTCAACAGTGACCAGCAAGAAATAGAGGATTGCAACACAACATCAATGAAGGCTTCATCTTAGTCGAAACAAGCATAGCAATTAAAGCAAGATGCATAATGCCATCTTCAGGATGTCAAAGCACATTCTGACCAAGATGTCAAATCACTCTGCCTCGATGAAAACGACAAGGATATCACTGTGCAGATCGGTAAGAACATTCCTAATTATATTGAACAATCTCTAATTTCGTTTTTAATGCAGGTGCAACATACCAAAGGTTGGTCAACATGATGCCCAAAGAAAAGACTGGGGACACAATGGAAGTCTGCATTCACAACATGGTAGTGAAGTCCAAGAAAGCTGAAGACCATCTTCAGGATCTCAAAGAAGCCTTTGACATCTTGAATGCTTGTAATATGAAGTTGAATCCTGCCAAGTGCAACTTTGGAGTCGGTACTGGCGAATTTCTAGGATACTCAGTAACTAAGAGAGGCATTGATGCCAGTCCATAACAAATCAAAGCCATCCTAGATATTAAATCTCCAACAAACATCAAGGATGTGCAAAGATTGACTGACAGGATGGCGGCTTTGAATAGATTCATTTCAAAGACCTCAGAAAAATGCAAGGAGTTCTATGGCATCCTAAAGAAGAACAACAAATACGACTGGGGACAAAAACATGAGGTCGCATTGAAGAAATTGAAGGAATATCTTGCAGCAACTCCACTCCTGATGAAACCTAAAGATGGTGAACCTCTCAAATTGTATCTTGCAGTTTCCAAAAATGCAATAAGTGTAGTCTTGGTAAAAAAACTTTGAAGGACAACGGCATCCTATCTATTAGGTAAGTAAAACTCTACTGGATGCTGAAATCAGGTACTCACATCTTGAAAAAATTATTTTAGCTTTGATTATGGCATCTAACAAGTTAAGGCATTATTTTGAAACACATGGGATACATGTTCAAACTAATTACCCTATTAAAAATGTGTTTAGAAAACTAGAAATGTCAGGAAGAATGACAGAATGGTCAGTGAAATTATGTACTTTTGACTTGGTATATGAGCCTGAAAATGCAATCAAATCACAGGCTCTAGCTGATTTTGTGGCTGATTTCAGTAGTGACATCCTAAGTGAAATTCAAAAAGAAGTATAATAAGTAAATGAAAACTTGGGAAAATGGATTTTATATAATGATGGTACTTCAAATATGAGAGGCACAGGGTTAGGATTACTACTAAAATCGCCACAAGGGGACAAAATACCCCATGCGATTAGATGTGCATTTCAAACAACCAATAATGAAGCTGAATATGAAGCTCTCATTGCTGGTTTACAACTTGCTAAGGATATGCATGTTTCAAATTTAGAAGTGTTTGTTGATTCCTTATTAATTACTAACCATTTTAACGATCTTATCCAGTCAAAGGTAAAAAATTAGTTGAATATCTTGAAATAGTCAAGAAATTAACATCTTGTTTTTGCAGAATTTACATTAACACAGGTACGTAGGGAAGAAAATGCTGAAGCTAATGCCTTGGAAAATTTAGAACTGCATCCTGAAGTCACCAACTCTAGAACTGCATCCTGAGGATAACACTGTGCATCTTGAAGATAGCACTGTACATCCTAAGGATAACACTGTTCTAACTACTCGGAATCAAAATGATAACATCAACACCTATCCATCCTCAAGCTAATGGACAAGCAGAATCCTCTAATAAGATCATCATCAACAACTTGAAGAAGAGGCTTGGAGAAAAGAAAGGAAAATGGGCAAAAGAAAACCACTTTCAAGAATGCAACTGGCCAAACACCTTTCTCCTTGGTCTTTGGAATAGAATCCATGCTCCCAACCAAAATAGTAATGCCTACAGCAAGAAGATATCTTCAGGATGCAACTACCAATTCAGAAGTATTGCTTCAAGATCTTGAAACAGTGGATGAAGTTAGGGATACAGCCAGATTGAGGATGGCACCTTATCAACAAAGGATAACCAAAACCTACAACAAGAATATAAGGATAAGAAGATTCCAGGTGGGAGATTTTGGTCTTAAGAAAAGCCTTCCAAAATACCACCAAGCCAAGTGATGGGAAGTTAGCTCCTAATAAGTAGGAAGGACCCTACTTGATCGATTATGACTATGGAAGACAAAATTCTACTAAGATCCTGGAATGCAATTCACTTAAAATGCTATCATATATGAAGACTCATGTGACTGATCTCTTTGGAAGAGAAACCATGGTTCGAATTACTGGTAAGACAAAGGTGAATGCTGACAGAGATGAATCATCTCCATATGTAAGTACTTATTCTTAACCTTTTTCAATCGTTTATATTTTTACTAAACATGGTCTAGAAATAGTCCATCCTGAGAATTTTAAAGTACCATCCTGGAGATGGAACGCTTTGAAGACTAGAGGGTTTGCCACCCTCTCCTCCGTTAAGGTGTCCGACACCTTCCTAAGGTTTAAAGGTTTTCACCTTTCTCATTGGGTTAGCAACCCCTCCTGGAGCGCACGTTGTTCATGTATATTTTCAGGATGGTGGGACCAGTCCATGTAAAAGTGGCTGACAATTTCATCATTTTTGAGATATATATTGAACTCTTAAGGTTTAGACATTTTTCAATGTATCTTACGTATTTGGCCTAGTCGCTAGTGGCCTTGACGCCAGTTATATTTGGCCTTGACGCCAGTTATATTTGGTCTTGAAGCCAGTGATCCTCAAGATGCTACATTAGGCATTGTCGCCAGTTACTTCTAAAGTTCATCACTGTTGGCATAACCCCAGTTTATAAAAGGCTTTATCGCCAGTGTGACAACTAAGTTTACCTTTCTACAGGTTATTATCAAAAGTTTTTAATCCTTTCCTGGAAAGGGAAAAGATTCTAAGTCTGTCTGAAAGATACAACACTAGGACATCCTTAGAATGATGAAGATTATCCTAAGGATGTGACAAACACTGGAGACATCCTCAGAATGATGAGAATGATCCTAAGGACGTAACCAAGACTGGGGACATCTTCAAGATGTCATCAGAATACTTCGAAGACCATTTATCAAATTGGACGAAGGTAATATTTGTATTATTCCTTTATACCTGACATTTGTTGATGTTTGCAGGATATCAAAAGAATCAAAAAAGGAACAGAAGGATGTAGCATCAAAAGCAGTTTCCATATTGTTTATTACAGTTAAAATTTGATGTCAACCCCTGGCTTCATCCTAAACCAGTACCCATCCACCAGAATCAACATCTATGGTCAAGGTCAAGATTTGGGGGTTCGTCTTGAAAACCAAGATCCCTCCACCCCAAACCTTTAATTGTCCATACATACATAAAAGTAATTGTTCAATCACAAAAAATTCTAAAAAGTGGGCTCAGGCCTAGTCAATATATCCTTCATTGTCCACTTATGCCTCCACCTGGAACTCCTTGCCCACCTTAGCTTCGCTCACCATAGAATCCTCAAGCTACTTAGGTGAATCCTGAGGATCAACATCAGAGATAGGCTCATAAACCACTTCTTTGCCACCTAAACTCCTGATCTTCTCCTACCATGCCTCAACATCCCAATCTTCTTGTTTGAAGTTAGGATCCTTAGCCCGCGATGCCATCCTCACCCTAGCCTGGAGAACAGAAACCGTGGCAGATGTTACGAGCCCTTGCCTATACTCCTCCATCTCCTTTTCATGCCCCAGCAAAGCTTGGACTGCTCACATTTCACCAGTTTTCACCTTGCCCAGCTCTTTCTCGAGATGCTTGCTCTTTTCTTGAGCAATCTTCTTCACGTCTTCCAGGCTGGCCTTGGTGTCATTCATCTCCTTGGCTACTTCATCTAGGGACATCATCAGATATTCATGTCCCTACAAGAGAAAAAGAACGGGTAAGTATTTTATCTTTAATATTTGTATAAATATGTTATGCTATCTTCAGGATAGCATCATACCTGAAGAGTGAGCTGGGAAATCTTGCCCAAGACATCCTCGAAACTGAGACTCTCAAAGCAGTAGTCTCTCGGGCTGGGGTAGAGGCATTAGCGGTCTTCCTCTTCTTAGATGATGCAGGTGCCCTTGACTTAGTAGGAGGAGTAGGAGGGCTAGTCATCTAGGAGCTGGATGGCGAAGTGATCTTGGCTGCCTTGACATCCTGACGGTCAATATCATCAAGGTCGAAGAAGGTGGATTTCTTTGCTGAAAATAGTAAAGAAATACAAGTTTAGACAGGTACACATAACAAAACAAAAATATCCTCAGGATGTAACAGGTAATACTTACCGGACATCTCCGTGGCTTGACTAGTAATGTGGCTCTCTTCTATTCAAAAGTTCTAGCTGAGAAAGGTAAGTCTAAAACAGCTTTGTACCTGATAATGGAATCAGTCAGAGGAGGAGCAAGTTTGGCAAGTTAAGCACTTGTTACACAAAATTTTCAGAGTATTAGTGATATCCTCAGGATATCATTACAAAATTTTCATTAAACATCCTAAATAATCTTTACCACTTTTTAGCCAAGACATAGGGATATCATCCCCAAAAGGAATGGAATCCCTCTTCGCAAAAAAGAACTTTGATTTCCAAGACCTGTCAGACTTAATGACATTGTGCAGAAAATAAGGATCTTTGTAAGTTGAAGAACATAACTGTTGAAACCATGAGTTTTTAACTTATACAGGTAAGATAGGTCACCAATATGAAGATTGATACCATGATTCTCGATGATCTTATTACATACCATCAGGATCATCCAAACCTCAGGCATAGCTTGGGCATTGACCATCCCAGTTATATCAAAGAACACTTTGATGAACGGGAGAATGGATTTCTTAACCCCAGGTGGAAAGGCAGGTACATGAAGCAGATCCATATAGAGGATGCAAAATCAGACTTCGCATTCTGGACATATGGCCTGAACACAGTTAATTCAGGGAAAGCCCCTGAGTTATTCATAGAAAGGATATCATTGTCTATAAATGTACACACTTTGTTTGTAGGATCTTGTAACAGGTTTTGTTGTATAAAGTCCTTATGGACTCCTATACTTCCTGCAGCCCTTGTTGATTTTTTACCCATCCTGAGAATTCTTTGTACAAAAAGTTTGAAGATTGGTAAAAACAGAGAAAAGCAGAGAAGAAAGAAGAAATAACCTTTTTGATAATCCTGTTGTGATTATAAAGGAACGATTGAAGTCTAGATATAGACGGTGAAAAGTGATAAGGTGTAATGGTCATACCTAAATCATCGACCAAAATATAGTTGTTGATATCCTATCAGATGTCCAATCATCCTCAGAAGATAAGCATCAGAATTAAAAATATTATAACCGTTAAGATATTAACGGTAACATATTTTTGGGGACAATTGTTGGTGGTGAAATCTTCAGGATAGCACTAACCTATATTTTTTGTAGCATCCTTAGGATACTAAGGGACTGGACAGGCTTTAAGATGTAACAGCATTCTGACCTATGTACATCCTGAGGATAGACTAATGAACTATCTTATTGATATATGAATTGAGGATGATTTTACCTCATATTCTCTGAGTAACATCCTCAGGATACTAAAGGACTAAGCAGGGTTCAGGATGTAACAGTGTTCCGACCTCTGTGCATCCTGAGGATGGACTAACGAATTATCTTATTGTGATATTATTGCATGTACACTTAATCAATATTAAGGCTTGTAACTCCTCCCTAACGGCTATATTGACTCATTTAAGTCAAAGGAGCTGATCATTGAAGAGCTATGCGTGTAGATCAAGTCCAATCTCAAAGAATAAGTCAAAGGTGCAACCGACATGCATTAAATATAGGCGAGAAAGGAGGAAACAACCATATAACGACTATATTCAGTTGAAACAGCTGCTACAACGGTCATATTCAGTTGAAACAACACAACGGTCACCTGAAACAGCCCACAAGATCATTAAAGACGGCGGATATCATGGGATTCATTATTTACTTTCGTGTAACTATAAATAGGGGGTGATCAACGAGTAATAGGATACTTCTCACTTGCTTAAAACTTCATAGAACACCTGATACTCTCTACACACACAACACTCATATTGTAATCTTAGATACTCGTTCATCACCTATCCAAAGTTGTACTTGTTTTTACCTTATTAATATTAACAAACAAGGCAGGGGCTTAAACTCATCCAGAGGTTTTGTGCCGGCGATCATCAACTGATCAAGGGCTTTCCTCGTACATCGAGTGTTGTTCTCTAGTTGCATTACATTTACATTCATTGATCTTTTCCTATTTCATCATTCTGTCAGACAGTTACATCCTCATGATATAACTGTGCATCCTGGCCAATTTCTTTGCCATCCCGAGCATAGTTGTCATATTGTTTTTTCTCGCCCATCTTCATAATACAACTGAGTTTTTAACATATTTCACACATTTAGCACTCTACCTCACTTTTACTAATTTGGAATACAAAATTATTTCTACTAGGTAATTTTTGACCAAAACAATTTGGCGCCCACCGTGGGGCAAGTGGTGTTAAAACTTTTTCTCAATCAATTTACTTCAAAATTCTTGACAACTATGGCCTCAAACCCAAAATCTATGTCTTCTTCAACACCATCCACAACCTCTACCAAAATTGTGACTCTACCACCACCTCCTACCTTTCCCAAGAGTTCTGCACAAATTACCAGGATTGTTGTTCCTAATACTACTAGATCTGGGATGGCAACATCTGGATCCACTCCTCCTGTTTTTGTGTCAAATGATGAGATCCTTTCTATGTTTGCAATGGTGAAGGATCAAATAAAGCAACAGGATACCAACTAGATGCTGATGAGAGAAATTCAATCTCTCAAAACATCCTCAAAGAGACCGGCTGAAGACATGGGTACACCATTGCAGCCTAGAGTGTTGAATTTCAATTCTGGCATCTCTAGGGGCACTCATCAAGGAGATTTCATCCCCATGAGCACTGGATTCTCTACACTGGAAACTGTTTCAGCACCCAAGATGGCTACAACTAGAGATGCAGGATACACTGCCGAGCCATCTCGAGGATATGCTGTGGAGCCATCTCGAGGATATATCACCGAACCATCCCGAGGATACAACAATGGTAACAATTTAAGTTCCAATACTTTTGCTACTAACGATGTTGCTTCTTTACAGGATATAGGTATAAGTCCACAGTTGGCTAGAGAGCTTCAGAAAATCAAGAATAGGGTGTCTAGTGTGCCAGGGATAATACACCCCATCCCTAAGGTATCTTCAGCACGTCATAGGGTGTCTCGCTTTGCACCTCCAATATGTGATGCTGAGATTCCAAAGAGATTCCAGACTCCAAGCATGAAGCTTTATGATGGATCTACTGATCCTGAAGAGCATGTAGCACAATACAGGAAAGGATGGAAATAAACCCCATTCCAGCAAACTTGAAAGAAGCATGCTTATGCAATGGATTTGGTTCTACCCTCACTGGTCCAGCCTTAAAATGGCTACTAAGCGTTCCTCCCTATTCTATTACTTCTTTTGCTCATTTAGTTAACATGTTTAACAATCAATTTTCTTGCAGTCGAACGTTTGACAAGTGATTTGTATAGGGTGACACATTGATTCCATAATACCTTATTTTCGTAAAAAAAATCCAATAAGCATCCTGGCAATTTTAATAAGCATTTTAAAGCACTCCCTAGATAATTGTTTTCAGTGTCATATTGATTCCATTGCTTATGTGCAAAGGTTGTTGCTGTTGTCCCGTGTGCAAAAACAGTAGAGAAAATTGACTATTTTCGATTTGGTATGAGAGATTCTCTTGCAATAGAAGCATTATTCTTGCAGGTTATATTATGAGTGTTTGTAGTTACTAAAGTTCATCATTATTATATAAACACTTCCCTTTATTTAAAATTTATATACCATAGCATACAAATGAATCATTATATATATTTGTACATATACAGCAAGAAGAAAACTTATTGTGTATGGATTGTTGAGCTATCAGAAGTTCATGCCCTGACTCGTGGTGATCACCATAGAGGGAAAATCATTTCTTCCAAAGTTATGCCTGATGTACAACCTCCAATGGTATGGAACCTTTTCATTTATAAACTGTATTTGTGTTCCTTGGCTTTAAAAGATCTTTCTCTTATCCTTTCATTTATAAACTTTTTCATTTATGATTTTTACATTTATTTTACGGTTTTTATTTAATTTGTATTCTGAAACCCTAACTGGGATCCCAACTGTAATAGACCAATCGATGGCAAAATCATTGATCCGAATCTATTGTTTCTGTTGCAGGTATTGATCTGAATCTATTGTTTCTGCTTGCTTGCTCTCTCTCTCTCTATCTCTCTCTCTCTCTCTCTTCATTTTTTTAAAGATGTACAATGATTGCGCCGCAAAGTGTTGCAGTTATTGATTTCAATATATCATTTTATCTTATTCTTATTCTTCTTCATCATTCATATTTCAAAATCCACTTTAGGGGTTTTTCGGATTTCTTGACTTAAAGACTGGAATCTTATTCTACGCATTTTGGATGAACTCCAAGGTAAGTATTCGATTTTGGCTTATTCTTGATTGTCTCAAGTTCTAATCCGGATCATATGGCTTGGGAAATATAATTCATGATCTTTAATTTTTGATTGTTAGATGATGATTATTGTACTACGGGTTTATTATTGGTGTTGTTTCTTGGCCGCTTGGTTGATAGAGGTATGGGTTATCACATAATTTTCAGTTGAAATGATTATCTTTGTTCATGGGATTATGTGTCTTGTGGCTGGAATCCCGTAGCCGTAATCGCCATTAGGTTGAACTCCAAGTATGGCTTTGAATTCAGCCATGTTCTTAGTTGTCATAGGTCTAGCCTGTTCACAAGATGATTGACCCGGGTTGTAGTATTTTGTTTGGTGAAGGATTTCTTTTAATGGAGATTGATAGATTCAGGTTTGATTATTAGCCGTTTCCGAGATGTGAATCTATGGTTATTTAATTGTACCCATATGGGTTTTATGGTGTTTATTCTATTTTGTTCTTAATACATTACAACTTATTAGTGACCTTAGTATTTTGAGTTTTAATTTTGTATGAAGGTTGTTTCAATTTTTAAGCATCGCAAGGATTATTAATGAAAATATAATATTCTCTACATGTAGTTAATGTGCTGGAAAGGGGGACATGAAGCAGTTAGAGACAAAAACATTCAGGTATTCAATGTTAACTATTACTATGATGGTATCATTATGATTGTATAATTTATGTTGTAGTGTTCAACTCAAGTATATTGTATATATTTATTAATCCATGTTCTTGGTTGAATAATATATTGTAATTGTGATATTAATCCTCTTATGTGTGTGTGTGTGTATATTATGTAATCAGATTAAATTTTATTTTGGGTGCAGTGTTTCCAGTGAGTTACTAAATCAGTTGGATGCTTTGATATCTTTTACGACTCCTGAGCAACAAAGGAGAAGGATGGGTGGTAATATGCATGATAAAACCTTTTCTTCCCTTTTTTTTTGTTTAATATAATTTTGTGATTATCACAATCGTCAGTTTGATAATCATATTTTATTGTATAAGATCTTCTTTGATCGAAAATACTTTGACATCTCTGTTTTTTTTCCTTTTGTTATTCACAATCATATTCTTATATAAAAGCTTTATGAGCTTATTTATACTGCAAACGGTAATGATCAGAAGAAGAAAAGAATGAAAGCTGATCTAGATGTACCAAGGCTTTCTCCTTCCCTTCGAAACCACCTTGATCATTTTGCCAGCATAAAGAGGGAATAGGTAACTTTCACAACTTTTGCAATATGCCTTTTAATATTTGATAGTGATTTTATACTCGAGTGGACGATAAATGTAACCTTGTAATGTTGCTGCTAGGGTAACTCAGGAGGATGTTGAGAAAGATGAGTGGTTCATCGTCAAAGTAATTCACATCGATAGGGAAACACGAGAGTAAGTAATTCACATGTAGATGTATCAATGTAAATTTGAAACAGTTTGTTGATTATGGAACTTTCAGTGTGCTACCATGAAATTGCTTAATCTGTTATTCATATGTTATGCCTATACATTGGTAATTACTTGAAGTAAAAAAAATAATTGTATGTTTGGCACATTGCATGTCGGGTTATTTGAATGTGATCTGCTGATGCCTTAAAATTACAAACCAAAAAGAAAACATGTATGATCTTTTTTATTATTGATAGCTTTATGGCTTATAACATATTTCATAAGTTGAACGAATTGACTGCATGTGTGGTAGTTTATTATGTGACATTTGATATACTCATTCGTATTTGTATATGATTTGTGATTTTTTTTTTCAGATTTGTAGTTCTTGATGAGGAACCAGGTGAAGGTGAAGAACCAGCTCGTCAGACGGTGTTTATGAATAGATGCCGTAATAATGGGGCACTTCTAATCCCTTTACCTGGAAATGGGTCAATTGGTGCTGTTTTTTCGACTTTTAACTGGTAACTCACTATTTTAAGAACCAATACACAATGTGAGCAAACAATTTAACCATGTATATTTTATTTTGTTTACTTTCTCAGTGGCAAGCTTAATGACGTTGCTAACAAGAGCTGCGTTTGATAATGAAGCTACTATGTTGGGACCTGTTCTAGTCATGGTTGCTGCCACATCACTGAAAGTATGGAAGTATGAAGGTATATATCATAAATAAAATAACAATTGTTCTGCAGCAATTCCAATTTATGCTGTTGCAAATTCCAATTCATGTTACTTCCAATTGTCAAGGTGTGCATTAAAAAAACAATTTCCATTTTTTATATTTCTTTTTGTTAAAAATTTTATCACTCTGGTCATCTTTTTTTATTGTTCTTTTCAACAAGAACAAGGCTTATGCTCCTATGTTGGATGGACGACCACCATATATTGATGTCGAATTTGACTCTTCATGTTTCAGCTATGTATTATTAACCAACACAATATTAACAAAAACAATTTGGAGCTACTTGAATATCAATATGTTTGATGGTTCTGTTTGAAGACCTTTTGAAGGACGACCACCACATATTGATGTCAAAATTGACTATTCATGTTTCAGCTATGTATTATTAACCAACACAAGAAATAACCATGTTGTTGTTAGTAGTTGTACATTATGCTGAGATTGTTGTGGTTTGAAGAGAAAAGGCTAAGATGGGTGTTTGGGAGGCATTAGCTGAAGAGGTTAACCTCCCAAACAGTTGTTGAGAGACCAACAACAACAGAAAAGAAGGTAAAACCTGAAGGTTCTCTATACCGAACGCATCCTGTCGGCGATTGAAGATTAGAAATTCCACTCGACATAATCAATTTTTCATCTATCTCCTATATTAATCGATCTTCTTTTATTATTCATTGTTTACCTTTTAATTGATGATGTTTTGGTTTTCCATCCTTTTAATGGTTCCTGTTGGATTAGTATTGCTCTTTATGTATTGCTTGCTAGTGAACACTTATGTGTTTAGCAAGCTCAATCAGATTTGCACAGCGGAATGATTAAGTAAAGTTACACTACTATCAACATGAGTTATTACTCCCCCTGGATGTTTGAAAAACTAAAGACAAGTTTAATGAGAATCTAAGTATTGAATGTGAATGATAATAAATACTCAAATAGATTCTCAATAAATGAAATGGAAAGAACAATAATAAGCTTTGAAGGATCTCTGTTTCAATAAAAATCAATGTCTAAAACAGAGAAGATGAACCCATCTATTTATAGACTTTACATATGCATGAACCTTGCCAAAAAGCAAGTCTGTAACAAGTAGCAACAAGTTGCATTCTTGGAACTTGTACAAACAGATAAAGTAATATTAAACTAATAAACTACTGAAACATAAGTCGGTGAAAAAGATTTTTTACAAGAGCTGATGAATGACAAACTACTGATGAGTAGTTTGTCTTCAGTAGTTCTTCAGTGAAATGTCTGGTTAGACTTCGGAACTTCAGATACTCCTTCTTCAGTACTTGTTGAATCCTTCTTCAGTACTTTAGTCTTCTTTCTTCAGTAGTTCTATACTTAGGATATTTTGTAGAAGTGAATTAGACTAAGGTTTACAAAAATGGTTTCAACAATCCTTTTTGTCCTAACAATCTCCCCGTGGATTGATGAAGCCAAAACCTTTTCTAATTCTTTATTGTCTTCTTCTGTCATTCACAATCTTCCATATCTCCTTGAACATGGAATTCTTCAGTTGATTAAGCTGTTCATCAGTGAGAGATCCCCTTTGAGGTTCCAGATGTTGAATTGTAAGCAAGTCCTGAGTTGATAGTTTATTCAGTTCATTCATTGACTTGTAGGCTTTGCTTGTAAGATCTCTTCTTATCACCAATACTGAGTTGTCATCAGTAAAGGACCATCTGATGATCAGCACTTTAGACTTGTCAAAGTTTGAAGTATAGGGAACCATGCTGGATGGATCCCTGGGATGTTCCTGAGTGTTGGATATTTTCTATTTCTGTGACTCTCAGGTGGGATTCACTTCTATCTTCTTCTTGCACTACATCAGGTAGTTTAAAGGTTGGTAAATGATGTTCAGTAACTACCTTTGTGTGCAGTCTGTCAGTGATGGTCTTTTGAATTTGGTAAGCAAATGTTGAAGGATCCCTAAATTGAGTTATCAGAGGCTTCTCTTCAATATCAAAGTCTCCTTGAACAACTGTGTTGCCTTCCAGCAGCATATCTTGAAGTCAGTCTTTGTATTGTCCTCTAGTTTCTTCTTGGTAGCTGGTCTTTTAACACCAGAAGTTCTAACTACTGAAGTTAATACTTCAGAAGTTTTGAACTTCTCTGGATTAGCAGCCTTGGCAGCCTTGTACTTCTTGTATGTGTCCAGTAGTCTATCTTCTTTCCATCTTGACACAGAGGCTTTTGAACCATGGTCATTTGCTACCAGTTCTTCAATCATCTCAGCTCTCTTGGCATTTCCATCTTTGTTTGTTGCAAGTTTGTCAGCAACAAGTTGAGCTCTTCTAGTCAGCTAATCCATTGAGAGCCCTTTGGGTGAATAGGCTTTTGTTTTGCTATTCTTTGTTATAAAAGACACCAATTGTTGTCTTTTGTCTTCTTCAGCAACTCTCTCTGTTTCAGCTTGCCTATTCAACTCTGCTTCATAAGCTTGAAGCTTTTCATTTAAGCTTAGATCTTCCCTTGCCTCCAAGTTATTACAGATCTCTTCTTCCTTAGCCTTTCTTTGGGCTGCAATCAAACGCTTCTCAAGTAGTTCTTTGGACATTGATAGTGGAGAACGGTTCAGCACAGTCATTGTTGTAGTTGTTGTAGGCCTTGGAATAGGAGTTGGTTGTTGTTGTTCAGTTGTTTTAGAAGGCTCTTCAGCTATTTGTATGTTGGAAGTGTTAACTGCTGAAGTGTTGACAGATGTGTCAACTACTAAAGGATTGTCTTCAGTACTTTCTGAGTCATCAGAGGTTTCTTCAGCAGTTTCTTCATTATGGCCTTGAGAAGGTTCAGCTTCAACTTTAGTTCTAGAAACAAGCCTTTGTTGATCTTCTTTTTGTTTTTGGGCTTTTTCCAGAAGTTATTGTTGTTGTAGAGCCACCCTTGCCTTTATCCTGGCTTCCAGTGACTCCTTAGGTTCCTTAATCTTCTCCCCCCTTTTGGCTTCATCCACTTCTGGAAGCATGCTAGGTTTGGAAGTTCTACCAGTGAGTTCAGCAAGCTGTCATGATTTGTTGTCTATTTTGTTGGACAGCTCACCAAGTTTTTTGTTGATCACCTCAAACTGAGCTTTGGTTGACAACTCCAAAGTAGTTGTGAAAGTTTTGATGTGATTGGAAATTAGGGTGTTCATCAACTGGTATAGGGGACCATCTGGGCTGCATAGTTGGTTCAAGTCTATGCTGGATGACCTAAGGAATTAGGTAGGCATTTTTAGTGAGGGGTGTGTTTTTGGGTGATCTTCATGTTGTACAGAAGATGCCACATTAGGGGAATTAGGGATCAAGTGGACTTTAACCTGATCTGGTGTGACCAGCTCTTTGAGCTTAGATACACCAGGTGCAGGACCTTCACTTGCAGTCGTCAATTCAATTTTGGCGGAGTGTGAATCATCACCCAAATCAACGGAATCATCTGAATCCCTGCTTACTTCCTCAATGAGGACAGTTTCAGTTACATCATGAGCTGGGTCCAACCCAGTTGTCTCATGTACCTCTTGTTCTTGGTTCAGAGGATTTCCTACCTCAGGCATTAAGCCTTCATCAGTAGTTTCCACAAGTGAGGTCTTCGAAATGTTACTTCTATCCTCAGATCCACCACTAGGTGGTATATGAGTAGTAGCATCCTCAAATGTACCTTGAGTTTCTAAGTTTGGGCTTAGAGACCCTGGTTCATCCTCATCTCTTGGGTTAGGGCTATGGACATCCACATCCATGTCAAGTACTGAAGGTATGTCCCCTGTTTGATGTGGTTGTTGGGGACTGACATGTTCTGATGAGATGGTCACTTTTAGCCCAAAGAGAAGTTTGGCAATTTCAAGGGCTTCAGGTTCAGAAATTTGTGGTGTTGGTTCAGTAGTTTGGTCTAAGGGTTCAACAGTTTCAAAAGAAGAGTCAATGGGGATTGTTTTCTTAAATTTCTTTCTTTTGAATAAAATGGTGATTGGTGCTCTAGTGGAGGTTTGAGATGGATGAGACTGAGAGGATGTTTCAGTCACATCTTTATCAAGTGCAGATTGCACATTAGCAAGTTCAGGCATCTCAACTTCCTGAACTGCCTTTCTTTTCAGGCTGGTGGGTTTTTGTTTTTGCTGTTTTGGTTTCTTGGCCTTTTTGGGTGAAGGTTTGGAAGATGAGGGTTCCTTGGGGACTGTTGTTTATTCCCCTTGGTCATCTTCTGGCCAGGTGGCCGGTTTATTGTGCCTAGAGTATGCTTGTGAGGTTAATGGGTTTAAAATAGTTGTTTTACCCACAAGCACCTCTTCTCCAAGTTCCTTTATTATGCATTGCATAATAAATCTTGGATACAACAAAAACTTCTTTTTAGAATTGAGATGATGTAACACCAACTCATTAAAGAAAAGTGCTGATGCCCTGAATTTTGTTTCATTCACAATGGAATGAAAAATAGGTTGAAAAGTAGAGGGCATCTGATCATAAGATCCAGTTTTCGGACTCAAACACATTATTATAAAGTGAAACAAAAGTTTGTACTTAGCTTCAAAATATTTCTTAAAAATAGTAGCATGTGAGAGAGTACCTTGGTAACCACACTCTGTCATGGTTAGATGAATTTCAGAGTTTGGAAATTGATCTGGGGCACCAACATCATCTAGACCCAGTCTAATTCCCAAAGTTTCGGGTGTGATTGCCATTCTTCTCCCTTGGATGGTTGAATTGAGGAAGATCACATTATCATTTACTGTCACCGTCTCCGCATTTGCCCAGAACTCATTAAGAGTCTCAGTGTGGATTAAAGGGTCAATGGTGAGGGCAGTAAAGTATTGGGATTTAACGACTAAATCAATGATTTCGTCGTATTGGGACCAGACTTCATGTTTCTCAAAGTAGCCTCTTTGATTGTGTCCCTGTTTCAGTGTTAGAGCCATGTGGTTTGTGTGTTTGTGGATCGAACAATGTTTTTGCAGGTTCAGGGTTTGAGAGCTTTTTTTTTTAGAGAGAGAAGGAGGGAAGTTTTGCTTTTTGAATGGATAAGTGTTGGAAAAGGTGTTTATCAGAAGTTTGTAACCGCCCTAGGTCAAACTTCTGAAGTGGGAAATGTCTGATTTGCCCTTAATGACAAAACTGCTGATGAAGAACAATTGTCATCAGTATTTCCCATTTTCTCTTCAGTAGTTTGTTAACAACTGATGAGAATGTTTATAAACACTTTATTCATAACTTCTGAAGATTATTTTATCAGAAGTTAATCATTTTTCAGAAAATATTCCCATACTGATGTTTTGTTCATCAGTAGGTTCTCTCTTTTTGTTTTTCAGAAGTTTTTGGTCTAAAAACAGATGTAAGTGAAAACTAAAATATGTGCAGGGAAGTAAAAGAAACACTTACAAATTTAGCATCCCAAGCATGGATACTAACTTTTGAAATGTTGATGTGTCAAGGGGTTTTGTGAATATGTCAGCTATCTGATTAGCTGTTGTGACATGCTTCACTTCAATCTTGCCTTTTTCATAGCAATCCATGATGAAATGATATCTGATTTCAATATGTTTACTTTTTGAGAACTGAACAGGATTTTGAATGATGCTAATGGCAGATTTGCTGTCTACAAGAAATGGTGTCTTGGTCTCTTTGATTCCATAATCAAGAAGTTGATATTGGAGCCATTGTATCTGTAATGTACAACATGCAGCTGCAATGTATTCAGCTTCAGCAGTTGAAGTTGCAACAGATGTTTGCTTCTTTGATTGCCAGGACACTAGACAGTTTCCCAAGAATTGACAACCACCAGATGTTGATTTTCTTGACATTTTACACCCTGCATAGTCACTATCTGAAAAAGCTGATAACTTGGTATTGCTTGAAGCAGGATACCAAATTCCAAGTGTAGCAGTTCCTTTCAGATATCTGATGATTCTTTTGACTGCAATGAGGTGTGATTCCCTAGGAGCTGATTGATATCTAGCACAGACACATGTTGAAAACATAATATCTGGTCTAGTAGTAGTTAGATACAAAAGGGAACCTATCATACATCTATACATGGTTTGATCAACCTGTTTTCCTTGATCATCTGGTTCAACTTGTGTGGTAGGTGTCATGGGAGTGGAACATGATTTACAGTCTTGTAAAGAAAATTTGTTTACTAATTCTTTAACATATTTTGATTGATGTATAAAATTTCCATTAGTTTGTTGTTTAATCTGCAGTCCTAAAAAGTACTGCAGTTCTCCCATTGTACTCATCTCAAATTTTGATTGCATGAGTTTCTTAAATTCATCACATAATTTTTTGTTTGTTGAACCAAATATAATATCATCAACATAAATTTGAACAAGTAAGACATGATTTCCAAAATTTTTAATGAAAAGAGTTTTATCAATGGAGCCTCTTGTAAAGTTATTTTTGAGTAAAAAGTTGGAAAGTGTTTCATACCAGGTTCTAGGAGCCTGTTTGAGCCCATAAAGAGCTTTGTCAAGTTTGTACACCCACTCAGGATGAGAAGGATCCTCAAACCCGGGTGACTGACAAACATACACTTCCTCTTTGATCTTTCCATACAAAAATGCACTCTTAACATCCATTTGAAAAACTTTTATTTTGTTGGAAATGGCATAGGCCAGAAATAACCTGATGGCCTCAAGCCTAGCAACTGGAGCAAAGGTCTCATCATAATCAATTCCCTCTTCTTGAGAGTAACCTTTTACCACCAGTCTTGCCTTGTTCTTAATGATCATACCATCTTCATCTTGTTTGTTCCTAAAAAACCCATCTTGTGCCAATTGGTAGCTTGTTTGGTGGTAAGGGACAGATTTCCCAAACCTGTTGCTTCTTGAACTGAACAACTCATCTTGCATAGCTTCCACCCAATTGTTGTCTTTGAGGGCTTCTTGGTACTTCTTAGGTTCCAACTGAGAAATGAATGCTGAGAAGAAGCAAAAGTTGGAAAGCTGGTTTCTTGTAAGAACACCTGAAGCAATATCACCCATGATTTGTTCCAATGGAAGATCTTTGTGTTCAATCAGTTGTTGTAAACCACTGACAGGTGTAGGTGGCTCTTGTACTTCATCAAACAAACCACTGAGGTTTATAATGTCTAGTTCAGCTGTTTGAATGTCTTCAGTAGTTGTAGGAGCTGAAGCAGATGTTTGAGTTTGTACATCAGCAGTTGTAGAATCAGAAGTTTATGAAACTTCTGAAGGCTTGAAAGTTGACTTAATGACTGTTTGAGGAGTCCATGGTGTTGGATCCTCATCATCAAACCTTTGATCACCATAATAAGTAGGTTTAGATGAAGTAACAGTCTTTTCAGGTCCAAAGTGGAAGCTGTCAAGGTCAAAGAGTTCAGCAGGATGTGCTGGAATAAGAGTGTGTTTTGACTCATTGAACTTGACATTCAGTATTTCTTCTACTATCTTGGTTCTTGAATTAAAAACCTTGTAGGCTTTTCTAGTGGAAGAATAACCAAGAAAGTAACCTGAATCAACTTTAGTAGCAAACTTTGAAATAGAGTCTTTAATGTTTAGAATGAAACATTGACATCCAAAAGCCCTGAAAAATGAGATAATGGGCTTTATGCCATGAAGAACTTCATAGGCAGTCTTGGAGTGTCTCTTGTTGACAAGGACTCTATTTTGAACATAACAGGCAGTGTTAACTGCTTCAACCCAGAAATACAAAGGTAGGCCTGAATCAGCTAACATAGTTCTTGTTGCTTCAATTAATGTTTTGTTCTTCCTTTCTACCACACCATTTTGTTCAGGAGTTCTGGGAACACTGAATTGTCTAATAATCCCTTTAGACAAACAGAATTCATCCAGAGTTTTGTTCCTTAACTCTGTCCCATTATCACTTCTAATGGCTTTGACAGATAGAGAATACCGTTTCTCTACTTGTAGAATGAAGAACTTGATGATTTCAGCTGCCTCATCCTTGGAGAATAAGAAGAATACCCATGTGAATCTTGAATAGTCATCAATGATGACCAAGCAGTACTTCTTCTTACCAAGGCTCATGATTTTTACAGGCCCAAATAAGTCCATATGGAGTAGTTGAGGACATGCAGTTGTTTTTTATTCTTCAATAGACTTATAGGATGACTTATGCTGTTTTCCCTTTAAACAGGATACACAGTGTTCTTGACACTGGTATACTTTCAAAGGTAGACCTCTGACCAAGCCCATTTTTGTGACTTTATTTATGGTTTTAAAGTTCACATGGCCAAGTCTCCTGTGCCAGAGATCAGTCTCTGAAGTTGATGCCTTTGAGAAGAAACAGGTAGTGTTGTTCAGTACTTTGTCCTTTTCAATGTCCACTCCATAGACATTGCCACATCTTTTGGCTATCAACAAAGTTTGATCTTCAATGATCTTCTCTATCAACTTCTGGCCTTCTGGTGATATGATCTTGCATGTTGTCTTTGTGAAAAAAGGAAGAATATCCTTTATCACACATTTGAGACACACTTAGCAAGTTATACTCAAGGTTTTCAACCAGATTGACCTTGTCAAATTGTATTTTGCCAGAGGAGACATTGCCATGTCCCAGCACATATCCCTTGGCATTGTTCCCAAAAGATACAGATCCTTCTCTTTGACTAATAAAATTGTTTATCAGGTATTTGCATCCTGTCATTGCATTGAGCCTCCACTGTCCACATACCAAATGCTATTTAAGCCTCTGGAGACCCTCTACACAAAGTAGCAAATTACTTAGATTTAGAAACCCAAGCCAGTTTGGCTTTGGGTTTGCTCTTGAGAACATTAACAGTTTGTTCTAGACCAGGTTGAGGAATCCATGTCTTTTTGGCAATGGATTTTTTACTAAGAGCAATGGTGGTATCCTTTTGAGGACCACCATCAACCCTGGTCATCAGTAGTTGTACCATGTTCATGAGATTTTTTATCTCAGCAGTTTGTGAAACTGCTGATGATGTAGGTCTAACTACTGAAAGAGAATTTTGTGAAAAAGATTTTTGCTGAGATTTCATCTTTTTCTAAGAAAAGGTGTTTGCTGGTTGTTGTTTCCTGAGAGAAAAAGTTTCTTTAAAATCATTTTTGATTTGTTTTTCCACAACCAATTGTGAAATTTTCTTGTTGTACTGAATTCCTTTTCTATATCTGCAAAATTCCGTCTTGTGGTTAAAAGACCACAGATTTCACATTCTTTTGCCTTTTCTTTTTCATTTAAAGGCAAATTTCTGACTGTCTTGATTGGTTTTAGGTCATCAGTAGTTTTCAGGTTCTCAACTCCTGATGTAGATGAAACTACTGATGGCTTAAAGTCAGATTTTATCAGTACTTCTGAAGAACTTTCTTTGTGAGTTTTTAGAAAGTTTTCATGGAAAGATGTGCATTCTTTCTCTTCAGAAGTTTCACCTGAAACAATTTTTCTCCCATCTTTAGTAGTTTTGGGGGAAAAATCTGTTGGTGTTTCAGTGTGATTGTACCCTATGCCAAACCTAACATTTGAAGCACTTTGTTTGTTTAGCAGCAGTTGTACCCCTCACAAGATTCTACCCATTTTTCACAAGTAACCTTGGTGTCAGCAAGCTCTTTTCTGACATTTCCTAGGTCATCTATCATGATTTTAAGTTGTGCTTGGGTTTCAATAGCATTGTTAGTTAATTTAGAATTTTCTTTTGTTTTTGCAGCAAGTTTTCTTTCTAAATCACATTTCATCTGAGTGAATTTTCTCTCAGAGTCATTTGCTTTGCCTTGTAAGTGCACATTAGTCTCTCTTATGAGAGCAAAAGATTCTTTACATGAAGTTGAACAAAGTTTTGTTAAAGATTCTTTTTATACCTGAGACATGACAGATTTTGAGGTGCAGCCCTCAAATGCCATTAAGGCAAAATTCTTTCTGCCATTGTCAGGTTCTCCCCAGTTGAGGTCAAACATTTTGTTGTCTGCATTAGGATTACACTCTGTAGTGTCAAAAGGAAGACTGCTCCAGTCAACATACCCTGAGGTGAACAAGCTTTGTTGTGAGCGTTACTGAGTCTGTAGAGGATGTTGAGCAGCTGGAATGGGAGGGATTGATTGTTGGCTCTGCATCTGTTGAGCAGGCATCTGTACATATTGTACTTGTGGCACATATTAGATTTGTGGAGCTTGTGCCTGTACAAAATGTGTACTCCCCTGTGTTCCATTATTCCTATTATAACTAGGGTTATACAGATTTCCAGACTGAGATTGGTTGTAGCTAGAGCTTCTACATTCTCTAGCAAAGTGTCCCGACTTCTGACACTTGTGACATCCAAGTTTAGATTTGTCAAAACCAATTTTTGTAGAACTGTTAAGTCCTGGAAATTTCCTTCCTGACCTTTTGTAAAATTTGTTTGTTTTGATACTTAACATGGCTAGTTGGTGTAGGATGTCCATTTCTTCTAAATCATCGTTGCTGAATTTTTTTAAATCATCCATGATAAAACACATGTTATCAGCATTTTGATTGTATTCTTCATTGTCATAACCTGGGAATGATCTTTCAGATGAGATCCCAGCAGTTATGTCAATGTGGTCAAAAGATCCAAAACTATTTGAACAAGTAGGTGAATCTTGTCCCAATAGTGTTGTACTACCTGGTAGATAGTCATCAGTAGTTTTGCCAGAACTTTGCAACTTTTTCTTTTGATCGATTTCTCTTTCAAAAGTTAGTAACCTCCCATGCAATTTTGTAAGAGTGAGGGAGCTAAAGTCTGGTGAGGATCTTAGGACTATAGAGTATGTTTCCCATTTTTTTGGTAAAGACCTTAAAAATCTATGAAGCATAGATACAGTTGTGTAGGTCTGACCATTTAATTTTAGCTCAGATATTAATTAGGAGAATCTTTCAAATTGTTGAGTTAAAGTTTCCCCATTTATATGAGCAAAAGTTTCATATTGTTGAGTCAGGATTTCTCTGGTGTTGGCAATCACCTCTTCAGTTCCTCCAAACTGTTCTTTGAGGCAGTCCCAAAGCTCTTTGGCACTATCACAATGTAATAGGCCAGAGTAGATTTCATTTGGGAGTGTCATTGCCAACATAGAGAAAGCTTTAGCATCAAGCTCAAGTTTTAGGAAATCATCATCTGTATAGTCTTTTGGGTCTTTTGTTATTTCTTCTTTAGTTTCAAGATTGATATTTACTGGTTTGTGAGGACCATATATCACAGATTTCCAGCAACCAGTGTTGGTCTGTGATAATGTATGTGCCAGTCTCCTTTGCCAGATATTGTATTCATTTCTTACTAGCATAGCAGGTTTATTGGCAGAACCAGTATTATGAGGATCCATTTTAAAGAGTGTCGATTTGTCAAATATCTCTTAAAGTGATGGATGTTGATAAAAGTGAACTTTTAATCCTTTATTGAATATCAATAAGAGCCTGTGTTTGATTCTCAATGTGTTAGATTGATATGTGATCAGATAAACCAGTGCTTTGATACCAATTGTTGGATCAGTGTTGCTCTTTATGTATTGCTTGCTAGTGAACACTTATGTGTTTAGCAAGCTCAATCAGATTTGCACAGCGGAATGATTAAGTAAAGTTACACTATCAACAGGAGTTATTACTCCCCCTGGATGTTTGAAAAACTAAAGACAAGTTTAATGAGAATCTAAGTATTGAATGTGAATGATAATAAATACTCAAATAGATTCTCAATAAATGAAATGGAAAGAACAATAATAAGCTTTGAAGGATCTCTGTTTCAATAAAAATCAATGTCTAAAACAGAGGGATGAACCCATCTATTTATAGACTTTACATATGCATGAACCTTGCCAAAAAGCAAGTCTGTAACAAGTAGCAACAAGTTGCATTCTTGGAACTTGTACAAACAGATAAAGTAATATTAAACTAATAAACTACTGAAACATAAGTCGGTGAAAAAGATTCTTTACAAGAGCTGATGAATGACAAACTACTGATGAGTAGTTTGTCTTCAGTAGTTCTTCAGTGAAATGTGTGGTTAGACTTCAGAACTTCTGATACTTCTTCTTCGGTACTTGTTGAATCCTTCTTCAGTACTTTAGTCTTCTTTCTTCAGTAGTTCTATACTTAGGATATTTTGCAGAAGTGAATTAGACTAAGGTTTACAAAAATGGTTTCAACAATCCTTTTTGTCCTAACAGTTCCAATACGTTTATATTCATATCTGTTTTTGCATTTCGTTGTTGTCTATATCCGTTTAATTGACCTTTATGTTAATTGTCGGTTTAAGGGTTTGAATGTGGTGTTTTGGAATAGGGGTTTTATTTTAACTTTCATATCTATTTAGAAAGTGATAAAACTCGATTTAGTGATTATTAATAAAGTTTCTTTCTTTATTATGACTACTTCTGTTAATACTTTTATATAGATTTGATTGTATCGGGTTAGTAGGTAGTGTGGTTTTCTTAAGGGTTGGTTCATGAATACATCAAGTTAATCGGCTTCAAGGATTCTAGACTTTTTAAAGATAATTCGCTTTTTTTCTCTATAAGCTGTTACGTCATACACAAAATATTTTTTTACTGATTTCTTTTTCAATCATCTTTGCGTGTCACTAATGTGGTTTTATGTGCCTTTAGTTTCTCCAGTTTCTGTAGACGCATTGAAGGTTGAAGTTAGACTGTTTGATAAACTCTTTCTTTTTCAGGTGGGTGATTTTTTAAATAAACATTTTGTTTTAATTTAGCTTCATTATCTCTTTCTTTCTTTCTGAGGTTAGTATGTTGCCATATTTTCCATAAAAGAAAAATAAATATATTAGTTGTTTATAGGGGTATTGGATTTTAATAATCTAAAGTTTCAACTATTGGCCGATAATAATCTATACTTCAAAAATTCCTAATAATAATCTTAACTTTCGAACATTTGGCATGTGGTAAACCTTTTTTAACTGAGGACTAACTGGGTTAGTTTGTGCTGACGTGGCTGCTGACTGGGCACGATGATGTGGAACAGATGCTGATGTGGCACGATGACTTGGTTTTTTTTAACAACAAAACAAAATATCTATAACAACAAAAACAACTCTTATATATACATATATATATATATATATATATACACTATACACCTCCACATATCAGTAAAACAAGTAACAACTCATGGCAACATTCACAATCACCTTCATCATCACACCAACAAAAACCCTTACAAACAGAACCCTAACAAACAGATCTGAGCCACAAGGATTCGCATCATCATCATCGCTCTGTTTTTCTGTTCTTTTCTTTTCATTTTACCGATTACAATAAGTGTTGGAGACTGGTGCTCTGTTCGTCTTCTTCCTCGAGCTCAATGAAGCAGCAACAATGGCGTAAAAGATCGAGGAGAAGGGAGATGGTGCTCTGTTCGTCCAGGTACCGTAATATCGTCACTGATGACCCTAAGGTGTCGTCAGATCCGTACTATATGACCGGAGTTTGGAATCCGAAGTCTGGTGTTTCTGATGGTATGAATATTATGGTTACAGGCTTGTAATTAAGTGTGAATCGAATGTAGGAGAAGGGAAGTGGTGAGGAGTCGATATTATTATTATTATTGTTGTTGTTGTTGTTGTTGTTGTTGTTGTTGTTGTTGTTGTTGTTGTTGTTGTTGTTGTTGTTGTGGTGGTGGAGGAGGATGAGGAAAAGGGAGATGGTGAGGAGAGGGAGGGTGGCGATGGAGATGGTGGTGGCGGTGGTGTTGAGGAGGTGGGTGAAGATAGTTGTTATGTTAAAGATGATGATGATGGAGGGATGAAGATAGAAATTTGTTTTCTAGATTGGAAGATAATAAGATATAGAGATTTTGTTTTATTGTTAAAAAAAACCAAGTCATCGTGCCACATCAGCATCTGTTCCACATCATCGTGCCCAGTCAGCAGCCACGTCAGCACAAACTAACCCAGTTAGTCCTCAGTTAAAAAAGGTTTACCACAGGCCAAATGTTCGAAAGTTGAGATTATTATTGGGCATTTTTGAAGTAGGGATTATTATCGGCCAATTGTGGAAACTTTGGATTATTAAAATCCAATACCCCTTGTTTATATGCATTCTTGATGTTGTTCGCGAAGATGGATTTGTGTTTAGGGTTTTGTTCTTGAAGATGGATTTGTGTTTAGGGATTATGCAGATCTTTGTTTTTGTTACGTGAGAAAGAGAGAGGGAGGGGGGAGAGCGGAGGAAATTTAGATTTTTATGACACAAAATCATGACACTCATTTGTGTTTACTGTCATGTTTTTTTAGTTTATGACGAAAAATTGTTGACACGCAGAGAAAAACGTCAAGAATTTAATAGTTTTTATCAAAGATGACACTTTTTTTATGATAACACTTTTTTATGTCATTAAATACATGTATGTCATAAAATAAATGTCAAGGAAAGGTATTTTTCTAGTAGTGTCGGTTGATTTTTTTGCTATGTTGTTTGATTGTTATAAGCACATATTTGTTTTAAAATGGTTCACCAACTTACAACACCATTGGAGCACTGATGTGGCTCAACTTATTAATAAGTTTGGCCAAATAGCTAATATTTATGTTTGTGTGTCTGTATAGCTTGATTAACAATAGCTCATATTTTGTTTAAGGCATGTATCTCAAGTAGGAACTGTATATGTTGATTTCAAATGTAAATATGTATTTATTATAGATGTTTGGTGAGATTGATGAGAATTAAATCATTGTATTTTGTATAATAATTTTGACCCCTATTATATGAAAACTGGTAAACATGGGGTGTATTTTATTGGTAACAAGTCAACCATAGAGCGCTTAAAATAAATTGGTGGAGCGCGTCAACTTGGGTGTGTCTTTTTCGTCTCTTTTATTTTATTGCTAACCATTCAAGTGTTGCATTGCAAAAATTATGATTCTGGGTGTAAGCTTTTAGGTTTCAATTAGATGTTGCATAAAATGCCATTGCTGGCTGCATTGCTTTAAACTTCCAATGGTGGTTTTGTAAAGTGTGTGGTTGCTATTAATACGAAATGGCTCAATAGATTCTATTTTTACTACTACAATGTGGTTGCTTGTTTATAGATTTTTTTTTCTTTTTTTTATTTTTTGCTGATTTTGTTGGTGGTTTATGATATCAATCATGTTGGTCATTTGTTACTGCTGTTTGTAGAAAGGGACTCATTGTTGTTAAATTTTTTATGACCAGTGTAGCAAGAAAATATTCTACTGTTCTAATCCCTAATTCCTGTGACTTGGGTTCTTTCTTAATATACTACTGTTTAAACAATTGTAGCAAATGAATTGGGTTCTTTCTTAAAATTTATTTTGTCTCCAATTTGTGTTTTTTATTTGTGAGTTTATTGGAGAAAAGATGCCTACCCGAAAAGTTGGGGTTGAAATCAACTAAAACAGAAGAGCTTAAGGTGGAGGATTTTAGATTTACCTTTGTATAGTTAACAAGAGAGCTTTATCATAGTGTCTGGTTTTTAATATTATTTTATCACTAGACCAACTGGGAACTATGAGAACAACAATTTTGTAAATCAAGCTCATAGATCTATCACTGGTAATACAAGCTCATAAATCTATCACTGGTAAATTGATAAATTTGTTGCTCAAATTATCAATAAGAAAAAAGCGTTTTACTCATGGCCGGCCCTTAAGGGGTGTGGGAGGATTTCCGGTCCGGGCCTAATTTCTTGGGGACATATTGACCCTCCGGCAATTCAAGTTTTCTTAACAACGATGTTTTAAATTTGATGGATTTTTGTATGTTTGAGCCCTAAAATTGTTAATCAAGTATTAATCAAAGTGAATGATAGTTTATATAAAACAGAAAGTAAAGAAATGTTAAGAGAGACTAAGAATAAAAGAAGAAATTGAAATGGTTTGAGAAAAAAATTGCAGGTTTATTAATGAGTGTAGAACTAGAGAAGATGAAACGAAGAGGGCTCATACTTTGTTGTTTTTGCTTTTTAACGGTTGGTTTTGACTTCCTTTTTAACTTTTATTTTTGTTAGGAAACACTTTTTTTTTTATTTCCAAACTTTCACTCATTTATATTTCCATACTTTGTGGGATTCAAACGGCCTCCAAGAGGGTTTGTTCCCTCTACCGTTAGACTAGAGCCTAAGTGAGAAATAAATTTTGATCCATCAATTTGATATTATTTTAATCGTAGCTTAAAAAAATAGTTTACATTTTTTACTTTAATAAGGCCTAAAGCTAAGACTAAGGGGCACAATTTTTGCAGCTTGGCCTGGGCACCTAAATTTTCAAGGCCGGCCCTGGTTTTACTAGAGGTGCAATTTGCATTACTACATTCCAATGGTATGGAACTTTTTCATTTATAAACTGTATTTGTGTTCCATTATTGTGTTGCATTAAAGCCTGATTTCAGAATTTTATTATTTGTTTTTAAATTATATCAAATCAAATATTTGTTGATTCATATATCCGTTATTAGGTAACATTTAACTTTTTTATGATATTTTGCAATCAACCAAAATTGATACGAATTGTATTACGCACTTTCAATAAATAAAACATGTATACTACAATCTTTATAAATATGCTAATGTAAAATTCTTTAACTTAGGTTACCATTATCACTTGCAAAATAAGTTCGAGTTTTATAAAGTCAAACAGTTCATAACTTGGTAGCATATATCTGTATGTACATTATAACCTGCTATGTAATGTTATGTTAGATGGTTCGTCATTTGACTTGGGGATGCACCGTGTATATACATGGGTCTCTAACCTAGTTTTTAATATACATTTTCGTTCTTTTTCAAATGATTAAAATTGTTGTTTTCTAAGTACATTAATTTCTTTATCATAACACATATTTTAACACTTCGTATTAGATTTGTCTATCTCGGGAAAACTTCCGAGATATAATCAATCTAGTCTTTAAATGCCAATGAAGCCACAGCGGAGTGGTGGAGGTGGGTGGTTTTAAGGCTTAGCCTGTTTCCTACCCTGGATTGCAAGTTCAAGTCCTGCTTTGTGCAGGAATTTGCCCAAGTATTGTGAGGAGGGAGGGCTCAGATTGTGAGAGTTTAGCCTGTCAAAAAAAAATTCTAGTCTTTTAATATAATTTTAATTTTTTGAAATTTTATGGTATTTCCATGTTTATGGATATAAGATAAACATTTTTAAATTTTAAAACCGGGATTCCTTCCTAAATTCTGATTACGTTAATTTCCTAATTTTTGGCTTTCATAATTCCATGTTACTTTCCTTGCATACGTAGATAGTTTAACATTTACTAATTATTTAGTTTTTTCCATCCTAATTTATGTCACTCTCTTTTAATATTGTTTTCGCTTTTTAAGTCGTTAAATGTTTAGAGAATTTAATGAGATAAGGTTGTCAATCATCCAAACGAGATGTGAATGATCTCTAGCCCACCTGATTTGAGGTAGGATGGGTTTTTCATTAGGGATTTCCATCCTCGGGTAGGTCACAGGTTCGATCCATGCACACCACAAAAAAATTCCTCGTGACGATTTGAGCTTAAGCAAGGAGGACACAGATATGTGGGTAGGGATTCAAACTTGGGACCGCTAGGTTAGGGTTGTACAAGGATTTCCACTGAACTAAGTCTTTCAAAAAAAAATCATCCAAACGAGATAAGGTTGTCAAAGGGGGTCCTGGGAGAGCAATAAAACGTCGTGCTGCTAGGCGAAGCAGTAGAATGTTGCACCCCAGATGACGAAAGTCTAGTAGCCGAAAGCATCACTAGCTTACGCTATGACCCGAGTAGCATGGGGCACGTGAAATCTTCTGTGAATATCTGCCTCTCTGCGGGTCAGCACCTCTAAAAGAAACAGATGACTTCATTCAATGACCCCGGATCACCCTTTGAACAATCAAAATAAGGTAAAGCTTGAATCATCGTGATGAATTATAAGGTTCCTTATTCCGGTCATAAAGCGGAAGAAGAGGGATAAGGGGTTGTGCCCCACCAGCACAGCCCACGTTTTCGACTCGAAAGCAATTTCAAATGAAAGAAGAATCTGAGTGCACTATCCATACTTGTGAGAGTGATTGTCTTATGCGACAGTAACTACTGTTACTGTCTTACTATGTACAGGAACCCGTGTGTGACTGTAACTACCTAACCCCAATGGAGGTACTTGTTACTGCTCCTCGGGTGATTGGTGTCCCCCGCCCCCTCCCCAAGAAATATCCATTTGCCTACTTCTACTCTGGCCGGAGGTAATAGTGTTTTTGAGAACAAAGTGGCCCTTGAGGAAAAGAATTCAAGCCCATAAATGAGTCAAGTCTATGATAGGTACGTGCCATTGGTGATGATTCTACTACGGTGCCAAAATTCACAAGTTGATCCTAAGTAATCGTTGTTGTTCATTGGATTCTGGAGGAACTCCTGTGTTAGGATTGAGGAATTGTTGTGATTCTTCCCGAATAGCCCAGATTCTCCCGTCGAGAGTCACTTGGAAAGTCTTACCTTAACTCTTCCGATTGAATGTGATAAATCCTATAAAACAACGAGCTACTTTAAGTTGTTCATCAGTATTTCTTTTATTCAAATTTTAGATTCATTAAGTTGTTAGGTTTTTTTTTTCTCTTGACCAAATCAACTAATTATCACTATGTGTTCAAATGTATGCATAGTTGATTTGACAAAATTTAAAAGAAATCAACCTTTTATTATATGTTTGTTGGATTGCTATCTAGATCTAATCCAACTAATCTCACAATCCTTCAACCATCTGGTGCGGAAAACACTCGAGTCTAGAAAATCAATATCAAATCAACTTTAGTTTGATTATTTTTTTTAATCAGCTTTATATATAAACACACTCACACCACACCACAACAGTTGTAAAACACACACATCATACCATAACATTTTATAAAACACACTCACCACACCACAAAATTTTATAAAAAAAATGAGTTCCCCGACATTCTCATCATCCATTACGAATTATTATTACATAGAGTTTCTAGCTGATACGTGTGAGTCAACCGACGAGGAGATCGAGCAAGATGTGGTTACAAGTGCTTGTACGCTCGCGACGAAGTATATGTAACATGTTATTAATCCTCCACGTCATATTTTCTGAAGAAAATATATGAAACGCGGCCGCTTGGAGGCAAACGCTTGTTTGATGAAAGATTACTATGATGAAGAGCCGACTTATCCGGACCCAAAGACTTTTAGGTGTCTTTTCCGGATTAGCAAACGTTTATTTCTACGCATTTTAGGAGACTTGGAAAACGAGTTTGATTACTTTAAGCGAAAACCGAATGCGAGAGGGGCGCTTGGATTTACCCTTGAGCACTACGCATACTTGCGTACAGGACACGGCCGGAATCAACGACGAGTATTTAAAGCTGGCTGAGAAAACAACACGCGATACCTTAGAGATTTTTGTCACGGTACACTACATTTTCTTAAAAGCTATATTCATTTGCATTTATTTTTTTAGTAATTTTAATATTAGGTATAATTTTGTTTTTTAATGAAAACTACATTTTATTAAAAATTATACTCATTCGCATTTATTTTTTACGTAGTTTAATGGTATATTTATTTGTCTTCTAAATTGAAAAATACATTTTAAAGTCCGCGTAGCGTTACTTGAGAAGGCCCACTTGGTACAATATTGTAACACCCCAAAACTCGGTTTCGCTTAATTACGCCATTAGGTGTGATTAATAAAACTATAAAACTGGGCTTAGACAATAAGAATACGGGTTATGTTCTATTATGGAAATTATCTAGTTGGTGTTATTGTTTATATAAATGAGCAAATTATGTTAGAAACTAACTTGATTAGTTAGTTTTTATAAAAATATAACATTGGGGTAAAGTAGAGAGGCTAAAAGAATAAGTTTGGGTCAAGATTAATATGAGTAAAACACCCATTTGGGTGCAAAAACGTGAGCAGCCCAAAAGGGGGATTTTAGAGCCAAAATCAAGCCCTATTCCTACCAAAAAGGAAGAATTGATGCATGAGGTTGAAGTATTAGATGAAGGGTGTGATCTAAAGGGCTAATCTTCAACGATTAAGCTTTGGTAAGAACCCTAACCCCCAAATTCATGTAGGATTCGAACCCCACATGTGGGTTTTGAGCAAAACATCTTAAATTCATATTATTGCTTGATTTTATGTGATATTGATCATCTCTAATAGTTTAGAGAGGAGCTATTCACTATAGGTTACTTGTTTGCAAAGGATGATGATATTAGGTTTTCATTTGAGCCTTGATGTTGTTAAATTAGTTGTAAATACATGTAAGAGTAGGAATAATGTGTAGTTGATGATATGCATGTGGAAAATTGGTCATGATTGAAGGTGACTATGCGTTTTGATGGAATACGTGTATTACGAGCTTGTACATTGACCTTAGAATATGGTACGCACACCAAGTGTTTGATGAAATATCTAGATGAGCATAATATGTGAATTTGTATGCAAGACTTGACAAATATGAAAGTAATGTGATAATAGATACAATTGATAGTAGGTTAACATCAGGATTGAATTAGAGGGCAATCATGTGGGGATTTAGTTGATTATATGATGTGGTAAAGAGTATGCATTAGTAGTATGTACACTATGCTTAAATACTATGATGCACCCCATTGTTTGTTAATTGGTATGACGAGTGATCTCGTATGTTAATGAGATAGGAACATGACGCTTAGGGTGAATTCCATAAAACCTAGTATGCTAATATAGACATACGTTTGTAAAAAGGAAAGTTTGTATGGTTGAAAGTTGACTTTCTGTAAAGTCAACTGACATGGAAATAATGTGGTATGTTTTCTAGCATGATTGTGAGATTGAGGATTTCTTGTGAGACACGTTAGCTCGGTTATATGACACATACGATGTTGAGTTTAATTACTTGTATGGTAAATCAAAAAGGGTAGGAAGCTATGTTATATGCATGTTAGAAATGGACCTATGCAAGTCAATGTGATATATGAGTTGGATATGATTGCTTACGAATGAACATGTATGCTAACAATGATGTGAACATGATGATATGAAAGGATAGAAATGATGGACTCAAGCATGGGAAGCTAATGGGTCAAGATAAGGCAAGTAATCAAGCATGAACTTGGAGAACCTAAGGTAAGCGATTCCTGTTCCATTTAGAATAACGAATTTATTCATGTATATGTATGTGTAAGTAGAATGGGAAATGCGAAATGATGGAATGTTAATAAAAATGCCAAGGCATGTTAGGAAGCTTATAATAGGAGAAACACAGCTTCAGATGGACCGGCGTGGGACGGATCAAGGAAGGATGGAAAGGGAAGCAAAATGGGGAATTTCAGGGCCCCACTGTAAGTTACGGTGGCCCCTGGCACTTTCTACCCACCGTAAAACAGTGGGGATCCACCGTGGGTTTCTTGAGGCCCATCGTAACTTACGGTGGTCACCGTAAGTTACGGTGGGACCTGGGATATTTTGTTAATTTTTATCATATGTTGATATTTTGCTTATGTGCGCGACCCGTAATTACGTTTAACGCATCGAATGACATCGTTGGACCTTGTGGAATGTTAGGTATGGGTGTAGCAAGTAATAAAAGTGTCGGATTTGCCAATATGACTCAAGTACGGAGTGATGTAGGTGTATATAATTTAAGTGTTACGTTAGCATAACAGTAACAAACATGGTAAGTAGATTGATATGCTTTTGTAGACTGAGAAAGTGAGGTATGTATAGGTACTCATACTCGGGTAAGAGAGAGAGTCTTATGTATGTAAAGGTTGGTCATCATGTGTAGAACGATTATAGGATTGGAAACGTCATATTTGTCATAGAGGATTCATGAAGGAAGAATAACATGACGGGTCATGGTAGGTTGTGTGTGGGAATTTTACGTTTGTATGTATTGTAAGGTTATTAACCATTTATATTAAGAATGGCAATGAAGATGCAGGTATGTAAGTATGAATGCATGGGATTTGGAGGTTCGGATTGGGGTATCACCCCCGAACATGCAAGAAGGCGTTTGAACAGGATCACGGAATATTGTTGGATGTTATTTCCGCATTGTTAGTATTTTACATGAAGTCACCTATTGAACTAACGAAATGGTTATGTAGTGATTGCAGGTTGTCTTGTCTACCTAATGAAGTAAGGGAAGGATGAAGATCGAGTGAGGGAGCGGATTGTACGTGGTCACGGTTACATAACCTAATAAAGATGAGTTTAGTTGGATGCAATAAGAAACAATGGAAGATGTAATACCTAAAATATTTAGTAGATTTGGTTTCTAAACATTCAAGGTTATTTTTAAAGAAATGATTTTTTCGGTTGGTATTTCCGCTGCGCATTTTCTGTATTACGGTTTTAGGGCGTTAAGTACACTATGCTTAAATACTATGATGCACGCCATTGTTTGTTAATGGGTATGACGAGTGATCTCGTATGTTAATGAGATAGGAACATGACGCTTAGGGTGAATTCCATAAAACCTAGTATGCCAATATAGACATATGTTTGTAAAAAGGAAAGTTTGTATGGTTGAAAGTTGACTTTCTGGAAGTCAACTGACATGGAAATAATGTGGTATGTTTTCTAGCATGATTGTGAGATTGAGGATTTATTGTGAGACACGTTAGCTTGGTTATATGACACATACGATGTTGAGTTTAATTACTTGTATGGTAAATCAAAAAGGGTAGGAAGCTATGTTATATGCATGTTAGAAATGGACCTATGCAAGTCAATGTGATATATGTGTTGGATATGATTGCTTACGAATGAACATGTATGCTAACAATGATGTGAACATGATGATATGAAAGGATAGAAATGATGGACTCAAGCATGGGAAGCTAATGGGTCAAGATAAGGCAAGTAATCAAGCATGAACTTGGAGAACCTAAGGTAAGCGATTCCTGTTCCATTTAGAATAACGAATTTATTCATGTATATGTATGTGTAAGTAGAATGGGAAATGTGAAATGATGGAATGTTTATAATAATGCCAAGGCATGTTCGGAAGCTTATAATAGGAAAAACGCAGCTTCGGATGGACCGGCGTGGGACGGATCAAGGAAGGATGAAAAGGGAAGCAAAATGGGGAATTTCAGGGCCCCACCGTAAGTTACGGTGGACACCGTAACTTACGGTGGCCCCTGGCACTTTCTACCCACCGTAAAACAGTGGGGATCCACCGTGGGTTTCTTGAGGCCCATCGTAACTTACGGTGGCCACCGTAAGTTATGGTGGGACCTGGGATATTTTGTTAATTTTTATCATATGTTGATATTTCGCTTATGTGTGCGACACGTAATTGCGTTTAACGCATCGAATAACATCGTTGGATCTTGTGGAATGTTAGGTATGGGTGTAGCAAGTAATAGGAGTGTCAGATTTGCCAATATGACTCAAGTACGGAATGATGTAGGTGTATATAATTTTAGTGTTACGTTAGCATAACAGTAACAAACATGTTAAGTAGATTGATATGCTTTTGTAGATTGAGAAAGTGAGGTATGTATAGGTACTCATACTCGGGTAAGAGAGAGAGTCTTATGTATGTAAAGGTTGGTCATCATGTGTAGAACGATTATTGGATTGGAAACGTCATATTTGTCATAGAGGATTCATGAAGAAAGAATAACATGACGGGTCATGGTAGGTTGTGTGTGGGAATTGTACGTTTGTATGTATTGTAAGGTTATTAACCGTTTATATTGAGAATGGCAATGAAGATGCAGGTATATAAGTATGAATGCATGGGATTTGGAGGTTCGGATTGGGGTATCACACCCGAACTTGCAAGAAGGCGTTTGAACAGGATCACGGAATATTGTTGGATGTTATTTCCGCATTGTGAGTATTTTACATGAAGTCACCTATTGAACTAACGGAATGGTTATGTGGTGATTGCAGGTTGTCTTGTCTACCTAATGAAGTAAGGGAAGGATGAAGATCGAGTGAGGGAGCGGATTGTACGTGGTCACGGTTACATAACCTAATAGAGATGAGTTTAGTTGGATGCAATAAGAAACAATAGAAGATGTAATACCTAAAATATTTAGTAGATTTGGTTTCTAAACATTCAAGGTTATTTTTAAAGAAATGAATTTTTTGGTTGGTATTTCTGCTGCGTATTTTTTGTATTACGGTTTTAGGGCGTTATAGATATACAAAATATATATGAGGTGCATTCAAATGAACATGGTTTACCAAAAATGCTTGGGAGCATATATTGTCATCATTGGCCATGGTATAATTGTCCAACGGCATAGCGAGATCAACACACACGAGGTAACCAGGGACAACCAACGGTTATTCTTCAACCAGTGGTTTAACATGACCTTTGGGTTTAGTCGGCTTACTTTGGTGTCGCAGGGTCATGCAATGACATAAATGTTTTTTTAGCAGTCGCCTTTGTTTGAGGATTTCATTTCTGGTAGAGCAGCAAATGCATCTTTCTATGCTAATGGTAACTATTACCCACACGGATACTATTTGGCTAATGGAATATATCCGAAGTATTCCATTATCGTGAAGACGTTTAGTAATCCGTATGAGGAAAAAAAACACATTTTAAGAAAGTTCAAGAGTCTTCGCGAAAGGACATTGAGATATGCTTTGGGGTTCTTCAACAGCGTTGGCATTATTTGAGAAATCCTTGTCGTGCATGGACCAATGAAAAATGAGAGATTCTATGTATACTTGTATAATCATGCATAACATGATATTAGAAAACGAAGGAAAGGCGACGTGTCAAAATTATATACTGGACGCCGCTCAGGAATTGCCACAAGCAACAATGTCTGTAAGAATCAACAACGCGCATGAGTTGCGTTATGAGGATACACGTAATGCTTTAGCGATGGATTTGGTCCAACATGCATGACACTTGTTATACCCCTTATGAAATTGGGTAATGATTGGAAGAGGCTTGAAACCACTATACCCCTTATGAAATTCAAGCTCTTTCAAACCTCATTTGGGACCCACATGACACTTGTTAAAAAATGCCCAAAAGAGGGGCTCCAAATTTAACCCTCAATACACATGGTCTAACTAACTGATGCACATAAGGCTATATATAGTCATGACCGATTTTGCCCCAACGTTTAAGCGAATGGGGATCAAAACTGAACTATGCCATGCGAATGACTCCTTCGTTGAACCATTTGCCCAAACCACATAACGAATGAAGAGCCATTCAGCTGGACAAGCCTTCATTCGCCTAGACGATGCATAATCACCTTTAAATGCATACAAACTTTATGTGTATGCATTTGAAATTAAACCAAATAAAACAATCTGATTCAATATAACAACTGATTTATTTGTAATATTTTTCTAGATATAAAAACTATATATCTGAAAGTGATGTTTTATGAAATTTTACTAATCGTTTACAAACATTTAGATGGAGTCACAATCATATGAAACCATTGTTACCTCCATTACCCTACAAGTTGTACGTATAAAAATATTTCAGTTATGTAAATTTGTATAAACATTATTAACTTATATAATTTTTATCTTTAACCCATGTAATACACATACCATAACTTAGTGAAAACAGTAACTAAACATAAATCTATCTATCTATCTATCTATCTATACATATAATAAACCAAAGCCATTTTAATGACATGACATTCAAAGAGAGTATTCTTTTCATTGAGTATGCCATGTGTCATCCCATGTGACAAAAGCTTTATTTTAGGAAAATAATCATTTAAAATTTAAAAACAAAATTAGATTTTTATCTCTAATGTTTTTTTCCCATAACTTTTAAACGTTGATATCTTTTATATACGAGATTTTTTAAAGAAAAAAATTACACCAAATTAACGAGCGTTTTATTATCTTTCCAACGGGTACCATGGTGCTATATAAAAAACGAAGAAAAAAACGACTATTTTTGTGTGGTTTTGTTCATACAGGGAAAAAACACAAAATGTTCAGGTTAATCATTAATCATGTATAGGCAAGTCATTAGTTATGTTCAAACCAGTAAATATGATTTTTATTTACAACATGTGTTAGCATTGGAGTTGTACATTGTTTTAGGTTAGGTTTTAATATTAGAGTTACAGTTAAAGACCTTTGACTGAATGTATTGGTGCTAAACAATCTTTGTCCCCTTAAAGTGCTTAGGATCTTAATATTCTGTTTTAGGTGTTGATGTTGTAAGGTGAAAAAGGATCTTTTGGTATATATTTTTTTTAAAAGTATCTAATGTAAGTTGATACATAGATGTCATTTTTATAGTTTAGACACTTCTAATTTTATTCACTTCACTTAGGTTTCTCAACCCGGGATGCTCCCGGGATATAAGCTAGTGATAACATATATTACTGAATAATGTATGATAGTGTTAATCGATAAGAAAAAACTTGATGACTTATTTTTATTTAAATAAAAGATAAAACTTCATTACAAATATAACCAGTTGTAATCGGGCGGCGCGTTGGACCTAGGTTAAACCGGTATCTAATTCTGTGTATGTAACGCACAATAGTTGAAGGACGACGCAATTTCTTTTAGTATTACAACAACATTTCTTTTAATTTTCCAGTGTCTGTTACTGGTGTATAACTTGCAAGAATATTGGCTTTCGGATCTGATGTAGGGAACCAATAATTAACGGAGTTGAATAGTAACTTGACGGCCTTAAATGGTTACTCGACGGAGTTGGATAGTAGTTGACAGAGTTGAGTTGAGTTGAGTAGTAACATGATAGAATTGAGTAGTACCCTAACGGAGTTGAGTAAAGAAAATTAAAAAAACAGAGTTAAATAGTAACTTAACGGAAGAAAAAACGGGGTTGTGGAAAAAAATAAATAAAAAGAACAGAGTAAATAGTAATTTGACAGAGTTCAATAGTAACGTCGTTAAGCTAATGGAGTTGAATAGTAGCGTAACGGAATTGAGTAATAACCTAACGGCGTTGAGTGGAGTTGAATAGTAACTTGACGGCCTTGAATAGTAAATTGACGGAGTTGGATAGTAGTTGACGGAGTTGAGTTTAGTTGACTTGAGTTGTACCATGACGAAATTGAGTAGTAGTCTAACGGAGTTGAGTAAAGAAAATTAAAAAAAAAAACATAGCTAAATATTAACTTAACAAAGAAAAAAACGGAGTTGCGGAAAAAAAAAAATTCAGAGTAAATAGTAACTTGACGGAGTTAAATACTTAACGCAGTTGAATACTAACTTCGTTAAGCAAACAGAGTTGAGTAGTAATCTAAGGATGCTGAGTGGAGTTGAGTAGTAACTTGACGACCTTGAATAGTAACTTTACGGAGTTGGATAGTTGTTGACGGACTTGAGTTGAGTAGTAACATGACGGAATTGAGTAGTAGCTTAACAGAGTTGAGTGAAGAAAATGAAAAAATAGAGTTAAATAGTAACTAACGGAGAAAGAAAACGGATTTAGAAAAACTTAACTGGGTTAAATAGTAAATTAACGGAGTTGAATAGTAAGTCCGTTAGTACTATTTATGAGAGTTTGAAAACTAATATACAGGTAATATATAGGTAATATAGGTGGAACGAAGCAAATAGCATTCACAATATTTTCTTTGTTTCACTCTCCATTTCATAGTTATAATGTTTTTTTTATCATTTTATTTGAACGGCTAATATTAATCTTATTATTTTTTTTACACTAAGTACACTCTTATCTAGATTTGAAATTAAAACATCTCATCTAAAAGGCATAAGCCTCTACTGTTTTTTTTTTTTTTTATGGTCGACGGTACACACCCATAATGAAGCCTCGTACCCTTCAGGTCCGGTGCTCGGGCCCCCCTAAGGCCAGCCCCTCATTTCAGAATAACCTTACTCTGAGTGGGATTCGAACATGGGTCCTCCCAGGACAGGAACCTCACAAAGTGGGTAAACCTTCCCACCTCCATTGCAACCACTAGACTACAACATCATCATTAGCATATAAGTAAGCTACCTTCACATTGGCATCCACACCATTTAACATCTACATTATGTTCTATATGTTAGTCTTTATCTAAAAAATATATATTAAAGGTAAATTCAATCTGTATATTTGATATGTCACTATTTATCTTTAACTTAAATGTTGTGAGTTAATGCGTTGCAAAACGCACCTAATTTCCTCGTTTTGAGTCTTTTAGTTAGCGTATTTATAAATTTTTGGCATTTTATTTGTTATTTATCTTTTTAAAGGTTTTTATTTCTTTTTCAGTTATATTTTTTATTTATTTATGTATTTATTTTATATTTTACAGATGTTCATGCGGAAGGAACTAAAATACGACTAAAAAATTTATCATGTCACTAACACGGCAAGAGTGAGCTTGAAGTTTACAACAGCAGCAACAACAGCAACAGCAGCAGCAGCAACAGGGAAAGAAGAAACAAAAGAGACAACCCAGCAATAAAGGCCCAAGCTCAAGCGCCACCTTCCCCTTGTTGGACAGTACCCAGCGAGCGGCCCAAATCCTCCAGCCAGCCCAAATCGTGTTATTTATTTTGTATTTCTGGCCCAAGTGTGATTGTTTTTTTTACCATTTTCCTTAGTTCCTTGTTTTTAAAAGAAACAACATCGACGGCTGAGATATTCATTTGACAGCAGACATTAATTTCGAAGGAGAGCAGTAGATTTTTGGAGAAAATAAATTCTTTTGAACATTTGGAGTAATAGGGAACAAGGGGCGCTGCACTAAAATTGTTTTCAATTCACTGATTTCTTTCACTAAAACACTTTTTTGTATGCAGCACTCCACTGATTTTTTACCTAACTATTCATTATTTTCACACATAATAATAATAATAATAATAATAATAATAATAATAATAATAATAATAATAATAATAATAATAATATTGTTGTGTTGTTTGGGTTTTAGAATGATTACGAGAATGAATGAAATATTTTTTTTTTCATGATCATTAGCAAAAACAGTAACTATCGATCAATATGTGCAAAATTATACAATACAGTAAACTAAAAGGAACGAGAGGGTGGTTCAAAAAATGGGTTCTGGTTCGGGAAAAATTCTTTAACCAACGCAACGCCCGTATCTGCGGACACGAATGCAGCTCGAAAAACCCAGGTCCGCGTGTCGTTGGTTTTTGCTGCTTATCGTTTTATTTTTATTTTTTTGTTTAATTATTGGTGAAAAGGAATAAAAAAATAATAAAGTTGTGTGAAAGTTTGTGCCCACATCCGTGAACCAGCACGCTAACTGGAACCCGAATTTGCTTCACGGGACCACTACCAGCATGGGTGGCGGCGGTGTTACCGTGCTGGTAGTAGGGATAATTTTGGCTTAATGTTTTGGTAAAATATTTTTGTGTTGTGGATAAAAATGCGTATGAATTATTTTAGTAATCGGTTTGAATGATTGTTGCTATGTGTTTTTCTCTATGTAAGTCCAGAATCCTCTCTACCGGGTATCAAACAACACACAATCAAAGGCGGAAACAATGATTGTATGCTAAGAACAAAGAAGATACTTGAAATAAATGATTTGATTAATAAGGTGCACACGGTTTGTAGGAACCGTCTGGTATACGAGAGCAAAAGTAAACCAAAAGACTAGCAACCCAAAATTGACTTAAGAACCCCCTATTTATAGTAGCATAGGGCGGTCACATTACATGGGCCACTTAGGCCGAACCCACTAATAAAACCCAAAGACAACGCAAACCTCTAAAGTCTAGCACAAAAATATCCCCCTAGGTTTGTGTTGACTTGTGGTGTCTCTACCGCTTCTTGTTGTGCTTCTTTGAACTTTTCTTCTTTTCCTCCATTGCTCTCTTCCATTCTTCGGGCGACTTGCCAACATATGGACCAAACAGTTTAGTTTCCACTCGTCCTCTTTTATCAGATGCCAACCCCAATCTATCAACTTGAGCTACAACACTGGTGAATGATTTCGCACACACTTCATAAGTGGGATCACACTGAATCTGATGTCTAGCTAGAACTTGAATGTCATGCAAACTCATCAGATCTCTAGCATCAGATATTCTAAACTCATAAGTATCACATACAATCACTGCAGATGCAGAAGTAGGATCATAGACCCAGAACCTCATATCCTTCAAGCAACCCCTATCCATTGGCTTGGTCAAGGGAATGGTCTTCAATTTCTTAGTAGGTGGCCACTGAACCGTCTTGAATGGCTTTCCATCAGTACCTCGCACACCTTTATATTCCACCAACATTGAGCTAGCAGTCTTCATATCCCTGAAATTAACTTTCGCTTGCTCCTGAATCTTCTTATGAAACATGAGACCAATCTTATTTCTTGGATTTCTCGTCTGATTTATGAAAGGAGCTCTTGCAAGTTCTGTCAAATCAATCTTGGTCCAGGAGTTGAAATCAGAAGTAGAAGCAGAGTACTCAACCGCTCCATTGCCTCTATGAACAACAAACACTCCCTTATCATCATTATATCTCCAACACTCTATTCCAGTTCGATTACCATAAGTATCATACCGATAACTGGTAATCGTCACATATCTTTCTGGATGCTCCTCCATTGGGTCAATTGATGGCTCAGCTAAATTCTTGAGAACAAAGGCACTTCCAGGGCGACGATCTCTAACTCTAGGAACCTGATCTTCGAAATATTTCTTCATGTGTTCTTCATGTTCTTTTTCTGATCTCACGTTCAGCCGGAGTCAATACTTTGTCAACAAAAGTTGATGTCTCTGAAAATTCCTTTCCAAACTTGTTCTCTAGTTTCTGAGTCAAGTTGAGTAATCTAGCTGAAACATCACCCAATCCAGTAATTTGCACCTTTTCAGTGACCGTCTCCATCAAACTCTGCACCTGAGCAGTTAGCCATACATTCTCAGTATCTAATTTCAGCACTCTAGCTTGCAACCTGTGAACATCCACTTCAGCAAAAAGATCTTCATCACTGTCAATCTCTTCTTGATTTGCCTCTCTCTCTCTCTTCTGTCGTTAGAAATTCAACATCCACACGTTTTCCCTGTTCTTTATTAGCGAGAAAGGCCATTTGAGCTCTCTGAAATGCTTCTTCATCAAACAAAACCTTACCCGAACCAGAAGCACCAGAAGATCCAGCTTCCTCATTTAGTCTCCCAGTGATTGGTGCCTTGCTCATGAATTGAGAAAAAGCTTCGGTTGCAATCACAGGTAAAGTAGTGGAGCTAATAGTACCAACGGGAATATCAGGTGAAACACCAGCATCAGTCATGACAGTGTCAGCAGCAGCAGGAACAGTCTCATCAACAGAAACAGAAACATCAGCAGTAACATTCAACCTTGGATCTCTTCTGCTTCTCTTCCTTGGCCCTAAATCAAAACTTGGATCTTCAGCAACTTCAGTATCAACAGCTGTCTCAACTGCAACATCAGATGGAGGAATCCTTTGTTCAGCCTCTCGAACAGTATTTAATATGCTTGAAAGCACTTCTGCTTGAGGAATGACAGTCTCAGAAGCAGTAGTGCCAGGAGTTTCAGTTACGATCTCTTCTCCAATCAACTCTGTCTCAGCTTCGGTTACTGAATTTATTTCAGCATTTTCAATAATAAAATCATCTATCTCATCGTCATTTAGATCATCAAACTCAAAATTCTCAAACTGATCGTCGTCATCTCCCACAGTCTTCTCATCATCTTTACTTTCAACCTCATCTTCACTTTCCACCTCAGTCAAATCAACGTTTTCAGGAGGAGAACGTTGCTCAGTGGGTGGTGGTTCAATAATCTGAACATCATGCTCTTCAGCAACAAGAGCAGATGGCAAGTCTGATGCTTCTTCCACAATCTCACTAAACTTTCCAAACTTGATCAGTGGAAGTTTCCCAGTAAACACCTGCCTTGAGTCTTTACGGACCTGCCTAATTAATCCAAAGATTAGAGAAGACATGCATTTATTATCATAAGTTTCAACTGTCCTCTCGAGATTGGGATACTTGGATTCTAGAATCATCTGCACAAATCTCAGAAACTTGTAAAAATACTTCTTGTTGAGAGTTTTCACATTTGTCAACATGTCCTCAAAGATGCACTTTGAGTAATTGTAATCCCATCCCTCAATCAACGCCGCTATCCCAGAAGCATATTTCACTCCCATCTGATCTAGTCCACTTTTGTTACCACCCAAACTAGCCAAAAACATATGTACCAATAGTCTCCAATAGCTCGGAAATAATTTCTTCAAGTATGGTGGTGTTGACAATTCACCTTCATACCCCATCCTTTGCAACACAGGAACAAGCTTATCTTTCGAAAAACTGACAGGATCATCTGGAGAGTCGCCAAAAAGTAAAACGTCTCGAACATCTTGCGCCGAAATAGTCACCTCAGTTCCCCGAACCCTTGAACAAATCAAAGTGTCTCCCTTGTTTGCCACTGAGTTGTTCCAAATTCAGTGATCCAGTCAGTGAGAAATACTGGATTTTCTCTCATAGCGTGTGAAACTCTACATGTGTTGAGCCCCACAATCAAACACTTGAATTCCTGCAAATACTCTTCAGGAGGATCAGATAGATAGCACACAACATTGTGACTGTTCTCGAACTTGGGCACATGAGGAGTTGTCATTTCTGCACAAAACAAATTGGATTAGACATCAAGATTTAAACGTCAAGAATTTTAAGAAATCAAAAACATGGTTTTATGGGCCCCCATTCTTTCATATTTCCAAGGATATTCGGGTCAATATTGATGTTTGTTTAAAGTCTATTGGGCTTCACATCAACAAACAGGCCCAAATTATGTAAGTTCGAGTTCAAGGGCATTTCAGTCATTTGCCATCTGAGTTCGACGACCAGGCTTGGATTCGAGGGCATTTTGGTCATTTGCCAGCTGAGTTCGACGACTAGGCTTGGATTTGAGGGCATTTTGGTCATTTGCCAACTGAGTTCAATGACCATGTCTGGACTCAAGGGCATTTTGGTCATTTTCCAGCTGGGTTCGATGACCATGTCTGAGTTCGAGGGCATTCTTGTCATTTGTCATCCAAGGTCAAGGTCATTTCGGTAATTGTTGAGTGAGTTCGATGACCAGGTTTGAGTTTGAGGGTAATTTGGTAATTTTCCCTTATCTGAGGTCGAACTCCCAGCGTGTGGAAGTCACGCGCCGCTTTGAACTCGAGTTCCCAGGCGCGTGAGACTCACGCGCCGCCGTTTGAGACGATCAAACTTCACCATTTCGTCGCCGATGATCATTCCAACGCCTCGAACATCCTTTCACACCTGCAAATCACTTAACAAACACCACAATCATAACAAGAATCATTAAATGAAGATTTACCTTCTTTTGATTCCATAATATCTTGATGAACAATAACAATGAGAAACGGCGATGTGTATGTGTGTGAGAGAATATGAGAGATCAAAAAATTTTAGATTCTTGTGATTTTGAAAACAACCCCTCTCCACCCCCTTTTTGTCAGAATCTGATTTGTGTGGCCCACCAAACGTGTGGTGGGCCCATCTCATTTCCCAATGCCCGCTTGAAATCAATTGAGGTGTGTTTTGTGACCGGGTCCAAGTCAGATCGTGAACTGGCCTAACGTAAACTTAGCTAAAATTTATCTAAACGAAATACTTAGAAAATATTTTTGTCACGAGATCAAATCACTGTGTTTCAGGCTGAGCTACACTTATCGACTCTAATCTACTTGGGTCGGTCTTAGCAATTTCCAGTATATTTGTCCCCTTAAACTTATTTCCTTAGGCCTTCTCGTACGATGATCTGTGATATTATTTATCATGTTTTAGTATATTTGGTACGAACACTCAAGCAAGTCATAATCAAATCCTAGAATATTAGGTGGTACACTCTATCATGCAAGCAGTTTCCCTACCACATATTTTTCACAGTATCTGTTCTAGAATTCTGAAACCTTGACTTGGACTGGATTGAGAGAAGAAAAGAATAGATCAATAAGAGATTTAGAGTAATATACAAGTCAGATGATTTCTCAAATGACAGGGGCTTTGGGTTTTGGACTCTAGAGGGTCTCTTATATGACATCCTGACTGTGTCCAGGTCAGCATATATCTGGATGCAGCAGAGGAGCAACTAGGACATCTTTGGACACTGAGGTCTCTTTTAGGTGAAAGATGATCTATAGCACGACAACGAAAAACTTAGTCAGCATATATCTGGATGCAGCAGAAGCTTTCGTTGCCTAGCATCTCCAGGTCTTTGCTTACACAAAACAGAGGAGATACACGAGTTTTTCAGAAAAGGTTTCAGACCTAGACCACAGTGTTATGCTTCGGGACATCACACAAGCATTCAAATAGAGATTGTACCTGATTCCAAGTGATGTTCCTTACTGAGGTCATGTCTTTATCTTTAAGTGCTTCACAAGATCATTAACATTTCAGCCATCAGGACCAAGCCTACCAACATATCACACTAGAGCCAAACTGTTTCGATACACGTCTTACGTGTGTCATCCTTAATCCAACTTGTGAAAGTTCATTTCACCTCTCGTTTTTGACACTAGAAATGTTTTGATCTTTTCTTAGGACACATCCCCCTAAATTTGTGCTTAAAATAGAAATTTAAAGAACAAATTTACAAACCTAAGACTAAGAAAAACCAAGAGACCCCCCCTTTTTTATAAAGACCAGTTCAGTCCTCGAAATGGACCATTTTGAGCAGTGCAGAGAGAGCTTCAAAACGAGCTCGATTAACAGGTTTTGTAAACAGATCTGCGACATTTTCGTCAGTGTGAATGTGTGTAGGCACAATTAAACCTTGGTTAAAAGAGTCTCGGATGAAATGTTCTTTTATGGCAATGTGTTTTACTTTGAAAATTGAACTGGATTTTTCACAATTTGGATAGCAGCATCATTATCACAATAAATAAGAGTAAGAGAGAAATCCAAACTGTAATCTACCAACTGATGTTGTATCCAGATAACCTGAGAACATGCAGAGGCAGCCACATATTCAGCTTCCGCTGTTGAGACAGATACTGTTTGCTGTTTCTTACATTGCCATGCAATAAGCCGATCGCCTAAGAATTGACACCCCGCAGAAGTAGATTTCCTGTCAATGTCACAACCTCCAAAATCGCTGTCAGAAAAAGCATGTAATTCAAAAGGAGAATCTCTATGTAACAACCCGACCCGGGGGGTGTCGGTTGGAATGCAGTTGATACCAAATTTGCACAACGGAAGCAACGTGTACACTATATTTATTGTCTCATACATGAACTAGTTCGAAAATATATAATCATACATCTCTAAATAAATATTTTACAACTAATGCAGGGACGAGGCGCGGCGGTCGTCGAAGCAGTTATTGCAGTGTAATCCACTAGTCGATCCATTCTCTATCCTTTTTATCTCTAGACGCTCTAAACCGCAACATCTGTAGCAATGATCCTCTACCAGATATTCTCCAATCCGTTACTAGCAAATATATACCTCGCAGTTGCCATCCATTCATTTGCAGTACCTGAAAACATGCTTAAAAAGAGTTGGGTCAGCAATTACGCTGGTGAGTCCATGTAATAGTTAAGTAAATCCAAAACTGGTTTGTCATCTCAAAAACAAGTTCACAAGTTTCCACAACACAACACATGGTGATGTACAAGTGACACCTCAATCCTAATACACCGAATCTATCTACTGCCATTATAGATTCACTTGGCAAAATACATGTCACAACGGCCCCGTGGACCTCAGTGGAGGGTTTTCCGGGCTTCCGGGTCCACTGTGTGTGGGGGTTTCCCCAAGTAGTACTACCAATATATTAAGTGGCCCAATCCCCTGGGTTAATGAGTGTCAATGTCTGGTATCCGGCAGCTAGTATCTTGTCACATCAAGTAGTTAAAACACACACAAACATGTATTCACCCCAAAACAGTTAAACATAAAAAGTGGAATGGTACACGGAACTCACCTTGACAGCGTATCGCATTTCGTCATATTATGACATGGCATTTCCAAGCCTTGAGTCTGTCTATCCGTTACATGCCAAGTCTTACCATGATTGTCAGTATTAGCACGTGTAACCGAGTTTCGTGGTTATAGGTGTGGGCAACCCGAGTCTTTTAGTTATTAATGTTTGCCTGTTGTGACCGTTGGTTCATATTTATATAAACACACTTCGTATATTATCTATCTACAAGAGTTATAATAATTGTCGAAATATTATAGATTGTAATCATAAAGCAATACAATTGATCTACTTACTAATAGTATCAGTATTATTAACAATCGAAGTAACTATTATTACTGGTAGTAGTAAACAATATTTATAATACACCAATACAGTAACTGTGATATTACTTTCTTTATAATCATATGACTTTATTTCTCTTCATGCTAGCATTTGTTAAATTATATATAAATAACTGCTAGTAATTATAAGATTAATACTTGTAATTTGAAGATTGTAATTGTTACAACAATATATATATATAGATACCAAGACTTGTGGGTCCGAAGTCCAACAGGTCTTCAATCTGATCTCGTTTTGTCATTCTTCTAAACATGCCTATAGTTACATGTCTAAAGTTTCACTTGTCCGAATTGACTCGTCTATAGTTAGGGCTCTTGGTTATCTTTCCAGAATCTAAGGGGTTGTTTGGTAGCCTCTTAATGAGACTCTTAACCATTCAGTGCTGAATGATTCAGCATTCAGTGTGTTTGTTTCAGCTTCTGAATGGAATGGTTAAGTCTGAATCATTAAGATTTGGGATGTTGCTGAACCATTAAGCACTGAATTATTAAGCACTGAACTAGGCTGAAGCTTAATGAGGCTCCCCTACCAACGTGGGACAAGAAAATTAACCATTAAGAGCTCCAACTTAATGATTCAACGCTTAACCATTCAGACCTCTTAACCATTCAGACATCTTAATGATTCAGCACTTAATCAACCAAACAGCCCCTAAGAGTGTATATCGAATCGGCTTAACTACTCTCGTCTCCAAATCACCTACTCATCCTTTTTTTTACCTTCTTTGCTTGGTTTTATGTTTGTTTACCTCGTTTGTCCCACACGTGTCACCCAAACTTATAGTATGTATACAATCCAAGCTAATTCATATAATCAATATACCTTCGTCATGCTTCTTGATCTGGCTGTGTTGACCAGCGCTGACCGAGACAACCTATGTTGACTCGGGTCTTGATCTTTCACAACATCTCCAGCCTTACCTAGATGCTTACCATTATTCATACCTATTCAACCTATAATAACCCAATCTACAATCCATTATTGTCATTATCAAACTACAATATATTTAATTAGTTAGGTTGTGGATATTACCTTAAACGATTATTCTTAATCCTGATCGTATCTCTACCCTCTGTCGTTGTCAATATCCATCTTAGTACAATCGGAACTCAACCATTGTCGGAAAAAGGGGCTGCGCCGCTTGTGGCTCCGCCTTCGTCCATCGATCCGATCATGACCATGTGAGATTTCTACCACCAGCATCCTCCTCCGTGCAGACCGACTGGCCGGCCGAAGGCCAAGGCCAGCACCCTTCTCTCTCTATTATCGGTTCTCTCTCTCTCTCTCTCTCTCTCTCTCTCTCTCTATCTGAGGTTCTAGATATCCGCCGCTACAGATGGTGGTTATGAAGGTTAGAAAGGTGAAGGGTGGTGGTGATCTCTCCGTCGCGGCGCCACCGTGTTTGGTGGCTGGAGATCCATAGCTCATCTCGTCTGTTTCCCTCTCTCAATTCCACTGAGAATATATAATGTGTGCATATGTAGTGCAGATAGAAGGGTGATGTGAGTAGTGCGTGTGTGTTGTCAAGAGATAAAGGGGCTGGGGGTTTAAGTGTTAATCAAGGATGGGGGCATGTGTCTTCTTGGGGTGATGACACATGTCCCAGGTTGATGACTAATCAATGTCTTCGAGTCGGGTTCGTATTCGTAACGCGTATTGGTTTGATCTTGTGACGTGCATTCTCGAATAATAATTATATATATTGGTTCGGTTTTTGATTTCATGTATAAACGTACTGTTATAATACTCTAAGCGCGAAAAAATTTTGGGCCTGGAACCGAGGTGTTACACCCTAGGATACCAAAGACCAAATATGGGTTTCCCCTTAAGGTATCTAAAGATTCTCTTGACAGCATGTAAATGAGAATTTTTAGGATTAGCCTGATAACGTGCGCATTGACACACGGCGAACATGATGTCTGGTCTGCTAGCAGTCAGATACATTAGCGAACCAATCATTGAACGATAAAGTGTTTCTTCAACGGCTTCTCCTTCCAGATCTTGAGTGAGACCTGGTCTCTCAGACATTAGTGTGTCAGCTGGCTTTACATCATTGAAGCTAAATTTTGCAAGAATGTCATCCACGTATTTTCCTTGATGAATCAGGATACCCTTAGAGTTTTGACGAACTTGCAGACCTAAGAAAAAGGTCATTTCACCAAGAGCACTCATCTCAAACTGCTTTTTCATCACCTCTTCAAATTCCTTGCACAGATCATCATTGGTGGAACCAAAGATGATATCGTCCACATAAATTTGCACCAAAATACGATCGTCATTTACTGTCTTGACGAATAAAGTCTAATCAATAACACCACGAGTGTATCCATTAGCAAGCAGGTGTTCAGTCAAGGTAGCATACCAAGCACGAGGTGCCTGATGTAACCCATACAACGCTTTGTCTAGTTTGTACACATGCTCTGGATATTTTGGATTTGTGAAACCCAGTGGTTGACCAACATAGATCTCTTCTTTCACAGTTCCATACAGAAACGTTGTTTTAACATCCATCTGATAGACAGTAAATCCCTTAAACGATGCATAAGCAAGGAATATTCTAATTGCTTCCAACCTCGCAACCGGTGCATAAACCTCATCATAATCTAGTCCCTCAATCTGCTTGAACCCTTGCACAACCAACCTAGCTTTGTTTCTGACAATTACCCCACTATCATCTCGTTTGTTTCGGTAGACCCACCTCGTGCCAAGAGGTCGTTTTCCTGGAGGCATTTCAACTAGCTTCCAAACCTTTAGTTTCTCAAACTGATTTAGCTCATCTTGCATCGCATCAACCCAACTTGGTTCTCGCAAAGCCATAGCAGTAGACTTTGGCTCAATTTGTGAAATGAAGCACGAGTACAAGCATCTGTTGATGTCACCAGTTTGACTCCTTGTTAGAACACCTGCATCTACGGGACCAATGATGTTTTCCAGTGGGTGGTCTCGTTGAACGCTTGTAGGAATGGCTATGTCTGGAACTGAAGAAACTCCAGGTAGAATTGTAGCACACCCCATTGCAGTCTCGTCTACAGTATCGGGATCAACTTCGACTGCATCATTATGCTCCACAGTTCACTTAACAGGAATGGGATCATGGAATGTAGGAACTGAAGCATCATAAGACAAATTTTCATCATCTGCCTGTTGCACAGAATCTGTAGTGGGAATAAATGGTTCGGCAGGAACTGAGAGTGGCTGTGTTAATGGGGATGTAGGTATAGCATCCCCCTCATCCTTTGCATCATCAATCACAGAGGATGAGGTTCCAGCAGTGGGAGTTGAGGAATCTGTGAAACCTGTATTCACACCACTAGAAACATCGTCAAAAATATGAAAAGATCGAAAGAGAGTTTCATAGTCAAATAACCAGTCTGGACCCACTCTAACATCTGTTGCATTTTCTTCAAGCCAACGCACGTCAAACGACTCTATGATTTGCCTAGTTTGTTTGTTGTAGATCCTATATGCAGTCTTGCCAGCATATCCGACAAAATAGCAGTCGTCAGCTTTCGCATCAAACTTTGGTGTAGCGTCCAAATGCAACAGTGTACACGGACAACCAAAAGCACGAAAATGCTTGACGGAGGGTTTAGTACCAAACAGCACTTCGTAGGGTGTTTTCATTCGAGATTTGTTGACTTGGACTCGGTTCTGCACATAGCAGGCTGTGTTAACAGCCTCCGCCCAGAAGAATGTCGGAAGCTGTGAGTCACACAACATTGTGCGGGCAGCTTCAATTAAGGTGCGATTTCTTCTTTCAGCGACTCCGTTCTGCTGTGGCGTCCTTGCTGAGCTAAATTGACGAGCAATCCCTTTCTGAGCACAGTAATAGTTTAACTCTGCATTCTTGAATTCAGTTCCATTGTCACATCGAATGCCGTTTACCTTCAAGTTGGTCTGATTCTCCATCAATATGATAAACTGTTTTACTATTTCTGCAGTCTCACTCTTGTTAGCCAAAAAGAAAACCCAAGTAAAACGTGAGTAGTCATCAGTTATTACTAAACAATATGCTTTACGAGAAATGCTGAGGACATTCACTGGGCCAAATAGGTCCATGTGAAGTAACTGCAGCAGAGAATCAATAGTGTTTACCAACTTGGAGTGATGTGGTTTTCTATGATGTTTTCCTCTGGCACATGCAACACATTTTTCAATTGTTATAAAATCACGTACTGGAAGATCCTTTACTAATCCCAGTTTAGCCAGTCTGTTCAAGTTTTTAGCATTTGCATGTCCAAGACGACGATGCCATAGAATGGCAGTATTTTGAGAGACTTTTGAGAAAAGACATGTGACGTTATCGGAGGGAGGTTTGTTCATGTCAATGACATAAGCGTCACCTTGACGATCCGATTTCAGTAATACCCATTCATCTGGAATGACGACTCCAGGTTTCAATATTAAACATCCTTTGTCAGTGAAATGAGTTGAGTAGCCATTATCACAGATTTGTGACACACTTAGTAAACTACGCTTTAATTTAGGAACATAATTTACCTTATTGAACTGAAGAGCACCATTTCCTACCGTTCCTCTTTGTGTTATCTGACCCTTCTCACCTCCAGCGAAGGAGACAAATCCACCATTGAAAAATTCAACATCGGTAAGCTGGGATAAGTCTCCTATCATGTGCCTTGAACAGCCACTATCAATGTACCAGAGACGAATGATAGTCCTCCACAGTCGTTCCTGCACATGATGCAGGATTAGTTAGTCATAGGTACCCAGGCCATAGTTGTTTTGGGTACACCGTTGGTATCCATATATTGGACTTTTATCCATTGCATGTCACCAGTTGAAACATTAGCACAGAGATTAGATTATCATTCACAGAACAAGTAGATACTACAGACGGGGAAGAGATTGGAATAGAGCGTTTTGGTTTCCAGTGAAATTTGTGCTTAGAAAACATTCTTTTGTTCGAACTGGATTCTGTCAAGTCAGTCAGAGTTTGAGAATTTAACCTTTTACTAGACTGTTTAAACATTTTATATCTATTCCAATCACCATCAGAAGGCTTCACCTTGGATTTGTCATTCCACGTTGCCTTAGGCTTCTCAACCTTCATTGGCTTGGTATGATTTTGATTCCCGTTTGGAGCCTTCTGATGTTTCCAGCTTGCAAGATTTTGTTGATTTGTTTTACAATTTCTAGCAATATGTCCTGGGATTCCACATGTGTAACATGTCTGACCTTTTACATGTGGATCCCCCTAAGAGCTTGAATACTTTCCAGGCTCAAAGAGCTTGGAGACATCTCTATACCTGTGTGATGCTGTTTTGGAATACTGTGTCCTTTGTTTTGAAATATTCTATTTTTCATATTTTGGTAAAACCTGTTTTGGTGGGACATATTTCCCTGTCCGGTCCTTACTGGATTGTTTAACCAAAATATTTTTCGTTTTATCACAAGCATGAGGCAAAATAACAGAATCTGAATGAACAAACAAAGAGTCAGACGAAAAGTCACAAGGTTTTATGCTCAAAACAAACGAGCCCACACAAATATTGTTGTCTTTATTAGAAATTGAGCAATTGTTTTTCTGATTTTTATTATTAAATGCAAGTGAATCAGTGTCATCGACTTCATCCCCATCATCTACCCAATCCTCAACAATCACTTTTTCTGCACAAGAATCAACCAAATTAGTAACATTCACATTATCAGAAACATCTAAGCAATTTCCTGTGGAGAAGTTTTCATCCACAGAAGAAGTGGGAGATTCAGAAGATATTGAGTACGTTTGTTCTTAATCAGTTGAGTTTGAAGTAGACACAAAAACATATTCATTTACTTTGGTCATGTCTTCAGATGATTCTATGGTTTCACATGACTGATAGCTAGATGAGTCGGTCTTTCCTGAGTTTGGATCAGAGTCAGACTCAGGTTCAGTCACTGAAGAATCATCTGAGTAAGACTTAGAATCGGTCAGATTATTTTCACTGTTTGCTCTTTGCTTTAGACAAAGCTCCCTAATTTGCTTCATGAAATCAAACTCATAGCTCACAGTTGAGTTTTGCTGGGTGGTCGGAGCAGGAATTGGTTCATTAACTTGTATGTCTTCATATTTAGACTCTTTAGACACACATAATGATTCATCAAATTCAGATGAGGAGGGAACCTCATCTTTGCTAACCTCAAAAACTCTATCAACCTCTTTATTTTTCTCATAATTTAATGTCTCAGTCTGCTTTGAAACATCTTGAGACTTGACAAATGTTTATGAGGGAGCCTGCTCTTGCATAGTTTGTTTTTGTTTAGGCTTAGAGATTCTAATTGGGATTGATTCAGGTTTAGTGACTTCAACTTGATCACGTGATGGTCGACTGGTTGGCTCTTCTATTGGTGGACCATATCCTTTCACAGGAAGAGCCAACAGTTCTTCATCCGACATAGGAATTAATGAATAATTTTCATTGAACGGTGGAGGAATTTCCACAAAGCCAATTCCCTTATTCCTCACTTCCTTTGGTCTGTACTTTAACTGGGTATTGATCATTTTTTCAACTTTAGGACTAGAACAATCGAATTTTTTGAAATGAAAATCTGCATTTTCAATTTTTGATTTTAAGTTGATCAATTCCGTGGTCAAAGTGTCAGACAGTCGTTTGAAGTGTAAATATCGACATTTATGATCACTCACCTCCTGATGCAAACGCTTGATATCAAGTTTTTGTTTTTCGACCATTTCTTTATAGGAGTTAAATTTCTTTTTAATGTCTCAAGTGGCCATCTTTTTGTATTCAAGCTGTTTGGATGCGGAGAGAGTTTCTTCTCCAAAACCCTTAATTTTAAGTTTACACCTTTTAGTGCAACATGATTCCACTAAAGTTTCAGAATGTACCTCAGCTGCTGACGAAACATAGTCGTCATCCATCTGTGCCATAAGAGCCTTGTACACAGTATCTTCAACAATCTTCAGATCTTCCATTTGAGAAGACCAATCCCATCCACCTCCTGATTGAGCGAACATGGCTTTGTTGGAGTTAAAGGATTCAGATCCAATGTGAGTGGTAGATGCTTGACTTCCCGGAGTTGCAGTGGGAGAAGCGGCTGCAGGAGTAGAGTTGTCTACCTCTTTCTTTGGCTTGGTGCATTCACGAGCAAAATGTCCAAGTTCATCACAGTTGTAACAACGCATCTTCATCTTGTCCCAGCCCAATTTCTTTGTTGGGTGTTCCCACACATTTCTTCCCATCTTCTTCACAAACTTGTTTGCTCTATGCACCACCATAGCTATCTTCCAAGACAGGTCCCACACATTTAAATCACATGCTCCAACATCTTTCGCAGTAAGTTGACCTGTCAGAAACGCATTATAGCAATTCATGAATCCAGCAAATAAACCTAAGTTACTTTCAAGCTCTTTTGGAATTTTGACTGCTGACAAAGGTGCAGCTGAAGAAAGTGAAGTAGATGATGAAGGTCTAGCAGAGGTGGCTACAGAGGAAGCAAGCATAGCTGACCCTTTTGAAGCACTGGGTGCAAACATAGGTGGATACGAAGATCCACTTGCTGGGTAAGAGTACAACGAGGGACGCTGAGGTTCTTGCTGAGACATTAGAGCATTGTTGGGAGTTGCAATGATTGCATTATTATAACTGGCAGTCTGAGTCAGGTAGCGTTGCCTGTCATCAAGGCCATAGGACTTGATCAAAGATATGGTCTCAGAAAGAGTGAGTCTTGCTAGATCTTTGGTTCTCTTGATAAGGGCTACATTTGAGTCCCAACTCCTTGGAAGAGTATTTAGCAGCTTTTTGTTCATGACGGAGTTGTGTACCACCATATCATTTGACTTTATTTGACTCACTAAGGCCACAAAACGCTGGATCTGGCTTTCGAGTGATTCTCCAGGAATATGATTGAATGCATTAAACTTCTGACTCAGCATCTCCCTTTTGCTTTCTTTCAATTCTTCATTTCCCTCGTACAGATTCTCAAGAGCTTCCCAAAGTTCTTTGGTAGTGGCATTGTCACGAACTCCAATTGATACTTCAGGTTAAAGTCCTTGACGAAGATAAGCAATTGCCCTTTCATCATGTAACACCGATGTCACACATCAATATCAGTCTTTTCATGATCTTCATCAGTACACATACTCTTTGGTTTGATAGCAGTGGCTCCAGTTATTTCATGAACCACATAAGTGATCACACAGGGTCCGTTCAGGATAGATCTCAGAGCCTTTGCATCTTTAATTTTCATGACTTGAATAAATCTGAACTTCCACTCAGAATAGGACATTCCAAGTTGAAGAACAGGTATCTTTTGATGTGTGCCAATGACAGATTCCATGGCTTTGTCCACTTGAGCAGCTATATGTAATTGATCAGTATTAAGTCCGTTCAAATTTGTTTGGTTAACCATTTGATCCATTTCGGAAAGAAAATTTTAAAGTGATTAGTGCAGATTTATATGACTTAATTTTAGTCCAGCAATTATTTTAGTCCAGTCCAATATAGTAGGTCAAACACTAATCAGTTTGTCGAACTTCGTCTAAGGTCGAACTTAAGAAAGTTAGTCGAACTCAGGTATTTGGTCAAACTCAGGTAAGTGGTCGAACTCAGTCCAGTGGGTCGAACTCAGCAGAGGTCAAACTCAGCTAAATAGGTCGAACTCAGCAGAGGTCGAACTCAGTTCAGGTCGAACTCAACCAAGTCAGTAGGGGTCGAACTCAGTTCAGGTTGAACTCAGCCATGTCAGGTCGAACTCAACCACGTCAGCAGAGTTCGAACTCAGTTCAGGTTGAAGTCATCCACGTCAGGTCGAACTCAGCCACGTCAGGTCGAACTCAGGTACTTCAGGTCGAACTCAGGCACTTCAAGTCGAACTCAGGCCAAACAGGTTGAACTCAAGCTAGGTCGAACTCTGGCTAGGTCGAACTCAGGCTATGTCAAACTCTGGCTAGGTCGAACTCAGGCTATGTCGAACTCTGGCTAGTCGAACTCATTTTGAATATGGAAACCTGCAAAAGATTAATAACCAACTTTCCAAGATTTTCGAAGATTTTAAAGATTTTAAAGGAGATAATTGTACAATAAAAATAATTCCTTTTTGAAAACTAATTATCCCCTTGATTTAAGGAAACAAGTTTGACTTTTCACTAAAACGAATCAAATCAGAATTTTTATGAAGATTTTAATGAAGAACATTCATGAACATAAACAAGATATACGAACCAAAAACTGCACAAATGAACACAATTTGTAAATTAGATTAGCAATAACACATAATAATGAACTCAATATGAATCAAAACCATGAAATCAACCTTTTTCGCAGCAATATCTAGTTGTAATTTTGGTAGTTTGAAGTTCTAGAGTTGCACGTAATTTTCCATAGCTACTAAAGGCACAAGCTTCCACCCTTCACAGGGCTATAGCTTTCCAGACACCTAAAAGGTTAGCTTGGGTTAATCGCCTACCGAATTGATAGCGTTCATTTCAAAAACCAAACTGACACGGACCCCAAGGAAGGAACACAGGAAGAATGGATTCTCGACGAGATGTTCCAAGAGCAAACCATTAAAGTCGGAGGATACCTCTCCGAGAAGGGAAAAAGCTCCCTCAAGGAACTCCTTATCCGAAACGTAGGCATCTTTGCATATCAAAAAAATGATATGCGAGGCATCCCTCAGGATCAAGTCGAACACCGATTAAATACTCACGACTGGATTAAGCCAGTTCAACTGAAGAAAAGAGGAATATGGCTTGAAAAGAGTAAAATCTCCTCAAGGCGGGGATAGTTTGGGACGTACGATACCCCACGTGGATATCAAAAGTAATGGTGAAGAAGTCGGATGGAGGATGGAGAATATGTGTTAACTACAAAGACCTGAATAAGACATGCCCAAAATATTGTTACCGCTTATCATCTTACAAGGGGCGTCATGAAATCCAAATGGCCCTAGAAGATAAAGAATAAACCACTTACATAACCAACAAGGGGATTTTCTGTTACACAAAGATGCCATTCGGGCTAAAAAATACCATGGAAACATACAAAAGGTTCATGCACCAGCTATTCCATGATCAGATTAGAAAGAACATGGAATTATATGTTGACAACCTCATTATAAAAAGGAAAGAAGAACAATCCATGATCGATGACATAGAAGAATTATTCAAAACCTTGAGAAAGGCCAACATGATACTAAACTCAAGGAAATGTTCCTTTGGGTCGAGGAAGGAAAGTTCTTGGAGGTGGTGGTTACAAAAGAAAAAATCAAGGTCAATCCTGACAAGATAAAGATATTTACCTCAATACCCCCGCCGTGGTTCCTCAAGGACATACAAATGCTAAATGTGAGATTGGTAGCACTCAAAAAATTCATGTACAAGGTCGTAGGAAGAACGCTCCCATTCATGGAGGTTCTAAATGTAACACCCCAACCGATGGCGAAAACATCGGGATGTCACGTATTGATGATTGTTCAGTAGCTCATGGTAAATAATAAATTTCAATAATTGATTTAAATACATTACATACAATTGTTCTACAAGAATTTGTACATCAAAATGAAAAATACTAGATACACATCTTCAAGCATTAACTCTAATCTTCAAGCAAGCTATAACCTGAAACATGTTAAGTTTGAAAATATTTTGGGTCAACAAAAGTTGGTGAGAATTACATAGGTTTTGATAATTGAATAAAACTTGTACAATTCAAGTGTCATGGCAAATCTAGTCCATATGTGAAAACATACTATCAGGTAAATCGAGTGCATAATCAAACCTTGTGACTAGAATATTGTGGTCCATCCCATACGCTCATGGTTCACTCGATTATGTTATGAATTCGATAACAATCACCCACGCTACCTATGTAGGAGGTACACGTATCCGGGTGGGATTGTCAGTCCAATAGATCTATCATTGTATACCGTCGGCTGATCAATGTTAATGATTATGCTAGAATATTGTGCTTACCCTAGTCATGTTTAAGACATAATGCAACATATAATAACACATAGACACTTTATGATTGAATTGTAGATAGACTGTTGTAACAGGTTTCACCCCAAAATAGTGAAGTAGAAAATGGGCTATGTAAAACTCACCTTAGTGTTAAAAAGGAGACCCTTGTTATATGAGTAAATGTGGCGCGTGTGTATCCAAATATCACCCTATTTCATGGTAATAAATAAGTGTTGGGGAAAACTTAATAAGTCTAAGTTTTCTAGTCTAAAATGTGCTAGGGTTCCTAATTTGGGGATTAATAATTGATTATTTGAATAATTTAAATAAATATATAAATAATAAATGAAAATGTTTTCTGACCAATATTATCTAAAAGTAGTTGAATGATAATGTAATAAATGTAAAAATACTTTTTATAAAATTATTTTCTTAATTAATGAATATTTATGTATTAATAATTATTTGACAAAATATAGACTTAATATTTAAAAATATTAAAAATTAAAAAATTCAGAATCAAAAATTTATATTTCTGATCTAAATGATTAATAATAATTTATGTGAAATTTCGATGCAAAAATAATGAAAAACGAATTTATTATGATCTAATTATGATTAAAATAGCAAAAATCGATTAAAAATATCAAATAAATGATTTTTTAGAAATAAAAATCATTTCTGGAAAATTTATTGTTTTATAAGTTTAGGATAATTTTTGTAGAATTTTATAAACCGTTTTGATATTTTTATAGAATTTTATAATTATAATAGAATAAACTTGTAATATTTATTATATATAATAAATAAAAGATTTTTGAAAAACTAAAAATGGTATGATAAACTTTTCTATTAGAATGTCATAAAATATTTTTTATAGGATTTAATAAACATTTTTAGTATTTTAAAACCATTTTTAAAAATAATAGTGAATATATATAAGTATAAAGGGTAAAAAAAAAGAGGATTGCATGTGCCATGGCTCGAACCCGGGCCTATGGCCGGTTCAAGCTTAAACACACGCGTGTTTACCAACTGATCTGCTGATCAGTTGGTGTTTATTCTCGTTTATGTTTTTAATATAAACTGTTATACGACTGTATCATCTTCCCCAAATAAACCTTAGCACCCTAGCTTTTCTAATCCCATCAATTCGGCTGTGATAGCCGAATTGATTATGGGGGTTTCGAAGGTAATGGGCCGATTAACACATAAATAAATTGAATTGATTCATACCAGTTTACAAGGTGTTGGTCTCGCAAGTCAACAAAAAGTCAAAATAAAGCTTGAATGCGTGAATAATAGCGAAGAACAAAAGGAATTGAAAGTGAGGATGTGTTTTTCGGCACTTTCAGCTTGTCAAGGAGGGTTCAATTTATACTAATCGTCCATAATCGTATTTTTGGAGGTTTTGACCCGCATTAAAAAAGGTATACGTGTATAGCTCAGTTTTTGGTAAGTTTTGAATGCTAATTGGCGTGGAAAAGAAGTTGAATAGGTCGGTACAATCTTGGGCTGGGCTGGTTTTTGGGCTACGAATTTTAACAAAAGAAGGATGGGTTGGTTAGGTCTAGTTTGGTTATAATTATGCTTGGGTTTAAGCTTTTATAAACTAAGCTTCAACTATTTTGATAAAATTTGAATATTATTATTATTAGTATTATTATTATTATTAATAATAAAAATGTTTTGAAAAATTATATATATATATAATTAGACAACGTTAAAGAAGTATAAAGTAGGTAAAGCGGTGATTTTTTTCTAGTACCAAAATTTTGGAGAAAAATTTGCGATGTTACAGTCTCCCCTACTTTTGAAAACTTCATCCGAAGTTGTTAAAAACGCAGGGTTGAGGGTGATTGGGTAGAAATTAGGACAAGTGTGGTCTGGAAAATTTTGTGTTAAGGTACAACATGAATAGAATAATCTATTTCGAATAATTTGGATAAAAGGGGTGTTATGTGTGAGTTGATTGACTAAATGAACTACCAGATAATTAGAGTTTATGATTGGTTATTTACCGAAAACCTTGATAGAATTTCACACTACCTTAACGTACCTGTAAATTCGTGATTACGTTCCGGACCGCAATCACCAATTTACCTTACATTAGGGTCTTGTGTCCTTCTATGACTCTAACACACTTGTAAGTAATGCAAAAATAATCCTGTGGTTGAACCTTTGTATTTAATGAGTCCAACTGTTGAGCAGGAAAAAGACTCTTATCAGTTAGTGAGTAGGAACCTCTACCGATTGTTGAGCAGGTTCGATAGCCCCCACCAGTCGTTGAGCAGGTTGTAGGGCCTCTCCCGACTGTTGAAAAGGCATGATGACCTCTCCCAATCGTTGAGTAGGTTATTTGATACTCAACTAACTGTTGAGCAAGTACTTCATTCTCTATCGGTCGTTTGATTAAATGTAGCATTTATTGCAAATTGATAGTATGTTTTTGTTAGCAAGCATAGTATGTGAGTTGTTGTCGTATAGATTTAGATATTGATATAGTAATTAGTTCACATTCAAACAAGCATGCATCCAAGTGTTATGATCATACTAGATAAATGACTCTCATGTAAAAGACAAAAATTTCGATACTTGGATCAATAAGTGTCAATACATAGAATTTTTAGAAAGCAAATAACATCCAAATAGTGGGGCTAGCTGTTAAGTAGCTGGAGGGTCCCTAGCAGGATTATTTGGAGCAGCAAGGGCATTTGCAGCAGGAATTCGACAAACATCCGCAAGATGCCCGTACCTTTGACAATTGGTACACTGACGGCAGGGCACTTGGGTTGGGTGGTGATACTGACTGGTGTCACACTTAGGTTGGTTCCCGTTATATTGTTTCTTGTTGGGTGGGACAGTGGCATCTATTGCGAAATTCCTGACCTTGCGCCTTCCATTGGTTGAGGACTCAGTTTTAATTTCAACAGCAGGTTGGGGAGTATCCTTCGCAACAGTTTTCTTTTCCCCTTTCCGAGTCAGGGTTCCTGCCTTCACATGGTTATCTGTTAGGGTGGCCGCCAAACGCTTTGCTTCCTCGAGAGTAGCAGGGTTCCTTCCCCACACCGTGTCCTGAATCTGCATGGGTAAGCCACCAATGTATTTTTCGATCGCAATAGGCAAGGGGGTGACCTTGTGTGGTAGCAGTAGACTAAGTTCGTGAAAACGAGTGTTGTAGGAAAGGTTTTCTCCACTGTCCTGTGCAAGATCATGAAACTCATCTTTTAACTTTTTGATTTCATTACGAGGGCAGAACTCCGCCTTCATAACGTCTTTAGCTTGTTCCCAAGTTAAGGCTAGTGCGACTTCAGCTCCACGGGTACGTTTTTCCTCATTCCACCACGTGAGTGCTCGTTTTTGAAGAACACTCATAGCATAACGAACCTTAAGGTTATCGGAACACTCACTATTAATGAAGGTATTCTCGATACCCTCGAACCATTGTAGGAGACCAGTAGCTCCTTCGTCCCCGCTAAACTTAGTAGGATTGCAGGTATTGAAGTGTTTGAGGGTGCAGGCTGGGAGACCATTCCCGTTTCCATTCCCGTTCCCATCGTGATTTCCATTGCCGTTTCCATTTCCATTGTCGTTTCCATTTCTATTGTCGTTTCCATTCATTTGGATGCCTTGAGCCAGTAAGTTAGGAACCAGAGTTGCGATCTGTTGTGCCATTTGTTGGGAAATGATTGCAGCTAGTTGGGCATCACCTCCATTGTTGTGGTTAGTGTCGTGGTTGTGGTTGTGGTTGTGGTTGTGGTTGCTGCTTCCTTCCTCATGATTGTCACCACTGTTAATGCGAGTGTTGCGACGTGGAGGCATGATCTGTAAGAGACACAATGAAGGTTCAATGAGACATGAAATGAATGAGGTAATATAAGGAATGTAATCATTTATCCATTAATTAAAACGAATAAACGAAAACGTTGACTTATCAAAGATTCTAGATTCAAATAACATAGTGAAGACATGCTTTAGCCTATAAGTGAACACTCATCCCGAGAATTCCCAGGTAGGCATCCGGGTCCCTCGTCTTATTGGGATATATGCGCAATGCCAGCCTAGACAGAAAATCAGAATACAAGCCTTCACCCTTCCAGATTGCACGTGTTCGTTATTAAAATCTAGAACTTCGACGAGATCTCAAGGTGGTTCAGGCTAAACCTGAGGATTTTGTCCTATTAATCTAAAGGTGGATCAGGATTGCAGCAGACGAATAAGAGCAGTCAACTTGTAAAGGCTTAGGGTTGTATAAGGTGTAGGATAGGGATAAGAATAAGGAAGCAATTAGGGTTACAAGAGAAGCAAGTACTGTTTTAATTTCCTAAGGTTATAGTCTAGATTATTTTTCTAGTAACCTAATTCCCTATAACCATGGCTCTGATACCAATCTGTAACACCCCAACCGATGGCGGAAACATCAGGATGTCACGTATTGATGATTGTTCAGTAGCTCATGGTAAATAATAAATTTCAATAATTGAATTAAATACATTACATACAATTGTTTTACAAGAATTTGTACATCAAAATGAAAAATACTAGATACACATCTTCAAGCATTAACTCTAATCTTCAAGCAAGCTATAACCTGAAACATGTTAAGTTTGAAAATATTTTGGGTCAACAAAAGTTGGTGAGAATTACATAGGTTTTGATAATTGAATAAAACTTGTACAATTCAAGTGTCATGGCAAATCTAGTCCATATGTGAAAACATACTATCAGGTAAATCGAGTGCATAATCAAACCTTGTGACTAGAATATTGTGGTCCATCCCATACGCTCATAGTTCACTCGATTATGTTATGAATTCGATAACAATCACCCACGCTACCTATGTAGGAGGTACACGTATCCGGGTGGGATTGTCAGTCCAATAGATCTATCATTGTATACCGTCGGCTGATCAATGTTAATGATTATGCTAGAATATTGTGCTTACCCTAGTCATGTTTAAGACATAATGCAACATATAATAACACATAGACACTTTATGATTGAATTGTAGATAGACTGTTGTAACATGTTTCACCCCAAAATAGTGAAGTAGAAAAGGGGCTATGTAAAACTCACCTTAGTGTTAAAATGGGGACCCTTGTTATATGAGTAAATGTGGCTCGTGTGTATCCAAATATCACCCTATTTCATGGTAATAAATAAGTGTTGGGGAAAGCTTAATAAGTCTAAGTTTTCTAGTCTAAAATGTGCTAGGGTTCCTAATTTGGGGATTAATAATTGATTATTTGAATAATTTAAATAAATAAAGAAATAATAAATGAAAATGTTTTCTGACCAATATTATCTAAAAGTAGTTGAATGAAAATGTAATAAATGTAAAAATAATTTTTATAAAATTATTTTCTTAATTAATGAATATTTATGTATTAATAATTATTTGACAAAATATAGACTTAATATTTAAAAATATTAAAAATTAAAAAATTCCGAATCAAAATTTATATTTCTGATCTAAATGATTAATAATAATTTATGTGAAATTTTGATGCAAAAATAATGAAAAACGAATTTATTATGATTTAATTATGATTAAAATAGCAAAAATCGATTAAAAAAACAAATATATGATTTTTCGGAAATAAAAATCATTTCTGGAAAATTTATTGTCTTATAAGTTTAGGATAATTTTTGTAGAATTTTATAAAATCGTTTTGATATTTTTATGGAATTTTTATAATTATAATAGAATAAACTTGTAATATTTATTATATATAATAAATAAAAGATTTTTGAAAAACTAAAAAAGATATGATAAACTTTTCTATTAGAATGTCTTAAAATAATTTTTGTAGGATTTAATAAACATTTTTAGTATTTTAAAACCATTTTTAAAAATAATAGTGAATATATATAAGTATAAAGGGTAAAAAAAGAGGATTGCATGTGCCATGGCTCGAACCCGGGCCTCTGGCCGGTTCAAGCTTAAACACACGCGTGTTTACCAACTGATCTGCTGATCAGTTGGTGTTTATTCTCGTTCTGTTTTTAATATAAACTGTTATACAACTGTATCATCTTCCCCAAAGAAACCTTAGAACCCTAGCTTTTCTAATCCCATCAATTCGGCTGTGATAGCCGAATTGATTATGGGGGTTTAGAAGGTAATGGGCCGATTAACACAAAAATAAATTGAATTGATTCATACCAGTTTACAAGGTGTTGATCTCGCAAGTCAACAAAAAGTCAAAATAAAGCTTGAATGCGCGAATAATAGCGAAGAACAAAAGGAATTGAAAGTGAGGATGTGTTTTCGGCACTTTCAGCTTGTCAAGGAGGGTTTAATTTATACTAATCGTCCATAATCGTATTTTTGGAGGTTTTGACCCGCATTAAAAAAGGTATACGTGTATAGCTCAGTTTTTGGTAAGTTTTGAATGCTAATTGGCGTGGAAAAGAAGCTGAATAGGTCGGTACAATCTTGGGCTGGGCTGGTTTTTGGGCTACGAATTTTAACAAAAGAAGGATGGGTTGGTTGGGTCTAGTTTGGTTATAATTATGCTTGGGTTTAAGCTTTTATAAACTTAGCTTCAACTATTTGATAAAAATTTGAATATTATTATTAGTATTATTATTATTTTTATTATTATTAATATAAAAAATGTTTTGAAAAATTATATATATATTAGACAACGTTAAAGAACTATAAAGTAGGTAAAGCGGTGATTTTTTTCTAGTACCAAAATTTTGGAGAAAAATTTACGATGTTACACTAAAAGGTTGCCTCAAAACTAACAAGATCATATGGAGCAAGAGGCTGAAGAATCCTTCTAGGAAATGAAAAGGTTAATCAACAGCCTACCTACATTGGGAACACCAACTCCTTAAGAACCACGAACCTCTACCTCTCAGTCTCCAATATAGCAATTAGTGCGGTAATGATGGATGAGAGGGAACCCTCATAAGTTCCAATCTACTTCATAAGTTACACCTTGAAAAGTCACGAAGAAAGTCACCTGCCCATGGAGAAACTAGCATTATCCTTGGTATACATGTCAAGAAGACTAAGAAGGTACTTCTATGCCTACATGATAGCGGTACTCACTGGTGAACCTATCCAGAAGATACTGATCAGGCCAAATAAATTCGGTAGGTTGACAAAATGGGCAGTGGAATTGGGGGAACATTCCATCGAATATAAAACGAGGACAACGATGCAAGGGCATGTACTTGCGGATTTCTTAGCAGAGACACTAGATGGAAAAGAATAGAAGGAGGCAAAGCCACGAGCCGCTAACGAAGAACAAAAGACTGACCCATCCCATTGGAAATCGCACACTGACGGCGGAACGGAATAGGACTAACCCTGGTCAGCCATAGGGGATTAAACTGACTTATGTTACCCAATATACGTTTAAAGCACCAACAATGTGGCAGAATATGAGGCCCACCTGGCCAGAATAAGGTTGGACAAAAAGTGAAGGCAAGGATACTAGTAGGGGTGTCAATCGTGTCGGGTTGATGGGTTGGCGGGTTTATGGGTTGCGGGTTGATGGGTTGAAATGTGCAACCCGAACCCGACCCATATTATTATTCGTGTCAAATATTTCAACCCTAACCCAACCCACATAAAATCCGGGTCAACCCGAAGATGACCCGTTTAACCCATATTTTTAAATGAGTAATACATGTTTGAAGAAACAACGAGTATAAAGGGGGCTAGATATGGGGTTGAATGAAATATGAGGGTGACGACTCGTGTTCGCAGCAGGGTATAATCCTTCGCTCACAACGATGGTTGATCTATGGTTATATACACGAATGGCAAGCAATCATGGACAAAGATATAAGTGGTTCGATCTCGTAAGATCTACGTCCACTGTGAAAGATGATCTTTATTAATATATAGTGTGAATAACGATACAAGTGGAAGTACAAGTGTGTTCGTTCTTATTGGCTAGTATTCCACGTGGAGAGAAAGGAGGTTGAGTCCTCCTTTTATAGGAGATGCATGGGCCAGGGATTCCGGAGCCCATTTATCTCTTAATGGGCCGGGCCTGGGGACCGGGCGGTTAATTGGTAGGCCCCCTTAGTTGGATCCTAACCCTTGGTTAGATAAAGTGACCCAAGTTGGCGAGGGCTTCTTCTGATTGGACCACGTGTCACCTCGTGGTTGGCAGTTTGGGAGGCTCTTCGTCCACCACACACGTGGCGTGCTGTGGATGGTGTGTAGGGGCGTCAGATGTCAGACAGCTGACCACTTGTCAGCTGACACCTGATGGGAGGAAGCAAGTTGGTGTCCAAGGGGAGTGTCTTTGGGTGTTGCCAACTTGTGACCCTGCGCCTTTGGCGCTGTGGTGCTCCTGGAAGTGATTCTTCCCGCGGGTGTTAGACTTCTAGTGGAGGCTTTTTTGTATGGCGGGTAGGGTGCGCCTGAAAGCGGTACCCTACCCCTTCAAGTCCCCCAAGTCCAGGGTGTCTCCTGTTCTTGCTTAGAGGGCTGGTGGGGCGCTGGACTAAAATTTGTCCTTTGTATTCCTTTTTGTTGTGATGGGGGAACTACTTTATTTTGAGCGAAAGAGTGCGTGTTGCAACTCTTGTGTCATGTGAAAAGATATTGGCGTCCCATTATCTTTGTACATGGCTCTTTTATAAAGCAGTTGCCTTTTAGTATGTTTAAAAAGTAAAATCCGACGGACAACGTCGTTTTTTACGTCAACCCATCGCCAAGTGATGACGTGGCACTTAGGGTGTGAAAGGGTAAAATCCGGCGGAGAACGTCCTTTGGATTTTACGTCAACCCATCGCCAAGTGATGACGTGGCACTTAGGGTGTGAAAGGGTAAAATCCGGCGGAGAACGTACTTTGGATTTTACGTCAACCCAGCGCCACGTGATGACGTGGCACTTAGGGTGTCAAAGGGTAAAATCCGGCGGAGAACGTCCTTTGGATTTTACGTCAACCCAGCGACACGTGATGACGTGGCACTTAGGCTGTCAAAGGGTAAAATCCGGCGGAGAACGTCCTTTGGATTTTACGTCAACCCAGCGCCATGTGATGACGTGGCACTTAGGGTGTCAAAGGGTAAAATCCGGCGGAGAACGTCCTTTGGATTTTACGTCAACCCATCGCCAAGTGATGACGTGGCACTTAGGGTGTGAAAGGGTAAAATCCGGCGGAGAACGTCCTTTGGATTTTACGTCAACCCATCGCCAAGTGATGACGTGGCACTTAGGGTGTGAAAGGGTAAAATCCGGCGGAGAACGTCCTTTGGATTTTACGTCAACCCATCGCCAAGTGATGACGTGGCACTTAGGGTGTGAAAGGGTAAAATCCGGCGGAGAACGTCCTTTGGATTTTACGTCAACCCAGCGCCACGTGATGACGTGGCACCGGGCCAGCGCCAGAAGATGACGTGGCAGTCATAATGGCTTGGTATTAATTGGTGTACTGAGTACGTTACCTTTATAATTAATTTTTGAATTTTGAAGGGTCTCCTTGTATTTAGGAAACGTGCTTGGGAAGGTGAGGCGGTTTGGTGGACGTGTCAGAGTGCAGAAAGGATGTCTGCACAGTTGTCAGTCACGTCAGCACGTGGGTGGGGAGTTATCAATCGTGTGTCAGGCGAGTGGCCGTTCACGCGCGCGAGTGGTGCAGCCTGTCAGTCTGAATGCTGACGTTGGGCAGGTGAGAAGTCGTCCTTTTGGGCAGACGCGTGTCCTCACGTGCTGATGAGTAACTGCTCATCCAGCTTTTATGCCACGTGTTGCGTCCAGATGTGTCCTTCCCTGGCAAGATGAAGGGTCATCTGCCAGCTGTGTCTATCGCATTAAATGCGATGGGTATAAATACCCGAGGAGGTTTTTTGAATTCCTTATCCTTCTTTTGTCTCACAATTTCCTTCTATTTTTCTCTCATCTTCTCCGGTTGATCTTCAAGTTTTCCGGTGACTTTTCAGAAAAAATTCTTTTGTTTTTTCATACATTGTGCACTATGTCTGAGGGTTCCGACGTTGGTGGTAACCCTGCTAAGGCCACCGAGAAGTCGAAGAAGCTGATTCACAACACCACCTGTAAATGGGGTGAAAAAAGTTTTTCGAAATTTGTCAAGGCCATGGAGTTCGATCCTTCGTGGGAGGTGGAGTTGCCGTCAAACAAGGGCACTGCCTTGGCTCCTCCCACCGGGAAGATGAGTCTGTATGGGGCTCATCTTGCCCTCTGTGGGTTCCGGCTACCTGCCACCAAGTTCCAGGTGGACACCTTGGTGCAATATGGCGTTCATGTTACCCAGGTCAGTGGATTTGGGATGCTTCGTCTGGTGCACTTCGAAGCTTGTTGCCGTGCCTTGGATATTGAACCGTCGTTCGAACGGTTCAATGTCTTTTATGTGTTGAACATGGAGGGTTCTTGGTTCAACTTTGTGCCTCGTCCTCAAGTCCCTCCCTGTGGGACTACTGCTCCGAAGTCCCTTCATGACTGGAAAGAGAAATTTTTCTATGTCAAGAGGGGTGTGATTCCGGTGGACATGCCATGGAAAGTTGTTGCCGAGCGTCAACGGGTGGGTGACCATCCTGTGATGGAGGGTTTCAGGGACCAGGAGTGGTTCAAAGAGCTTGTGGCCCGTGCTTCCCCGTTTGACACGGGTATGTGTTCTGAAGCCATGTTGGCTTTGCTGGGAATGAGTAGGGTTCAGATCGTTGAGGGAAAAGAGCCTGTGGTTACCGTCCCTGGTACGTCTTCTTTCATTTTATTTTCCTGACCTCTCTTTTTTCTTTTTATTTTGTGTAAATAAAGTTGTGTTTTTGGGCTCAGGGATGTCGAATTTTGAGGCGTTCCTGCTGAGGGACAAGGCCCCACTTGAGTGGAGAGATCCTGCGGGTGGTAGGATGTCCGTGATTGACGAGATGGTGGGCCGATTTTATTTTCCCTATCTGGAGTTCAAGCCAACCGTCCTCCTGTTTTCACGTGAGCATCCTATAAACCCTGACCCTTTATCTTCTGTGCGTCATGCGGGGGTAAACCCTTGTTTTGTCGTTTCCTCTGATGAGGAATCCACTGGATCTTCTGTAGAGATGGTGGATCCAGCGCCTCCGCGTGGTCGTAAGAAGAGCGTGCCACGCTTTCATAAGCATAAGGTCTTGTCTCAAGCTAAGTCTGCGCCTTTGAGTGCAGGTGGTGAAGGGCCTCTGTTTGGTCAACGCGAGCGGCGTGCAGAATCGTCCTCTTCCGCCCCTGAAGATGATTCAGCGGTCAGTCCGCTGAAAAAGAAGCGGAAGTTGGGTAAGGTTTCTGGAGGTAAGGCTGCATCCTCCAAGTCTGGTTCCGCACCGTTCTCTATGGAGATTAGCCCTCCGCCGGAGCGTCGTCCTCTGATCCAGAAGACGTTGAAGAAGGTTACCAGTAAGTGGTGTTCCGCCTCTTTGTTGCTTTTTTGCCGTTTTCTTGATTTTTTCTAAGTTTTGTTCTTCTTGCAGTTGTTTCTCCGCGAGCTTCTGGTTCTGTCTCCGAGCCAAGTGAGACGGAGGTTGCTAGGGAAAGGCGGGAGGAGGAAGAAGCGAAGGGTCGCGCGGAGAAAGAGGCAGCGGAGGCCGAGCAACGGGCCAAGGAAGCTGCCGCCAAGGAGGAGGAGGAGAGGGTAGCGGCGGAGAGGTTGCGTCTGGAGGAAGCAGCTAAAAAAGCTGAGGAAGAGAGATTGGCAGCTGATAAGCTGCGTGTGGAGAAGGAAAAAGCTGAAGCCGAAGCAAGGGCTAAGGAGGCGGCCGCCAAGGCTAGGGCGGAGGAGGAGGCCGCCAAGCTCGCTAGTGTTCAAGCTTTTTCTGGTGGTTCCCCTGGGGGGGTTGGAGGTGGACCTGTTGGAGGGAGGTCCAGTGTGGACCGGAGTGACCCGGGTTACTTCGCGGGCGACGTGATTTGGCGTCCGCACTGGAGTATCCGGGAGAACTCCCGTTTTGCCAACCCTCTAACGGCCGAGGAGTTCATTTCTGAAGTTGTTCCTCCCAAGGAAAGGGAGTATCAAGATAGCCTGCCCCGGTCGCAGTTGATCACCGATATCTGTGTCGGGCAGGCGCTCCAAGTCGCCGCTATTGAATCCTTAAAGCGGCGTGATCAGGAGTATGCCCGGGATGTCGCGGAGTTTAATGCTCGGCGGGCTAGCCAGGCGCAGAGGGAGGAGAAAATGAAGTCGGAGGTAGATAGGTACCGTGATAGGGCCTATAAAGCTGAGGACCAAGTGAAGGAGCTGGAGAAGGAGCATGCGTTGGCTCATCAGCGGTGGGTCGATGCATGCCAGGTGACCAACCAGGAGACTATGAAACTGAAAGATCAGATCCAGACCCTGAAGAATGAGAACGCGAAACTTCGGGACACCGCGGAGGCCCATGCCAAGGTTTTGGCTGATAAGGACTCCGTGGTGGCGGGTTTAAGGTCTGATCTTCGCAACAAAGATGATGAGCTTGTTGGTGCCTCTTCTCAGCTTTCTGAGTTGGCGGGTGAGAAGGCAGCGTGGGTGAAGGAGAAAGCGGCGTTGATGGAGGAGCGGGCCTCGTTGGAGGAGTCCTTGACCGTGTCGCAAACAGAGGCTGAAAATGCCAAGGCTCTCTTGGATGAGGCCACTGTTGCGCAGGAGAAGGCTCAGGAGTCTATCCGCTGGGTGATGACCGAGGGTATCGCCGGTGTAAGTACTTTTTTCTCCTTTCTACTGTCCTTAGTGTATTTTCTTTCTAATCCTTGTTTTTATGCAGATTTTCAAGCGGTTCTGGAACGAGCCCAATCTCGGTGATCAGGTTGCTGCTATCGCTGCTGCTGCGCGCGCTGCTGGAGAGGCCGAGGGATTCGACACTGGGTTCTACCATGCGCTGAATGGAGGGTGCATTTCTGAAGGTGCGCATGACGGTAAACCCAGGGAGAAGGAGTATGAAGCTGAGCTTCTGAAATTTGAGCAGGTCGAGTTCCCCATACTGAAGACGGTTGCGGACTGTAATCAGTATGCTGATTCAGCTGGCGCCCTCCGTTACTATATTGAAGAATCTGACCGTTTGGGTGCGGAGGCGCAGCAGAAAGGGAAGCAGCCAGCGGGTGGTGGTGAAGGTCCGTCGGGGACGCGCCCGGAGGATGTTGAAGAACAGTTAGTTGATTTTGGGGAGTCTGGTGAGGAATAGGATTCCTCTGTATGTGTGTATGTTTCTTTTTTTTCTTTGTAAAGCTTGAGGCAGCTTGATCGCCTCTTTTTGGTAGTTTATATGAATGAAACTTTTTGTTTGTTACCTTGTGTTTTTGGATTGATTAATGAGTCTGGCGATAATGATACATGATATTTATGCCTTCAAGAACCAAGTTCCGATATTGCACACTTTAAGAGGCGATAGAATTTTCTTAGGATTCCCAAAAAATAAAAGTGGCTTAGGCATGTGTAGCCTAAGTGTTTTACAAGAATTATATGTAACAGAAGCGTAATTGTGCCGCGTTCCAGGAGCGCGGGACAGGCGTTCCATCGAGCTTCTCTAACACGTAGGCGCCTTTGCCCAAAATTTCTTGTATTTTGTAGGGGCCTTCCCATGTTGGGGCAAGTTTACCTTGCTTTTCCGCGTTTGAAGCGCTATTGTTTCTGAGAACGTAATCTCCAATGTTAAAGTTATGTAACTTAACTTTTTGATTGTAGTAGCGCTCCAGTTGACTTTTGTATTTTGCTTCTTTGATGGCGGCGAGCTCTCTTCGTTCTTCAAGCAAGTCGAGGTTTAGTCGTAGCTCTTTGTCATTCTGCCCTTTTTCCGCCATGAGTACTCTTGCGGAGGGGCATCCGATTTCGGCGGGAATGACAGCCTCAGAACCATAGGTCAAGCTGAAGGGAGTTTCGCCATTGCTGGTTTTGGTGAGTATGCGATTTGCCCATAGGACGTGTGGAAGCTCGTCCACCCATCCTGTTCGTTTGGTCCCCAGCCGCTTTTTAATGCCTTCGATGATGCTTCGATTTGCCCTTTCGACTTGGCCATTCCCTTGGGGGTGGGCGACTGAGGTGAATATCTGCTGGACGCCCATTTGCGCCAACCATTGTTGCAAGTGTTGGTCGGTGAATTGTGTTCCATTGTCGCTTACAATTTGATATGGCAAACCGAACCTGCAAATGATGAACTCCCATATGAACTTTTTGGTGTGTGCGCCGTCGATTTTTGCTAGTGGCTTTGCTTCGATCCATTTTGTGAAATAGTCGATTGCCACTATTAAGAACTTTATGTTTCCTGGCGCTGTGGGGAATGGGCCAACAAGGTCTATTGCCCATTTCTGGAACGGCCATGCCGCTGTGACGGGAATTAGGTCGTTTTTAGGGCGCAGGGTGTTTGGCGCGTGGCGCTGGCAGGAGTCGCACTTGCGCAGTTCTGCCACTGCATCTGGGTGCATACCTGGCCAATAGTAGCCTGCGTTCATTAGCTTGGCCACCACCATTCTGGGTCCTGCATGTAGTCCGCATGTGCCTTCGTGGATGTCTCTGATGAGGAAAGAGGCGTCTTCTTTGTCGACGCATCGCAGTAGCGGACCGAGGTATGATCGTCGATAGAGGATTCCGTCCGTTAACTGATAGTGCAAGGCTTTGTGCTGGAGCTTTTGTGCCTCCGCTTTGTTATCGGGTAACGTTCCGGATGTGAAGTAAGCCTTTAGTGGTGCCATCCAAGTGGTGTTTCCTGTTTGGATGACGTTGACTTGCCTTATAGGAACTGATGGGGCTTCTTGTAGTTCGACACGGACGTTTTTGGCCATGTGCTCAAAGACTGTGGAAGCCATCTTGCTTAGGGCGTCGGCGGGTTTGTTCTCGCTGCGGTTGATGTGAATGACCGTGCAGGAGACGAATTTGCGTATGAGTAGTTTGGCCTGTTGTAGATATAGGGCCATTGTGGCGTCCCTTGCATCGTATGTGCCGTTGATGTGGCCCGCCACAAGTAGTGAATCGACATGCGCTTCGATATGTGAGGCTCCCATTTGATGTGCGATGCGTAGGCCTGCTAGGAGCGCTTCATATTCTGCCTCATTGTTTGTTGCGGCAAAGTCTAATCTAATGGCGTATGTGTATTCTTTGTTATTAGGGCTGATCAGCCGCAGGCCCGCACCTGCGCCGTCTGAATTTGACGCACCGTCGGTGTAAAGGTTCCACCTTTCATTTTCCGGTGTTGGTTGTGCGGGATCCTGCTCTGCGAGGCACTCCGCGATTTTGTCCGTTGGTATTTCGGTGGCGAAGTCGGCGAGGACCTGTCCTTTAACTGCGGGTCTGGGCTTGTAGTTGATAGTATGTTCACCTAGTTCGATTGCCCATTTTGCTAGACGTCCCGAGGTTTCTGGCTTGCGTAGGACGTCACTGATTCTGTAGTCTGTTAGGACGTTTATTGGGTGGCCGTGGAAATACCGCCGCAATCTGCGCGAAGCGTGGATGAGGGCTAGTACTAACTTTTCCATTGTGGAGTACCTAGTTTCTGCGTCTAACAAGGTTCTACTGATGTAGTAGATGGGTGTTTGTACAGTTTTGCGGTCTACCAAAAGTACGGCGCCGATTGCCCTTTCTGTTACAGAGAGGTATAGGGTTAGCGGCTCTTTGGGTAATGGTGCTGTGAGAGTAGGTAAATTCATAAGACATTCTTTCATTTCTTTAAAAGCTTTTTCCGCCTCAGGGGTCCAGCGGAAATTACTTTTCTTAAGACAATTCTTTAGAGTGTCTACAAATGGAAAAGACTTTGAAGCGTAATTTGAAAGGAAGCGGTTGAGAGCGACTAGGCGCCCCATTAGCGTTTGTACTTCCTTGATGCTTGTTGGTGAAGGCATTCTTTCGATTGCTACGACTTTGTCTGGGTTTGCGCGGAAACCGTCACGCGTGACTACAACGCCTAGGAATCTTCCTTCTTCCATGCCGAAGGAACATTTGCTGGGGTTGAGCTTCATGCGCACCTTACGCAGTTGGCTGAATGTTTTCTGGATGTCTTCCAGCATGTTGCCTTCGTCTTTGCTTTTGATGACGAGGTCATCAACGTATACTTCCAAGCGCACCCCTATCTCGTGGATGAAAGCGCTGTCCATGAGACGTTGGTATGTGGCTCCCGCGTTTTTCAGACCGAAGGGCATTTTGGTGTAGCAAAAAATGCCCGTGTCTGTGCGGAATGCCGTTTTGTCTTCATCTTCCTTTGCCATTTGGATCTGATGGTAGCCTTTGTAGGCGTCGAGGAAGCATTTGAAGCGGAATGGTGCTAGGGAGTCTACCTTTAAGTCGATTTCTGGGAGAGGGTAGCAATCCTTCGGACAAGCTTTGTTTAGATCTTTGTAATCGACGCACATACGCCATCCGCCTGTCGCTTTTCCTACCATAACCGGGTTGGCGACCCATGTTTGGTAGCGTATTGGGCGGATAATGCCAGCGTTTAGTAGCTCACTGACTTGTTCGTTCATCGCCTTTGTTTTCTCCGGTCCCATTTTGCGCATCTTTTGGGCAACTGGCTCCACTGATCTGTACGTGTTGAGTTTGTGTTCCGCGATGTTTCTTGGAACGCCAATCATGTCAGATGGTTGCCAGGCGAATATGTCTATGTTCTTTACTAGTAGTTGTTTGAGGTGCGCCCGTATGGTTTCGGAGATTTCATGGCCGATGATGACCGTTTGGTCCGGGAATTTAGGGTTAAGAACCCAGTTTTCCGGTTCCGATCGGGTTTGTGTTTTTTGTGGTTTTGCCACGTCGATCGCGTGGCACTGTTTGTTGCCGCGGACTATTGCTACGCCGGTTCGGGTTGGGAAACCTACCATTTGGTGTTGGGTGGAGGCGTTGGCGTTGAACTTTGCCAAGCCTTCCCGCCCTAGTAGGACATCTTGGCGAGAAGTGACTGGTAGGACCATGAAGTCACAGATTTCTGTGCGTTCGTGGGTACCATCTGTTAGGGTAACCGGGAAGGTGATGATGCCGCGCGGCATGATGACTTCGTCAATAAAGCCTGATATTGGTGCGTTGACTGGAACGAGGCGGGCTTTGTCATCCTCGTCCAGTTGTTGAAAACACTGATCATATATGATGTCAGTGCTGCTTCCGCCGTCTAGGAACATTGATTGTGTTCGGTAATGTCCTACGACGCCGGTGACGATTAATGGTGCGGTGGCGGAAGGTCCACCTCGTACTCTGGGGAGGAGGACGTCCACCTCTTTCCAGGAGTCATCGATCTCTCTTGGGCACTTTCCTTTATTTTGGCGTTTTCCCGCGTCGGAGGTCATGTTGCAATGATGATGCGGAGTGTGCCTGATGTAACTTGTTTGTAGGTTCCGGATTGTTTTCTTTCCGGGCTCTTCATGCTTGTCGTCTTGGTTGTTGCGCCCGCCCCTGTTAACGTTTTTGACGAGGTGACCCAGTTGGCCTGTCTTCAGTGCTGCCTCGATTTCTAGTTTTAGGCTGTAGCAGTTGTCCGTCAGGTGGCCGTAATCGTTATGGTACTCACAGTATTTGGTGCGGTCCACGTTCTTTCGTTTGCCTAACACTTTAGGCTCCTTGAAAGTGACTTGCTCTGTTTTGAGTACCTGTGAGGGAGTTTTGGTTAACGGCGTCCAGTCGGTGGTTTTCTTGGGTTGGGCTTTGTGGTCCCTTGATTGCCTGTTTGTGATTGTCTGGCGGGCATCTGTGGAGGGCGAGTATTTGCCTTCGTCTGTTGGTCCTGAAATGCGGGACCACACGGATTGCTTGCCCTTGTTTCTGTTGGAGTTGCTGGTTTGGTTATATCCGCGCTGTTGTTTGATGGAGCGCTCCGAGGATGCGTATATTTTTGAAGCCTTGATGACTTCTTCCCAGGAATCAGGGACACCTGTCTTCCCGGATAGGGTTTTCATCACATCCTCACTGTGTACTCCGTGGATGAAGCCTGCGCGGGTTAGTTCTTCCCCACAACCTATTTGCAGCGCCTCTTTGTTGTAGCGCACGATGTAGTCGTCGATTGACTCGTTGTCTGTGCGCTGGCAAAGGAGGATGTGGGCCTTATCTCGTTTGTGCCGTCTGAGATGGGAGAAGTGATCCTTGAATTTTTGGATGAGGTCATCAAAATCTAAGATGCCCCCGATGGGGAGGTTGTCGAACCAAACTCTGGCTGCGCCGGTAAGGGTTTGTGCGAACAGGTGACACCAGACCTGTACAGGCCAGAGGACTGTGGTTCCGGCGCACTCGAAATCATGCAGATGGTCCGTGGGGTCTCGCAGGCCATCGTATCTGCCGATGCTGCTAGGGAGTTTTGCTTGTTTTTCTATGGGTGCGGTGGCTATTCTTTGACAGAATTTTGAACTTAAGGCGAACGACTTCGGCCTGTACGGTTTGTTTAGGTCGTCATCTTCCTTGTGGTGTGATGTCGCCGAGTTTGTTTTTGCTAGCTTCCGCCTTTTGGCCCTTGAGGCTGTTGCGTCTGAATCGCTGGTGGGTTGGTAGCCGTCGGATTCCGACGCGGAGTCTATTAGGTCCTGGTTGCGTGCGTTTTTGCTGCGACCTACACCCTGAGACCTTGGACGCGTGGTTTGTTTTTCCTTCCCCTTCCGGCTGTGTTTGGCGGAGGGGGAGGCCTTGCTTTTAGATTTGCTGTTTTGGATTTTTGCCAGCATATTCTGGTAGATCTTGGTGTTTTTGAGTTGTTTTCTAAAGAGCCACTCGTCGGGGTCCATGGGTGTGTTGGGTGCGTCTGATTCGGAGGATTCTGAGACCGGAACCGCGCGGGGCGGTGTTTCCTCCCTTATGGTTGCTGGCTGCGTGTCCTTATCCAGAGTTTGGAGCGTTGCCGCTCTGGCGGTCTGAACGACCGTAGAGGGGGTCGCTCCCTTGGATCCGACAGGGGTTAGATCAGTCATTTTGTGAGTAAAAGATGTGGTTTTGAAAGTTTTGTGAGTCTTTCAGCCGGTACGGATGGCGCCAATGAAGAAACAACGAGTATAAAGGGGGCTAGATATGGGGTTGAATGAAATATGAGGTGACGACTCGTGTTCGCAGCAGGGTATAATCCTTCGCTCACAACGATGGTTGATCTATGGTTATATACACGAATGGCAAGCAATCATGGACAAAGATATAAGTGGTTCGATCTCGTAAGATCTACGTCCACTGTGAAAGATGATCTTTATTAATATATAGTGTGAATAACGATACAAGTGGAAGTACAAGTGTGTTCGTTCTTATTGGCTAGTATTCCACGTGGAGAGAAAGGAGGTTGAGTCCTCCTTTTATAGGAGATGCATGGGCCAGGGATTCCGGAGCCCATTTATCTCTTAATGGGCCGGGCCTGGGGACCGGGCCGGTTAATTGGTAGGCCCCCTTAGTTGGATCCTAACCCTTGGTTAGATAAAGTGACCCAAGTTGGCGAGGGCTTCTTCTGATTGGACCACGTGTCACCTCGTGGTTGGCAGTTTGGGAGGCTCTTCGTCCACCACACACGTGGCGTGCTGTGGATGGTGTGCAGGGGCGTCAGATGTCAGACAGCTGACCACTTGTCAGCTGACACCTGACGGGAGGAAGCAAGTTGGTGTCCAAGGGGAGTGTCTTTGGGTGTTGCCAACTTGTGACCCTGCGCCTTTGGCGCTGTGGTGCTCCTGGAAGTGATTATTCCCGCGGGTGTTAGACTTCTAGTGGAGGCTTTTTTGTATGGCGGGTAGGGTGCGCCTGAAAGCGGTACCCTACCCCTTCAATGTTCATGAGTTATAAGCGGGTTGTTGGGTTGTAAGCGGGTTATCAATAAAATGTTTAATGGTGAGTATATAAGTGTGACAAATAAATAATACAGTGTGCCAAAAATAACACAATTATAACTAACCATGTACATAGAAATGGAAAAAGAAAAACAAAAATATAATATATTTTTTTTCTAAATACTTAAACGGGTTAACGGGTCAACCCATTTTATATATGTGTCAACCCGAACCCGACCCATTTTTTTAAACGGGTCATGTTAGTTGACCCGAACCCAACCCGTTTTTTTAAAACGGGTCGTGTTAGTTGACCCAAATCTATTTTTTCGTGTCGGGTTCGGGTCGGTTTTCGGGTCGTATCAATAATTGCCGCCCCTAATACTAGATGCTTATTCAGACGCCCTCCTGGTAGTCAGGCAAGTGACTGGGGAATACGAAGCAAATGATGATTTAATGATACAATACCTTAGGAAGATAAAAGAGTTGGCTACATCATTCGACAAATTCACACTGAAACATGTATCCCGTGGACAGAACAGGAAGGTAGGTGAATTAAGAAATCTTGCCTCTTTGGAATTCAAACATCTAGCAAAAGAAGTAAAGGTTGAAGTACTAGCCTCTCCCTCCGTGGGGAACAAAGAGGTAACAACAATAGAAGGAGAAGAAGATAGCTAGATGACACCACTCATAGCCTACTTGGCCAAAGATGAGCTACCCATAGACAACCAGGAAGCAAGAAAGGTAAGAATTAAAGCATTGCAATACGAAATGATATTTATACAATTGTACATGAGGTCTTATTTAGGCCCTTCCTTGAAATGTGTTGACAAGGAAAAAGAAAAATACATCATTAAGGAGGTAAATGAAAGCATATGTGGCATGTACTCCGGGCCCAAAATAGTTATTGACAAGGATATGAATGTTGGTTTCTTCTAACCAAGGATACATGCTAGTGCAATTAAAGAGATAAGAAAGTATGACAATGGTCAGATACATGCTCCAATGGCTCAGAAACCCAAGCATGACATCATATCGGTTAGCACATCCGGGCCATTCCAAAAGTGGGCTATAGATCCGATAAGACAATTTTCGGAAGAACCAGGCAAAGTCAAATTACTCGTGGTGGCAATCAACTATTTCACAAAATGGATTAAGGCAAAACCCTTAGCCTCCATCAGAAAGGGTCACATAAAAAATTTTGTTCACGACAACATTGTGTGCAACCAGTAGAAGGGACGATAGGTACAGTGGAAGAGGAGGTGGCTCCATATCAGAGAACAGATGGCTGGTGCACCGACACCCATCAGAGGACATATGTCAGACCTAAGGGTCAAATGGAGGAGAGAGACAAAGACGGAAATATCCTCCCTATACATGTGAGGTAATATCAGGTAAAAGGATCTCTTCTTCTAGACACATATACACAACTCACTCGAAACTCTCACTAGAGTTCTCTTCTGATAACTATCTTATCTCTTCCAAGTAGACACATACCTCACACGGAGAGTGGTTACAGAGACACCCCCAAGGTCCTCTGTAATGTGGCTAATGCCATCTATTTTGTAGGTTGTAGTTAGAGAAAGTGACCGAAGCGATACCTGAGAGTACACGTCATCCGGCGAGTTCACTCTTATAATCGACAGAGTTTATTCCATAACTTCCGAATGGCGCAATCTGTAATTTTTTGCATTTCATGAATCTTGAATCCTAACTCCTCACCGAAAGATCCTCCTGCTCCGCCCCTTTCCAGATTAGGTGTATATATTGACATAAAAGGAAATCATGGAAATAATTATCTTCTCCGTTCTGCTATAGTTCTATACCTTGTCATAAATGAATTACTCATTCATCCACGGGATAAGATACTATGGGGTTATTTGGTAGCCTCTTAACCATTAAGAAGCTATGAACCATTAAGAGGCTACCAAAAATCTCTAAGAGTCGAGTAAGAGTGTCTACTTTTACTCGGGCATTAAACTTTCTCCCATTAAAAAATGACTTAAACTAATGTCATCAAACAATAACTTAAACTAATGTGATTAATACATCATAATGTGTACACATTATTTTGCATAAAATGATTATATTCAAAGTTTATGCCAGTTAAATATAAAAAGACTAGTTTCGTGATTTTCTTATTTTCTAGCATCCATGTCCTCAAGAGTACACAAGTTTGTCAATTTAACAACAAACCTACAAACACATGTAGCATCTTTGTCAAATGATTATGACATAGATATAAATTGTACCTTCAGGCATATAAAAACAATGAACGTAAAACAGGGCGAAAATTATAGAGACAGTTGTACTAAAACAATCTAAAATATTAGGCATCTTTAAGATGTAAATGAAAAAAAAAAAAAAAAAAAGACTACAAAAGATCTTTGAAAAACAGGAATTGATAGAGAAACTGAGATTAATACTTATGGTTATTGATGAAGCAACGTGTTAAAACAACAAGGATATGATTTTGTTTAAGTGTTAAGACATTGTCGGATTAGAGGGTTCCAAAGCATTTAACTAAATCTGCATAAGGTAACAACACCGTTAGTCTCAACATGAGAAGGGGCCTCCTACGTTCGGATTACAGCATGAGAATAAGTATGTATTCACTGTGGAGTTGGAATAATAATGTAAGAGAGTGGAAGCAAGAAAATAGAGTGACGTGTGAATGAAGGATAAGCAAAGCAGATATCTCCTTATATAGACAGTGAGTATCCGCCTAAGAAGCTTCCCTCGGGGAGCTTACCTTCCATACCTGGTAAGCATTAACTCCCTTTTTATTTTTCAGGGTCTTGCCCTTTTGGTATAAGATACCACTTTTTATGCTTTCCATGTATGTTTTATTATTTTTTATGCACTATATGGGTCCGTGTGTAAAGAAGTCTGATTTTTTACTTTTCTTTCTTTTTACTATTCATTATTGTAGTATGGAAATGCGGGGTGGCAGCCTGAAGCTTCCTGGCTTCCTAGTCTTAGCCTTTTAGCTTAGGCGGGTTACCCAATATTTTTTTTTTCTTAAATATTAACTGTGGGGTTCTAGCACCCACGTCATCGCAACGAGATACAAAGCAGTTGAAGCATCTACGAGGGGGCGTTTAAAATTTTGTATCCGAGTTGGTGTTAAAAATATTTTTTTGTTCTCTTTTTAGAAAGCCAAAATTGTTATAATTGTTTTGATAAATATATTGCGTACGAATGAGTTCGGAACCGGTATCGATCGTACTAGTACCGAAAGTATCAATCTTGAAAATCATTAAAGTATGGTATTGTCATCGAAAATGCTTGGTATGGTTCTGGTACAGGTATTTGAAGCCAAACATGGTTAAAAATTCAAACATACCGATCCCTAAAACATCAAAAATGGGTACCGAATTGGTATCGAAAATGATTCGGTACCGGTTCTGTTTCAGTAACCGATACTATTTGCTCATTCATATTCCCTAAATTATCAATGTTGGTGTAATGTTGCTCATCCAAAATGGTTTCGGTAACCGGCATCATTTCCTCATCCAATCTGTATTTACTATCTAGATCCAAACCAAAGTCAGGCAGTGTGATACATCATACATTGATAACATTCGATGCTTTCAAACTCCTGTCACAAGACTTTGCGACCACTGCCAATCACCCATAAATTTTTTTATCTCTACCGTTTAACCGAACAATGCTTAATAATACCCACCAATTATTATTTTTTTAATTCCAACCATGTCATTGATTGTTTAATATAGTTATTGATCCATGTTAGGGGCTGTTTGGTTGATTAAGTGTTGAATCATTAAAATGTCTGAATGGTTAAGAGGATCTGAATGGTTAAGTGCTGAATCATTAAGTGTTGTTTTGTTGGACCTCTAAATGTTTAGTCTTCTTGTCCGACATTGGTAGGGGAAGTAAAAATTGATTCTTTCAGTGCTTAATGGTTCAGCAACATCCCAAGTTTTAAGGGTTCAACCTTAACCATTCCATTCAGATGCTGAAATAAACGCGATGAATGAGCTGAATGCTGAATCATTTAGTGTTGAATGATTCAGATGCTCATTAAGAGCCTTACCAAACAGTCCCTTAATGTGAATTTTATTGTTTCCTTAAAAAAACAAGTTTAATTATGAACCCTACCTTCTATACTTGGTCTATTAATAAGACCCATTTCACAATATTGCATAAAACATAATAATGTTAAAGGAAAACATCTTTATCAAAAAAGGTTTGGTTAATAATTTATAATTTAAAGACCCACTAGAAAAATCGGTAGGGCATCCGTGAAGAAGATAGAACACAAAAAAAAAAAAGTCAAGCAAATAGCAATTCAATGTTTTTAAAGGTGTAACACTAGATGTCATGTTTCTTTGACTCGTATAGTGTGATCGCTTTTATAATAATAAACTAGGTGTTAGTTGGCCTGCGCTTCGTCGCGGGCGCCACTGTTGTGCATACATGTTACGCACAATGGGCGGCGGTTCGCTGTCGGGAGCTCCTGTTGCGTTGAGGGTTTGGTGGGCATAAAAAATAATATTAAGTAACTGTTATGCTCACGTGGGTTTCACAAAAATACTCGCAACCCATTAAGTTCCACACCAGCATTATCACTTGAGTTGCCTACTTAATAATAAAATAATAAAAAAAAGTTTCACACTTGTACAAATATTGCTCCTATTAGGTTTCTACCTATTAAAAAAAACAAAGACAATGACAAAAGGCAGCAATGATATTCACTTCTTGGGGGTCAACTTTGACGGTTGGAGGATACAAGCTTATGTTAGCATCAACTCTCTGTTCATCTGTCTTTCTTTTAATATATAGGAGAATTAGTTAAATTGATATTAAAAGTAAAAGTATATAATCTTTAGTGGATCATCCGCATCTAAATTCTTGCTTGCTGGCTTGATCAGGGGCGGAGGTATTGCTATTGAACCGTTGTCACGGGACATAATTGTTTTTTTGCCGTATATAGATATGTATGTATGATTTTTTCAAGTGACATCAATGGTTTTTTGTAGGTGACTACAATAGTTATAAAAAAATAAAGAAGTAAAAGGTATAACTTACCGGAATTTTTCCGGCCAGGAACAGTGGAACACAACTTGTGAACATGATAGTATTTGAGGTAAGTGAAGAAGATGACTAAAAACTAAAAAAGTGCAACTTTTATTTTATAACTAGGAATCTATTACCCCGCGCTTCATGGCGGGAGCTTCTATTGCGGTGAGGATTTGGTGGACGTTAAACATTGTGCGTCGCTGTGGGAGCTCCTGTTGCGTGGAGGGTTTCGTGGACATAAAAGATAATATTAAGTGACTGTTATTCTCGTGTGGGCTTAATAAATTACTCGCGGCTAAAAGCTAAAAGTTTGGTGGTCAAAGTTTGAAATCCTAAAAGCTAACAGTTCGGTGATCAAAGTTTGAAATCCTAAAACCTAAAAGTTTGGTTATCATAGTTTGAAATCCTAAAAACTAAAAGTTTGGTGGTCAAAGTCTGAAATCTGAAAATAGGTAAAGTGTAAATATAGAGCAAACTTTGGTCATAATAGTAAATGGTGATGTGGCACTGGATGCCGCCAAAAAGCCCCAATCAAAAATGGAGGCCGGCCAATTTTACCCAATCAAAGCGTGCTACTATAGAAGTGTTCCTAATTTATTAGATATTATAATGGTTATTTGTTAATATCGGGAACTACGAAGTTGCAAAAAGCAAAAAGTCAAGCTTTAAGTAACTTTAAGACTATTGGATGTAAAGAGGGGTGGCATTTTCATGATGGGCCTCCACGTAGGAGTGGGAGCTCCTGTTATTCTCGTGTTGCGTGGAGGGTTTCGTGGACATAAAAGATAATATTAAGTGACTGTTATTCTCGTGTGGGCTTAATAAATTACTCGCGGCTAAAAGCTAAAAGTTTGGTGGTCAAAGTTTGAAATCCTAAAAGCTAACAGTTCGGTGATCAAAGTTTGAAATCCTAAAACCTAAAAGTTTGGTTATCATAGTTTGAAATCCTAAAAACTAAAAGTTTGGTGGTCAAAGTCTGAAATCTGAAAATAGGTAAAGTGTAAATATAGAGCAAACTTTGGTCATAATAGTAAATGGTGATGTGGCACTGGATGCCGCCAAAAAGCCCCAATCAAAAATGGAGGCCGGCCAATTTTACCCAATCAAAGCGTGCTACTATAGAAGTGTTCCTAATTTATTAGATATTATAATGGTTATTTGTTAATATCGGGAACTACGAAGTTGCAAAAAGCAAAAAGTCAAGCTTTAAGTAACTTTAAGACTATTGGATGTAAAGAGGGGTGGCATTTTCATGATGGGCCTCCACGTAGGAGTGGGGGGGGGGGAGGCATCTTCATGATGGGCATCCAAGGGGGTGGTGTGTAGGGTTGAGCGTTCGACAAAAACCGGACCAACCCGACCTTGACCCGAACCGACCCGAGACCGAAAACAAGTCAAAATTAGGAACCGAGGATTGGACCTACATATTCGTTTCGGGTATCTGTTGTGTTCGGATTCGGTGCTTCAGCTAAACAATAAAATTGAGATTGGGGTGAATGAGTAAGCTGGTCTTCGACGGCTCCATTTACACACACTATGTTCTCTTGTTTCACTGTGAGACCGACTGTTTTTCTTAGACTATCCGGAGTGGTGGGGGGAAAGAGGGGGATGAAGTGTCATGTGGCACTTGTGGGACCCTTGTGGGGGGGAATAATTGTGGGGAGTGGAAGGGGGGAAGAGGGGGGGGGGGAAGTGACATGTGGCATTTCTATTTTTTTTAAGTAATTAAAATAACATTTTTAATTAATATAAACCTAGAAAAAATAACATTTTTAATTAAATAAAAAACGTAAAAAAATAAAAAAACCAAAAAAAAAAAAAGTAAAAACTAACACATTAATTAATATTATATTTTTCCATGAGGTCACGCTTCATTTGTAGCGTCATCTCTAACTCTGGCCCATGAAGATGATCGGTGTTCATGGCGATAAATTTCATATCTTCGCTTTTTTCGCGCTGTTCTATGTCCATCAACCTATGGAACGCGGTGTTTATGTCGATCCAAAAGTCGTTTTTGAGGCGACTAGTTCCTAAAAAAAAAAAAATTAGCAATATTAGAAAAAAAATATCATGTTTAAAAAAAGTATTAGAAATATTAGAAAAAATATATCATGTTAAAAAAACTATTAGGAATACCTTGCTCTTTTTTCGACTCGCTTATCCATGCTTTCCTTATCGCAAGCTCTTCTTCGGGTGTCCACTTAAGGCATTGGCGGTTAGCGGCGGCTAATGCTTTCTCCTCCGGCGTCTTCCTCCTGTGACTTCTTTTTGCAGGGGGGTTTTTACCCGAAGATGATCCTGCAACATTTTTGGGTTGTGTTTCGGGTACGGTTTGCGTTAAAGGAAGTTGTGAAGGAATGGGAGAATCATTGAATGGGAAATTAGGATAAATTTGCCCATTAATGAAACCCGCATAACCCGTGTAGTCGGGACAAGGTGAAGGAATGGGTGGACGGTTTGGGATCGGGCGAACCGGTGGTGTATTCGGGTTTGGGACGTACGCGTATGGGTTGTTCGGGTCAAAGCATCGGTTGTATGGGTTCATTTTTTGTTGAAGAATGATGAGTAGTATGAAAAATATATGAAGAATTGTATAAAAAATGGTTGAAGAAGTGTATAAAATTTGTGAATAAATAAGTTAAAGTGGGTGATTTGTAGTGAAATGGGGGTAATTTTATATATATATATATATATATATATATATATATATATATATATATATATATATATATTTTGACCGTTAAAAACCAACAGATCTTTTTCAATTCTTTTTTTTTTCAAACGGTCCACTCTTGCCCACGAATCAGGAAGCGCCACGTGTCCCAAAAGCTGTGCCCCACGCCGGTGAGTTGCCCCCCCACGCCATACCGGCGGCGGTGTTCCCCCCCACCCCTCCCGCCACTTTCCCACCCCCACTCCGGATAGACTTAATTTTCTTTCTTTCCGTTCTTCAAGTTCATCAATCAAAAGTGAAGACTTGTATTTTATTATTTTTATAATGAGTGGAATAAAAAATAGTTCCATTTGATGTTTGCTTTTTTCCTGGCAAACTTTAAAAGTAAAAGAAAACAAATATATTATAATAATAGTTTAAAAGGTATCTACTTTGTATTTTATATACCAAAAACATATAAAAGCTTTCATCTTCATCAGACCATGTGTAGTGTGGGGCTTTATATATAAAGCCTCTCTTTCTGATTGGTTCATGTGGCTGCTGAGTCAGCGTGGAGAGAGAAACTGAAAAAGGGGTGTAGTGGTGGGGCTTTATTTATAAAGCCTCTGTTTCTGATTGGTTGATTTTTTTATTATTTTTTTAATCTTTTAACTCAAAATAATTAAAATAAAAGACAAATAAATATAAAAAAATTACAAATAATAATAAAAACACACAACTAATATTAATTAAATTAAAAAAAACAAACAACTTAAAAAAATTACAATACCAAATTAAAAAAAAAAAACAACTTAAATAAATTACTGGAGGTTATATTTTGCAAGGATTTGTTGCCTATGATGTATCGCGAGGCGTAGGACTTCTCCCTCGAGGTGGTCGATCGATTTGGACAAAAACTCAATGTCGTTTTCCCTTTGCCTCGCCTCTTGAATGTCGACGAACCTTTTATTCTCGGCCACTCTCTGGTCCATAGTTTGCAAACGTCTTTGGCCGAGGTCGCGAAGATCCTGTAGTCGTCGATTCATTTCATCAAACTCCTCCCTCGATGCACCACCTCCTGTCGAAGACGACTCTGCCTTGCCACCCTTTTTTGATCGTCTACCGGGTGGTCTTGGAATATCCTCCTCCTCCTCATCCTCCAAATCAACAGGATCATCTAAGCTCACAAAGCGAGCATCGGATGTCGGTGTATCCGGATCTCGCGACGTGGAGGTGGTTTTGCCAACAAACCGTCATCACCTTCCCCACTGCCCTTGTTGTCCTTGCAACGTTGGTATACCTCCGCAAACGAGTGACATTTATTATTAATGTCCGACCACTTTCCAGATATCGAGTCGTGCTCTCGATACTCCCCTCTACCCATGGCCGCAAAAAACAGCTCTCGAATCCGTTGCCAAAACAACAGGCTATGTTGATAGTTTGCTGCAAAAAAAAATATTATACGATTAAAAAGTGTATATATATAAACACAAAAAAAATACTAACCAACATTTTAAAATATATATATATATATATATATATAAACACAAAAAAAATACTAACCAACATTTTAAAGTATATATATATATATATATATAAACACAAAAAAAATACTAACCAACTTCGGGGTCCTCGGATATGTCGAGCCAGGCTCGCGCTAAAGCATACTCCTCTTCTCTTTCCCAACGTTCCTGTTGCTTTTTTGACGAGGAACGGTAGCATCTTTCCTTTTATGCGAGCGTCTCCCGCGCCCGCGCCCCCGTTGAGAACCCTCGGGTTGACGTGGTTCGTCTTGAGTTTCTGGTACGGAATCGGGCTCCTCTTGAGAAGGTTGGACATAGTTTGGTGGAGGAAAAAATTGAGCGGGCATGTTTGGGCCCGGATAAAATTGACCGGGCATGCCAAGAAGTTGTGCGTATTGCATTGTGTTCGCGTCAAACTCGCCCCAATTGGGTGGCAGCGGAGTAGTAGTGTTTGGCCTCGTAGTGTTTGGCCTCGCACCCGGCCGACCCGGGACCCTGAACGGTGAACCATATGGATACATGTTTTGTGTTTTAGTTTGTGTGTGGTGTGTGGTTTTTAGTTTTGGTTGTGTTTTTATAAAAAGTATTGTGTGTTTGTGTGTATATATATATATATAGTGGGGAAACAAAAAATAACCGTTCAAAAATTAAATGGAGGGCAACGGTCAAAATTTTTGACCGTTTGATTTCTGATCTCGTGCCACGTGTCGTTAGTTGATCGGTAGAAGCTTTTGAATATATGCGTTATAAATATAAAGTCCCGACCCAAAAAAGCCCCATAATGCCGGGGTGTTTTGGTGTTCCGGGCGCTATATTCAAAAAATTTTGACAAATAGCGCCCCACTACAGCTGTAGTTTAGGATCCAACAGCTAGAATTCAATCTAAAACCATCTAGATCCTTTGATTTTAAGAACTCCATTATTAATTCATACAATATTAGTGAGGAACTAGTATGAAGAAGAATACATCGGTCTGCAATCATCAAAGAGATGTCTTTCTCCCTTAAGCATGCTCTGTTATTCATCTTCATCAACATTTGTTCTTCTTATTGGTACGGTATCCTTAAGTTCGGTTTCTTTCGATCCAAACCCGAGGACCAAACCGAACCCGAGAATTGCAAAAGATGGGAACCGAAAACCAATCTTTGTACTGCATATCGGTTCGGGTTAGGTTATTTTTAGGTTCGGGTTTCGGTTATTTTCGGGTAGAACCGAAATCTGCTCAGCCCTAGTGGTGTGCACTATGATGTCGGCCTCCTCATTGGTCAGAATTATTAAAAATAATAAAAAAATATATTAAAAACAATAAATTTGGCCCGGCTTGGAAGGCATGGGGATGCCGGGCATGCCGATGATGGGCCTGGGGGCGGTGTAGCCCGGGGCGGCATAGCCTTGATGCTCTAATACCGTGCCCCATACCCATTAGTCTAATTATTTATTTATTGGTTTATTCTTTTTTACTTGTTTATCTATTCTTTTATTTACTTTTATTTTTAGATATCTAAAATAAGAGGACGACAAGCATTTCTCATGTGTATTAATAAATCTATTGTCATGAAAAAATAATAAGTTAAATTCTATTCGGATATGGCTAAAAGTTTTGGTTCCATCACTGTTATTTGTGTTTTTTTGTTTTCTTATTTGTTGTATATAATTGTGTTAAGTAAGATATTTGTACATGATTAACTAATTAAATTTGATAGAAAGATGTTTGTATTATTAAGATAATCGATTGATAAAAAAAAGTATCTAATATACAGTTGTAAACGTAAAAGTAAATTACACGTTGGGAACCAGTCAAATATTTTAGTTTCACTATTGTGTACAAATTTATATTATATGTTTTTAATTCTCATTACAATGTTATTTTTTATTATTATATTGTATATTTATTGTGTGACCAACCGACCCGACCCCATTTATCAAACCGACCAAGAAATGTTTATGTCCAGTACAATAAAATATGAGCACCTAAAAATAGTGACATCATTAAAACAAATTTCTGGATCCGCCTCTAGGCTTGATCTACAATTTTATACCAAGTCTTATATGATTACCAGTTTAAAGCAAATCACGAAATGAAGGTAACCAGATTCCAATTAAAAAATAGAAAAATGAATTTTCTTTTCAAATAATTTGATTTAAATATAAAATGAAACGGCCGATCCGCCAACCCTTGGAATATTAGAACTAACAAAATAGAAAGTTAATATAATAAATAGGTTAGCTCATTCCCGATTATTTAACGTGTTTACAATTTGATTATACAACTCGTTAACCCATTTGACCCTTTAGATAAACCGGGTACAAGTATTGTGTTCGATTTAGACAGCCAAAACAAGTTTAACAAAAATAATGTCAAGATTTTCAACCCAGGCTTAGTTGCCAACATGTTAACTCGTAATTCGTCAATCTAAAACGATTACCACCTTTTGATTATATGTTATGCTATAACTCACAAACTGAGCAATATATTGATAAAAAAATTAAATATATATATTAATATATATAATACTAAAAACCATAATGCGTTTGTGTGTGTCCCGAAACTGTATATGTTCGAACAAGTCTCCCAAACGTTGTCTTCCCTTCTGTACAAGCCTTCAATGCATGTTGGTGACCTGCTCAACAGGTCACCGGTTTTGTCTGTTTCGTCAATATAAAACGTTGGTCTCTCTCTCAGATTTAGGCCTTCTGGAAACGAATTGAAGCTTTCTTCATGGTTGTGGCGTCTGTTCCGCTACGGTTTGTTCACTTCTGGCTGTCGACTTCCGACAGTGGTGGTAAGAGGTTCTTCGTAGATGGGTGTAAATATGGGTGGTTACATGGTGGTGACGTAGGCGGCGGTTGTGGTGACATCCACGGAGGTGGATCTGGGTTACTACACATGGTTGCAACCAGCTTTCTGCAACGAATGGCCACAGTAATTTGCTATAATTGTTGGGTGTGTATTCTTTTTAGAGAGAGAGAGAGAGAGAGAGAGAGAGAGAGAGAGAGAGAGAGAGAGAGAATGTAGAGGTAGGAGGTGGAGTGTTGATGAAAGGGTTAATTCGGCTTTTGACCCGGTCTCGACGGCATATTTTAACGACTTCATATATAGACTTGGTTGGCTAGAGTACAACATGATTGGAGGTAAATTTACCTATGTTTCTGACCATGCCTCGGTTAATCTTAGCAAATTGGATCGGTGTCTCGTTTGCGGCGATTTCATGACATCCTGGGAAGACGCCAGCTTGTTCCTTTTCCCTAGGCGTTTCTCGGACCATCGTCCGATTGTCCTATCGTATAATTCACGCGACTTCGGACCTGCCCCGTTCAGGTTCTTTAACAGTTGGATTGGTGATAAAGATCTTGATGATATTGTGTCTCGTTGTGTCTCTAATATGAAATCTGTGGGAAAGAAGGATGCCATTTTTATGGAAGTTCTGAGATAATTGAAAGCCAAAATTAAAGCGTGGAGGGTCATGAAGAAAGGGGAACTTGATAAGTCGATCTTGGAGGCATCTAAATTGGTGGATGACTTGGATAAAAAAGCCGAAGAGAATAAGCTTTCTGATGGGGAGAAATGTTCAAGGGTAGAGATCAGAAATCAACTGTTGAAGTTAGAGAAGGCTAAAGTGAAAGACCTTCGCCAAAGAGCTAGGATCAAGTGATTGAAATTCGGTGATGAAAACTCCTCCTTTTTCCATAAGTCGATCAAAATTAACAAGGTTAGCAATAAATTCGCTGGTCTTAATATTAATGGGAGGTGGGAAACGAGTCCGGGGGCCATTAAGGATGAAATATGGTTGTTGTTCAAGAAGCAATTTTCGGAACCGTTGCGTAAAAGACCCACCTTTCAGGACATGGGGCTGCCCAAATTGTCTTCTGAGGACACTAATGGGTTGATTCTTCCTTTCTCCTCGGAGGAAGTTTGGGAAGCTATAAAGGGGTGTGACGGTAATAAATCGCCGGGGCCGGATGGGTTCACTTTGAAGTTTTTTAAGAAATATTGGGAAGATTTGAAGCCGGGTGTTTTAAATGTCATGGAGGAGTTCTACGAAACGGGGTCTATTAGTCCGGGTTGTAATTCGTCATTCATTGCCTTAATCGCCAAAAAAGCCAATCCTCAAGAAATCACCGATTTAAGACCTATCTCTTTGGTGGGTTCCCTTTATAAGATTCTATCCAAAGTTTTAACTAAGAGGTTGAAGGGTGTTTTGGATACTCTTATTAGCCCGAATCAATCGGTGTTTGTTGGTGGTAGAAACATTCTTGACGGTCTGCTCATTGTTAGTGAAGCCATCTCATGGGCTAAGAAGGCCAAAGTGAAGACGCTTGTTTTTAAAGTTGATTTCCAAATGGCTTATGACTCGTTGAATTGGAAGTTTTTATTCAAAGCCTTGGAGTTTATGGGCTTTCCGAATAGGTGGATTTCGTGGATTAGCGGGTGCCTTAAATCGGGGCGAGGCTCGGTTTTGGTCAACGGGTCTCCTACTAAGGAGTTTTCTTATAAAAGAGGTTTGCGCCAAGGTGACCCTTTATCCCCTTTCCTCTTCATCTTGGCGTTGGAAGTTTTAAACATGTTTGTGAAACAAGCGACCGGGTTGGGTTTATTCCATGGGCTCCAACTCCCAAATAACGGTCCTTTATTAACCCACCTTTGTTTTGCCGATGATGTGATCTTTATTGGAGAATGGTCTAAGCACAATGTCATTAGCCTTAGTAGGTTGCTCCGTTGCCTCTTTTTGACTTCGGGTCTTAAAGTCAATCACGAAAAATGCCATCTTTTTGGCATAGGTGTTTACTCGAGTGAGGTGAACCGGTTGGCTAGAATTCTTGGTTGCAAAGTAGGGCGGCTCCCATTTTCTTATTTGGGAGTTCCTCTTGGAGCCAACATGAAACGTATTAAATTTTGGCAACCCATCCTAGATATCTTTTCCAAGAAGTTAGCCCTTTGGAAAGCTAGGAGTTTGTCCTTTGCGGGACGGTTAACTCTTGTGAAAGCGGTGTTAGGGAGCGTTCCTTCTTACTACTTATCTTTGTTCCAAGCCCCGAAGACGATTATTAAAAAGTTGGAGGCCATGAGACGAGATTTTATTTGGGGTAAGGTTGGCGAAAGATGCAAGCTTCGTTGGGTGAAATGGCATAAAATCTTGAGACCAAAAAAACTAGGTGGGCTTGGTGTAGGAAGTATTGAAGACTTCAACAATGCTATGATAGCCAAGTGGTGGTGGAGATTTAAAAACGAGGCCTCAAATCTTTGGGTCCGGGTCATCAAAGCGGTGCATTATTTGTCGTATGATAAACAACCGGTTCCGGCTAAAAAGAGTATAACCGGAGTTTGGAAGGATATTTGCAAAGTTGACGAAAGGCTTGCTTCTAAAGGTGTTATTGTTAATAATAAGCTGCAGGTTAAAATGGGAAAGGGCTCTAAAATCTCATTCTGGTTCGACAACTGGGCATCAGCGGAGTGTTTTAAGGATCTTTTCCCGGATCTTTTCAAGTTAGCCGGGAATAAAGAGGTTACTGTTGCGGACTGTTTTGTCAAGAATGATTCTGTCTCAGCTTGGAAGTGGGACTTCTCTGCTGTGCCGGGGTCTGCGGAGGAGATTAATCAGCTTGCTGCAGCGTCCAACTTGCTGCAGCAGACCTCTATTTCTGATGCGGATGATGTTTGGTCCTTTGACAATAAAGATGGTGCTTTGTTTTCGGCGAAAGACATTCGTTTTGAGTGTGCTGCCTTCGGATTGGGGCAACCTAACGAACCTGTTTTCTGGTGGAATTCCTGGGTGCCTCTCAAAATTAATTATTTCTTGTGGAGGGCGATTATGGGGAGGATTGCTACGAAGGTGGAACTCACGGGTAGGGGTGTTACTCTTCCAAATCTGGCTTGTGAGAGATGTGCACTCACGGATGAGGATTCGAACCATGCTCTGCTCAGCTGTCTGTGGGCCAGGTCTATCTGGTGGTGCATTCTGCGTTGGCTTAAAATTCCGTGGCCATCGGGTTCGTCTTCCCTGGCCGAGTGGATAGAAGGCCTAAAGAAAGCTCCAGGTTGTAAGAAGTGGAAGAAATTGGTGTATACGGTTATGCTCGCAACGGTGTGGAGGATTTCGTTGGCTAGAATTTCTAAAGCCTTTGAAGGTGAATTCATTTCGGTTTCCTCAACGGTTGATTTAATCAAAGAAGACACCTTCCTTTGGATAACCCATAGAGCGAAGATCACCGACGTTTCATGGGCTGATTGGAGCGACTTTAATATTGTTTGCTTATTGTAATATGTTGTTTGTTGTTTAGCCCGTGTACGGGTTTGTGTTTGTACTCTTGGAGTGTTTTCAGCGGCTTGCTCGTTCTTTATATATATAGCTATAAAGTGATTGTCGTTCAAAAAAAAAAGGAGGTGGAGTGTTGGGAAGAGGTTTATGGAGAATAAGGATGCATGTTGGAAATATGTGTTTAAAATTAAGTGAACGTAGGTGCAGGTCACGTGGAGTTGCAGGTTGCTTTGACTATGGTATTAATCATTATGATGGATGCATGTGGATAGTTAATAAGTGAATTTTACATTTGCAAAAAATGCTTTTAATTTGTGTAATGATACATTTTTCCTTTTAGTTTTTGCCCGCCACATGCCTCAACTACTCATGGTTAACTTTTGGGTTTGAATTTTTTCACCAATATTTTTAGAGTTGTGTACATGTCGTTTTTCTTATATATGGTTGCGTAAAAATCATTTTAGTTTATTTGGTAGAGCGCCTACCTTTTAACCACGTGATCGTAGGTTCGACTACCACAGATGATGTTTTTTTCGATCCATATTTATTCTTATAGGGTTAGATACGTGTCTGCAGGACAACGCCCGCGGGTCAAATACTAGTTATCTATTAAAAAGGAAGGTCGGTTTGTGAGAGACAAAACAATGTAGCTATCACGCGGTACAAATTATTCCACGTCGCTACATCTGCTAATCAAACGGTGAGGATCAGATGCTCATCGTTTCCAAAACGCCCAGAAAGGGCTTCAAACCGGCCAAAAAAAACGGTATCACGCGATCCACCTTCTTCCACGGCGCTACGTCTGGTCATCAGACGGTCAGGATCTTGCTTACGTCGCTCAAAAAGGCTTAGGCTCCATGTGTCTGCGCTGCCGGTTGTTCACCGGTGTAACCGGTTGTGCGACCGTTTCACTGTACCTATCTCTCGGTTATCGTGCTTCCACGTTTCAACTTCAGTTCATGTCAACGGAAAAATGGCGGTGGGGAGTGGTGTATCTTGGCTAAGAATACGCGGCGCCGCCGTCGGTTAAGCACTTCAGCCTTCGTGTTGAATGTGGTCCATCAAATCGTCGGTTCGTTTTGTTCCGGTCATCTATTTTTTCTAGATACAGAAACAGAGAGTAGGGGTTTCTGACGGTGGGTGGTGGAGTTGGATGGTTTATGGTGGTGTTGGTGGTGGGGAGTGAATGATGTTGGTTTTGGGAAGGTGGAGTGGAATGAATGTAGTGATGGGGCTCTTGAAGAGACAAATGGTTGTCAACATTGAGTATAAATTAAGTTAATAATCTCAGTAAATAGCTTTTATATTTTATTTAATTATTTGTTATAATTACCGATTTTATTACAATAAATATTAACATGAATAAATTTGTGCTGTGTGGAAAGCTATCGTGCACGGCTTCGAATGGCCGGTGTTAACAGCGACGGTTATAACAATTGTGAAGGTGGTCAAAGGTTAGCTCAGGATAACGGTGTGACCTAAGGTAAGGGTCACGCGGGGGAAAATTCAATCGGTTGTATGTTTCTGCGCACTGCGTGTCGCGGCGGCGGGTAAAATACTATTATATATATAGTATATATATATAATGTAAATAAATGTAAATATAATATACATCATAAAAAAAGATAATATATTTAGGGTTCATGCTTCAAAATCAGAACCCATAAAAAGACATTTTAGTTGACAATATGTGACACTCGGCAAACTCAAATTAGTAACTTTTGTCAAACTGGTAAGTCTACCTTAGCGAGTCATGCATACATTACACTTAACTGGGTCAGTTGAGTCGTTTCGATGGTTTTGGGAATCATCAGGAGTCGTTATGATGGTTCGGGGAATCATCCGGGGTCGGTCCATAACCATGTGTACAAGGATTGGTGATTGGTAGGATCGCCAGATTTAATGCACACATGCAAGTCTCGAGTCCCGAGGATTGGTGAACGAATGTGAACGTGTCATCAAGTAATTATGGATTTATGATCATTATATAACTTGTCGTTATGTGAATACGTGCTTATATGTGTTAAAATAGTGTTTAACACGCCAAAAATCTATATCAGACTGCAGGGGGCGACTAGGCCCCTAGTCGCCTCGTAAAGAGGCGACTAGCACTCCTAGTCGCCACTTGCAGGCCCTAGTCGCGTGTATGTCTAAAACGACTAGCAACAGCTATAAATACAATACTTGACTTGTAAAACATCATTTGAGAAACCCTAACTTGCCCCAAACCTCTCTCACACTATACTTTACCTCTGGAACCCGTTTTTGTCCTAAAATCTACCATTTCCATGCTTTAAAGATTATTTCTAGCAAAATATAAGGTGTGTTATTCATCCTAAGCTTTTATCACTGTAACACCCCAACCGATGGCGGAAACATCAAGGTGTCACGTACTGACGATTGTTCAATAGCTCATGGACTAAAAGTGTAAATTTTGATACATTGATTAAATAGTTTATTACATTGAAATGAGATACAACGATTCTAAATGTCAACTAAACTGAAATACAATGAATCCAAAATCTAAGTAAATTCCAAAAGCTTAAAAGTCATCTCATAAATAACCTGAAACATGTATGAAAATAGTATATGTCAATACAAAATGTATTGATGAGCATACCCTGTTTGTATACATATAGTAGAAAAGTGTTTCGCAATTCATGTGTTGTATACTGTTTGCAATTATGTAATAAGTAATATCCGTTCAAAATCAACCCTAAGAATCAAGTATCAAGAATCAAGAATCAAAACATTTTTTAGTATAATGAATCACAAAACAATGACCAAGGTCTCTCAACAGAGTCACAAGGGGTATATACCATAGTACTATTCATTGAAATGCCATGCCCTCAAAGGTTAATGATTTTGACAAGTCATAGACACACAAATTAACACAAGCAAACACACATGAGAATTGCTATTTTAGTAAAAGGAAATAGTAACTTGATAATAGGTACATGAGTCACCCCAAAAGTAAAATGAAAAAGGGGAAAGATATACTCACAGTTTGCGAAAGCGATCAAAATCCACTTAAGCGGTCGTGAGCTAAGTAATGGGAATTTCGAGGAATTCAACCTATAATGTGTAAGCATACTAATAAGGAAATGTCTAAAAAGTCTAAGGTATCTAGGATCTAAGGCATTAGGGTTTGCTAAGTCGATTTGGGGAAATAGAGTTTTTATTATGAATCGCATTAGTGTGAAAGTTTTATGTCAAAATAATATATCAAAGTGTGTAATGTGTTTTAGATAATAATAATTATTACCAATTGAATATTTAGATAAAACTATGTTTTGGAATAATTAAACCAAATAATTTAGTTAATTACTTTAACTAAATTAAAATAAATATAATAATCATAAATGTATAAATAATAATTTGGAGTTACATAATGATCCAACAAATGATAATAAAGACTTTCAAACGTAAGAATATTTCTATTTTATAAGAAAAGTATTTATAAAATAGATATTTATTAGTATAAATAAATAAATAAATAATAATGTCTAATTAAACATAAATAAGACTAATAATTGAAGACATGATCCAAAAATGCTATTTTTATAGAAAATGGATACTTTCTGATGTAAAGTAATAAAGATAATTTTCCCATAATTTTTATAAACCTATTTATATTTAAAACTGATTTTATGAGATTAAATCCTGTTTAAATGATTAAAAATAGGAAAATTAATAAAAATAAAGGTTTTATGAACCAATAATTTTTATTTAAATTCCTGATGATGAGAAATAATTTATCAAAAATTTTGAGATAAAAATCTTTAAAAATGAATTTTTAGTTAATTAAATATGATTAAAACAAATTAAATCGATAAAAATATAAAAATAAGACATTTTCCCGAAAATAAAAGTGTGGAAGTTTTCTTTATTGTGTCAAGAAGCTTCACCTAAATTTTTATAATTTTTGGATAAAGAATGAATTTATTATGAATATTTTAAGATATAAATGTATTATATATATATGTGTGTGTTAAATCCCTAAATGAGAAATAATAAAAAAATGGAAGAAAACAAGAACAAACCCGCCCCACATGGGGGTCGAACCCGAGTCCCTGCCTAAGCAACACCCAGCCTCAACCACTTCTCCACCACATAAGTTTGTTCTAAATCTAAAAAAAAAATATAATTTTATCTAATAATGTTAAGGTACCATCTTCCCAAATGAACAAAGCTAAGAAACCCTAACCCTAACCAAATCCAATTAACCTGATGCAACAGAATTAACCCACTATTTCATGGGTTTTCGAAGGGGGATACACAAGAATCAAAACGGCATAACAAAAGAAGACTCACGATGCGTTTTAAGGTTCGTATCTCGATGTGCAGGTCCGAACGTATAACTGCGAATTAAGCGGCTTCTTGGACGTTTTTGGAGATGTTTAGGAGTAGGTTTTGATCGTGTAGTGATGCAGAAAAGTTTAGTAAAGGTTATTTATATATATGTTCAATGATAAACGCGTTTGGACTTGATAACAAACCATCGACGGTTTCAACATAGAAAGCCCGATTAATACATCATTAAACCACGTTAATGTACGCTATAAATCATGAATTCAGTCACTAATTGGTTGAGAAACGTTTGGTGACCATTAAGACGAGTTAAAACACTATACAAACCGGTTCTTGGGTTGGCCGGAAACAATTTCGGTGGCCGGAACAGTACCCGCCGGAAAAACGGGTAAGGGGGAAAGATTCAGATTTTTTTTTAAACTTTTGGGTATTGGTAGAATTAGCCCCTCCACCTTAAGTTTGTTAATATTATCATGTTTTGGTTATGTTTCCCTTACAAAAGTTAACTAAGTTAAGTTAGCTTATTTTACCTTTGAAATATATATATATATATTGTAACACCCCAACCGATGGCGAAATCATCGAGGTGCCACGTAGTGACGATTGTTCAAAAGCTCATGGTACTAAAATGTAAATATATGATTATTGAATATTGTTTTACAACATGTGAAATTAAATACAAGACAACAAAAATAAAGATAATTGATTGATTAAATCTAAGTCCAATGTCCTATGTGAAGCGTCAAGCAGCTTATCCTGAAACATGCACGAAAATAATTTTGTCAACATATGATGTTGGTGAGTACTACTTAGTTTTGTACATATAGTATAAGTTTAAAAGGTAGTACAATTCATGTGTCTAGCATCATCAAGGCATTATGTAAACACGCAAGTAACCAAACAAGACAAAGATCACATGTAAAGTTGTACAATGAAATTGATAATGAGCACCTCAACACGTGTGAGTCTAAAAGAGCACCATAACACAAAGTTATGTCTAAATGAGCACCATAACATAAGTTACGTCTAAATGAGCACCGTAACATAAGTTACGTCTGAGTGTAAAGAGCACCATAACATAAGTTATGTCTAAATGTATGATTTTGTATGTAAGCTACGTTCATGTTCAAACATATGCACAAAGATAAACAAGACACGTATATGAATTGTAAATGAATAAAAAATGTATGTGTAAATGAATATGAAAGTTTTGTAAACTTGTGCATGATCACCCCAAAAATTGTAAAAGTGAAAATGGGGATAAGTAATACTCACATTAGCAAGGTGGTAAGTCTTGTGTAATTGAATAAGTGTAATCCAACGTTGCCAAGTATCACCAACTGTTTACGCGTGATCTTGAGCGGTCAACGAAAAAGTCAAACGCGAACCCAAGAAGATCAAGATGAGTTTTACAGAAGAAATTAAGAGTAGGGAAAGAGTGTTCGACGATTGAAGCTTGTGAATGAGGGTCCAATTTATAGGATAACAACCGTGTAATCGTTTTGGTATGTTTGACCCGTTTTAAAGATAATGACGCGTGATTGAGTGAGATTTTGGAATGTTATACGTTGATTGATGTGTAATAAACGCGTATAATTAATCACGAAGCAATTCGCGAGTTTTCTTACCATGTATGATCGATTAAAAGTCAAAGAAAAGCATGGTTTGGTTCGGCACTTATGTGCAGCGAACAAGAAGGAGTAACAGCTGTGGTTTTATCTCGTTTTAAATACTTAACGTTTCAGCATTCTAACACAAAAGACCTCATGGACTAGTGGTTATGTGCGTGTGTGTGTGTGTGTCTGACCCGGCTCGTGATCCGGGTTCGATTCATGGCAGCAGCAATATTATTTTTTTTAACATATAAAGGGAAGGAGGGTTTGGGCCTGGTTGTGTGGGCTGGTCTGATGGGTTGCTGGTTTGGGCCTGAGTTGTGGGCTCCGAAAAATAAAGGAAGGAAAGGAAATGTTGGTTTGTTGTTTGGGCTCAAGACTAGTAATATTATTTATTATCATTATTATTATTATTATTATTATTATTATTATTATTATTATTATTATTATTATTATTATTATTATTATTATACAAAAATAAAATAAAAAGTGACGGATGTCACAACATCCCCTACTTTTAGAAACTTCGTCCCGAAGTTATTAGTAACATAGGGTTATGGATGTTTGGGTAGAATTTAAGGTAGCAGTGGTTTGGAAAGTTCGAATGATCTGGATAAAAGGTTTGATAGGTCTGAGTCAAGGATTGGGTTAGGTTCATCTCGAATAATAGGAGAATAAGAATCTAGTAAAACACTAAACTTCAAGTTTTAGAAATCCTAAAATAAATGTATGAGTTGATTGACTATAGAAAGACTAAATGAACTACCAAGTAACTAGAGTTTGTTCCTGGTCCGACTTCCAGTCTCACTTTCAATGCATCATTAGTGTTTGTATACAGGGTGTACCGCAGCTAACCCACCACACCTTTGATACCTTGAAAACGTACTGGACGTCTACCCAAAAATTCTAATAGAATTTCACACTACCCTAACGCACCTGTAAATTCATGATTACGTTCCGGACCGGAATCATCAATTTACCTTACATTAGGGTTTTATGTCTTTCTATGATCCTAATCTAACACACATTAAAGCAATTAGGCTTCACAAGAAGATGTCACAACAAACACGTTGAGTTACAATGAGATGTTATCAATGAAATGAGGCCATGTAATAATGAGGTCAATTGCATTGGTTTGCAATGACTTGTAAGCATAACAGTTTTTGAGTATGGGCTACCACTCGTCCGAGGAGCCCTTTAAATGAAATGTTTATCTGAGTTACGTGGATAATACACACATGCAAGCAAGTTTGTGAGTACTACAACCATTAAATGTAAGTGTTATCATGAATAGTTAAATGTTTACGAGTATCATGAATAATTAGATGTTCAATGAATAGTCAAATTAAGGGAAAAAAATCAAGTTTCATGTAATAACCAATGATGTTTTTAGAAAAGCTCTGTATGATCAAGTATCGAGTTTTTTTGTAGTTTGGTTTTCATGAAAATCAAGTCCAAATGTTTCAATAAGATGTAAGGTAGAGTCTGAAACTTATACGATGTAACCGAATTTTGATAAATTTCCAATCTGTGTTCGTACACAATAGTATGCAAGGAAATTTCTAGACGTTGTATGCTAATGAGTGCGACAAAATTAGGTACAAAATGATAATAGGATCAAGAAAATGAAAGCGCAAGTGTTGGATTCCCAAGTCTTAAGAAGATTCCATCCATGGCTTAGCCAGTGGGATTTACGTCATCCTGACCGTTTGCTTCGTTGATATTGATATTGCAAGCTCGTCCATGTGCCACCAGGTTTACATTATTCAATTTAGGGCATTGAGGTCGCATGTGGTTAGGGTCTCTACAATGATAACACGCCCGACCGTTAGTAATCTGTAGTGGTTCCTGGGCAGCTGTTTGATAATTATTTTGTGCCCTATCCATTACACGACAAGTGGTGACAAAGTGTCCAAACCTTCCACATTTAGTGCATTGACGACATGGAAGACTTGCAGGGTGATGATACTTGCAAGTGTTGCAATGAGGATGGATTCCCGTGTAGGCTTTCTTGATAGGAGGTTGAGTCACAGGGTCCACAACAGCATGGTTCTGATTATCGCTCATTCGTTTCTTAGAGTTCGAAGCAGTAGTGGCGGCCTTTGCTAAGACAGTCTTAGATTGTTCAACAGCATTGGTGGTTTTCTCAGTAGACGTCTTGGTGCTCTTCCTAACCAAGTTTCCTTTCCTTACGTGTTTGTCTGTTAAAGTGGCTGCAAGCTGGATGGTTTCTTCTACCGTAGTGGCTTTGCCTCCAGTGACAACGTCTTGAATCAGGTCTAGTAATCCCTCGATATATTTTTCAATTGCTCGAGAGACCGGGGTGACCATGTGTGGAACCAGTATGCTAAGTTCGTGATATCGAGTATTATACGCAAGATTCTCACCACTAACTTGTTTCAACCCATGGAATTCTTCCTCCAGTTTCCTGATTTTGTTCCTAGGGCAGAATTTGGCGATCATGAGTTCCTTAACTTCAGCCTAAGATAAAGATAAAGCAACATCAGCTCCTCGATTGCGTTTTTCGCCATTCCACTAGGTTAGCGCCCCCTTTTGAAGGACACTAGTAGCATAGCGAACGCGGAGTTCATCAGGGCATTCACTGTTCACAAAGGTGCTCTCCATGCTTTCAAACCATTGGAGGAGGCCAGTAGCACTCTCCTCACCTGTGAATTTTGTGGGGTTGCAGGAGTTGAAGTGTTTGAAAGTGCACCGAAATTGAGTTGTACTCCCTGTGTTAGCACTGTTACTATTCTGGGTTAACTCACTGACAAGGTTTGGGATCACTGCAGCAATTTGCTCAGCGACTAAAGATGCAAGGCGACGATCAGAACGTTGTCCAGAAGCACGAACAGGACGTTGGCTGGCATCACGGAGCATGCGGCGAGCAAACATCTATGAGGTAGTCAATGAATAATCATGAGATTAGAAAATGTAAGTGTATAACTGTACAGGTGATTATGAAGGTATGAACTTGTAAGCAATATATGAAAATGATATACAAAATATTGTATATGAAACGAGAGGGTGTTATAGAAAAACTTGCATAAAATACTTGGAGTGCCCTTGTCTAGCTGTAAGGCCCATCAAGAACGTTGACTTTTCAAAAGAATTGAACCCAATGGTGATCAAAGAAGACATGCTTTAGCCTATAAGTGGACACTCACTCCAGGAATCCCCAGGTAAGCATAACAGGTCCGTTATTGGATTTATGCGCTATGCTTGCCTATGCCAGAAAACCCAGTGTACAGGAATCCACCCTTCCAGATTGCACGTGTCCTTATCACACTCATTAAAGTTCAACAACTTTGAAGGAGCAGAATAAGAGTAGGCATTATGCCTAAGAGTGTCTTCATGAAAGGTACTGCTCCCGTTCCATGGTGATGTAGGCTTTCCACTCCTTGTAGGACACCATCTCTATGCACCAGGATGAAAGATGAGAAGAATGAAGAGAGAGAAGAAGGGAAAGATAGAAGAAGGAAAGTAGAGGGAAATGAGGGTAAGGTAATTTAGGAAATATTATGAATGAAAGTTCGGTTATAGTCTAGGCCATTTTATCTAATAACCTAGTTCCCTATAACCATGGCTCTGATACCAATCTGTAACACCCCAACCGATGGCGGAATCATCGAGGTGCCACGTAGTGACGATTGTTCAAAAGCTCATGGTACTAAAATGTAAATATATGATTATTGAATATTGTTTTACAACATGTGAAATTAAATACAAGACAACAAAAATAAAGATAATTGATTGATTAAATCTAAGTCCAATGTCCTATGTGAAGCGTCAAGCAGCTTATCCTGAAACATGCACGAAAATAATTTTGTCAACATATGATGTTGGTGAGTACTACTTAGTTTTGTACATATAGTATAAGTTTAAAAGGTAGTACAATTCATGTGTCTAGCATCATCAAGGCATTATGTAAACACGCAAGTAACCAAACAAGACAAAGATCACATGTAAAGTTGTACAATGAAACTGATAATGAGCACATCAACACGTGTGAGTCTAAAAGAGCACCATAACACAAAGTTATGTCTAAATGAGCACCGTAACATAAGTTACGTCTAAATGAGCACCGTAACATAAGTTACGTCTGAGTGTAAAGAGCACCATAACATAAGTTATGTCTAAATGTATGATTTTGTATGTAAGCTACGTTCATGTTCAAACATATGCACAAAGATAAACAAGACACGTATATGAATTGTAAATGAATAAAAAATGTATGTGTAAATGAATATGAAAGTTTTGTATACTTGTGCATGAATCACCCCAAAAATTGTAAAAGTGAAAATGGGGATAAGTAATACTCACATTAGCAAGGTGGTAAGTCTTGTGTAATTGAATAAGTGTAATCCAACGTTGCCAAGTATCACCAACTGTTTACGCGTGATCTTGAGCGGTCAATGAAAAAGTCAAACGCGAACCCAAGAAGATCAAGATGAGTTTTACAGAAGAAATTAAGAGTAGGGAAAGAGTGTTCGGCGATTGAAGCTTGTGAATGAGGGTCCAATTTATAGGATAACAACCGTGTAATCGTTTTGGTATGTTTGACCCGTTTTAAAGATAATGACGCGTGATTGAGTGAGATTTTGGAATGTTATACGTTGATTGATGTGTAATAAACGCGTATAATTAATCACGAAGCAATTCCCGAGTTTTCTTACCATGTATGATCGATTAAAAGTCAAAGAAAAGCATGGTTTGGTTCGGCACTTATGTGCAGCGAACAAGAAGGAGTAACAGCTGTGGTTTTATCTCGTTTTAAATACTTAACGTTTCAGCATTCTAACACAAAAGACCTCATGGACTAGTGGTTATGTGCGTGTGTGTGTGTGTCTGACCCGGCTCATGATCCGGGTTCGATTCATGGCAGCAGCAATATTATTTTTTTAACATATAAAGGGAAGGAGGGTTTGGGCCTGGTTGTGTGGGCTGGTCTGATGGGTTGCTGGTTTGGGCCTGAGTTGTGGGCTCCGAAAAATAAAGGAAGGAAAGGAAATGTTGGTTTGTTGTTTGGGCTCAAGACTAGTAATATTATTTATTATCATCATTATTATTATTATTATTATTATTATTATTATTATTATTATTATTATTATACAAAAATAAAATAAAAAGTGACGGATGTCACATATATATATATATATATTTATTTTAAAACTTAAACTTTTTATAAACGTAACCAAATCAAAAGCATTCCTTTTATGTTTGTATATAAGAAATTAAATGAGACATGTTTATAAACAAAATTTTTAAGGTTTAATATAATTCAAAGTCCATTAGTTTGAGAATAAACGAAAGGTATAGGGACTAAATTTGACAATGAATTAAAGATGGAGGTGACGGATGTCACAGTCTCCCCTACTTTAGAAAATTTCGTCTCGAAATTCCTTTCAAGTGGAGGTTTCTATGAAACAAAAGGCGTTGTAGAAGTCAAGTAAAAAAATAAAATAAAATAAAATAAAATAAAATTCATCATTAATGATTTGACAAAGAAAAATTTAAAATAGTTGTCTAATAATATCCTAAGTAAAAGTTTCAACATCTTTGACAGTTAACCCGAGGTTAGGAAGTTGAGAGTTTTAAACATGAAAGGCTTTGGGAATGTGTAACGGGTGAGGGGCAGAGGTACTAATGAAGCAGTCTCCCCTAATTTAGAAAGGTTTCTAACTGAACTTTATTAAGGTACGTAACAAGATTTCAAATAACAGAGCGTGTAAGGGTATACAAGATTTGTGTTTTCTGTGTGGGTGGTCAAGAGAAAGACTCTAGGAAGACGAATGAAGCTCACTTAAGAACGTTCCTATTGAAAATGCTAGCTATTAGCCCACTGTTCTAATGAAGAGATAAGTATAAACTAATGGATAGGTTCTTGGTCAGACTCCTAGTCCGCTCCCGCAGTATCGTTTATGCTTATATATAGGGTGTACCGCAGCTGACCTACCACACTCTCGATACTTTGGATTCGTACTAATTGTCTATCAATAGCCTAAGTAGAATCACACATCACCCCCATGTACCTGTAAGCCCATGATTGCGTTCCGGACCGTAATCATCGATTTACCTTACACTATGGTGTTATGCTTTTCCATAACTCTAACATGAAATAAATGTGTGCAACCAATATGTAATAGCCACTGTAATGAAATAATGTTTAATCATGACATGGTTTGAGGTCCTTCCCTTTCGGGTTTTCCCTTTAACCGTAATGAGAATAACATGTAAGTATAAGACATGGTTAGAGGTTCTTCCCTTTCGGGTTCACCCTTAACCAGTAACTTTTGTTCACATCGTTGACTCTAAACACTCATATTGATAGACCCTGAGGTTTACACCGTTCCCCTCGGATTGAAGAAATACTATAATCCGAGTCATACGTGGGCACCGACTTAGATCTCATACGAGTTATCAACTAGTATGTTCGTTGGCCATGATGATGAACAAAATAATGTAAAGTATATCAGGGTTTTGCTCAAAACAGGAAAGAAAATATGCATACCAAATATGCGTTCAAGTAACTATATAAGTATAGCATAAAATTCCGACTGAAAGAATAATATAACATAAATCGAGTAAATCGCACAATTGCACAAAATGAAAGTAAACGAGTTATATTAATGCAAATAGTCAATGTGAAAATAGTCACAAATAACGTGTTTAGAAATAACTATGAATAAAAATGGTGCAAGAATAAAATAATGAAATTTACAGCAAATGAATGTGCACGGAACGGGTGTATAGCCTACTGGCATGTGAGTTAAAATCTAGTAATTTTACATATATGCGTTATACTATAAAAAGACATTTAGCAACATTCTGATAAAAAGATATGTCCATTGTTTTGTTAAACCAAAAGTTTTGCGACTGAAAGAGTGTAAGTGTAAAAGGTAAATTTTCGCAGTTTACTCGACTTTGTGATATTGTTGAAATAATAGTAGTGATGCATGAGAATAAATTTTTAAAAATCGAAGTGTGTTTTAGATTCAAAACAGGTTTATTTGCAAAATCTTCGTAAATACACATTTTCATGTGTTTACGAGAAGTCGAGTTTGAAAAACGTTATAAGGCTTATTATTAGTTGCAAATTTCTCCCGAAAACATATATTGAATACGTCAAAAGGTTTACATTTGACCTTTAAAATATGCAATAAATGCAAAATGAAATCATTTCATGAAGTATGTGTAAATCTAATGTGTTTCAAAAGTCCAAGATTTAAAATGACGTGAATGACAAAATCAACGTATGTAATACCAATATTTAAGAAAATTCAACAAAACATAAATATCAATATCATAAAACATTGAGATTGTTTCCATAGAGATTTAAAACGAGATGCAGAAATAGATCCTTGAGATGTGGATTTCACTCCTAACTCAAAGATGTATTTCAAAATTGAAAACTATGGTGGAGTGAAACCAGTCACTAAGTTAAGGATATCACTCCCAGCTTAGTGATTAAGTTTCTTTTTGGAGGAAATACTCTTTGAGGTGTGGATATCACTCCTATCCCAAAGATATATTCCAAAGATATATAGCATATAGAGAAGTGAAACTAATCACCAAGGTATGGATGTCACTCCTAACTTGGTGATATCGTTTCGTTTGTGAAATTCGAGTGTGTTTTAAACAAAACACCGCAAGAATAACGAGAAAGAATCTTATAGAAAATATCATAAAACAAAATATAAGAATAAAGAGAAATATACACGAGAGGACTCGTGAATGTAAACATAGTTATAGACTAGGCTAAAAGGCATTCTAATAACCTAATTCCCTATAACCATGGCTCTGATACCAATCTGTAACACCCCAACCGATGGCGGAAACATCGAGGTGTCACGTAGTGACGATTGTTCAATAGCTCATGGACTAAAAGTGTAAGTTTTGATACATTGATTAAATATTTTATTACATTGAAATGAGATACAACGATTCTAAATGTCAACTAAACTGAAATACAATGAATCCAAAATCTAAGTAAAGTTCCAAAAGCTTAAAAGTCATCTCATAAATAACCTGAAACATGTATGAAAATAGTATATGTCAATACAAAATGTATTGGTGAGCATACCCTGTTTGTATACATATAGTAGAAAAGTGTTTCGCAATTCATGTGTTGTATACTGTTTGTAATTATGTAATAAGTAATATCCGTTCAAAATCAACCCTAAGAATCAAGTATCAAGAATCAAGAATCAAAACATTTTTTAGTATAATGAATCACAAAACAATGACCAAGGTCTCTCAACAGAGTCACAAGGGGTATATACCATAGTACTATTCATTGAAATGCCAGGCCCTCGAAGGTTAATGATTTTGACAAGTCATAGACACACAAATTAACACAAGCAAACACACATGAGAATTGCTATTTTAGTAAAAGGAAATAGTACTTGATAATAGGTACATGAGTCACCCCAAAAGTAAAATGATAAAAGGGGAAAGATATACTCACAGTTTGCGAAAGCGATCAAAATCCACTTAAGCGGTCGTGAGCTAAGTAATGGGAATTCCGAGGAATTCAACCTATAATGTGTAAGCATACTAATAAGGAAATGTCTAAAAAGTCTAAGGTATCTAGGATTTAAGGTATTAGGGTTTGCTAAGTCGATTTGGGGAAATAGAGTTTTTATTATGAATCGCATTAGTGTGAAAGTTTTATGTCAAAATAATATATCAAAGTGTGTAATGTGTTTTAGATAATAATAATTATTACCAATTGAATATTTAGATAAAAATATGTTTTGGAATAATTAAAGCCAAATAATTTAGTTAATTACTTTAACTAAATTAAAATAAATATAATAATCATAAATGTATAAATAATAATTTGGAGTTACATAATGATCCAACAAATGATAATAAAGACTTTCAAACGTAAGAATATTTCTATTTTATAAGAAAAGTATTTATAAAATAGATATTTGTTAGTATAAATAAATAAATAAGTAATAATGTCTAATTAAACATAAATAAGGCTAATAATTGAAGACATGATCCAAAAATGCTATTTTTATAGAAAATGGATACTTTCTGATGTAAAGTAATAAAGATAATTTTCCCATAATTTTTATAAACCTATTTATATTTAAAACTGATTTAATGAGATTAAATCATGTTTAAATGATTAAAAATAGGAAAATTAATAAAAATAAATGTTTTTTGAACCAATAATTTTTATTTAAATTCCTGATGATGAGAAATAATTTATCAATAATTTTGAGATAAAAATCTTTAAAAATGAATTTTTAGTTAATTAAATATGATTAAAACAAATTAAATCGATAAAAATATAAAAATAAGACATTTTCCAGAAAATAAAAGTGTGGAAGTTTTCTTTATTGTGTCAAGAAGCTTCACCTAAGTTTTCATAGTTTTTGGATAAAGACTGAATTTATTATGAATATTTTAAGATATAAATGTATTATATATATATGTGTGTGTTAAATCCCTAAGTGAGAAATAATAAAAAAAAATGGAAGAAAACAAGAACAAACCCGCCCCACATGGGGGTCGAACCCGAGTCCCTGCCTTAGCAACACCCAGCCTCAACCACTTCTCCACCACATAAGTTTGTTCTAAATCTAAAAAAAAAATATAATTTTATCTAATAATGTTAAGGTACCATCTTCCCCAAATGAACAAAGCTAAGAAACCCTAACCCTAACCAAATCCAATTAACCCGATGCAACAGAATTAACCCACGATTTCATGGGGCTTTCGAAGGGGGATACACAAGAATCAAAACGGCATAACAAAAGAAGACTCGCGATGCGTTTTAAGGTTCGTATCTCGATGTGCAGGTCCGAACGTATAACTGCGAATTAAGCGGCTTCTTGGACGTTTTTGGAGATGTTTAGGAGTGGGTTTTGATCGTGTAGTGATGCAGAAAAGTTTAGTAAAGGTTATTTATATATATGTTCAATGATAAACGCGTTTGTACTTGATAACAAACCATCGACGGTTTCAACTTAGAAAGCCCGATTAATACATCATTAAACCACTTTAATGTACGTTATAAATCATGAATTCAGTCACTAATTGGTGGAGAAACGTTTGGTGACCATTAAGACGAGTTAAAACACTATACAAACCGGTTCTTGGGTTGGCCGGAAACAATTCCGGTGGCCGGAACATTACCCGCCGGAAAAACGGGTAGGGGGAAAGATTCAGATTTTTTTTTTTAAAACTTTTCGGTATTGGCAGAATTAGCCCCTCCACCTTAACTCTGTTAATATTATCATGTTTTGGTTATGTTTCCCTTATAAAAGTTAACTAAGTTAAGTTAGCTTATTTTACCTTTGAAATATATATATATATATATATATATATATATATTTTAAAACTTAAACTTTTTATAAACGTAACCAAATCAAAAGCATTCCTTTTATGTTTGTATATAAGAAATTAAATGAGACATGCTTATAAACAAAATTTTTAAGGTTTAATATAATTCAAAGTCCATTAGTTTGAGAATAAACGAAAGGTATAGGGACTAAATTTGACAATGAATTAAAGATGGAGGTGACGGATGTCACAATCACGTCGTTATTTTGATGATTATGGGAAATGCTTACAATTAGGGTGTTAGACTAATAATAAATTGGGTGTTTTCATTTAGGATAAGTTGCTTGATGATTATGGATTGATGTTGGGTGTTTTTGCATGTTTCGGATCTGATTTGAAGGGTTAAATGCGCGAAAAGTGGCACCTTAGCTGTAGGGGCGACTAGCTAGCTAGTCGCCTATGGGGAAGCCTAGTCGCCCTCCAAGGGGGTTACTAGCATTGCTAGTTGCCTGTTTGATGCCTAGTTGTTTGTTTTGATGCCTAGTTGTGTGTTTTGATGCCTAGTCGTGTGTTTTGCTACTGTAAGTGTATTTTGGGACACCAAAACATGATTTGACACCTAGGAACATATTGTGAACCCCGTGACATGTCTAGAAACCTGATAACACATGTTCGGACTCGTATATGCAGTATGTGAACTGTATGCTAGACTTGTTCAACTGTTATGTGTATTAAGTGCATGTTTACATATGATTTATTGGTTACTAGTATTTAGCTAACACGGGGGATGTCGGGTCACCGATGGGATATCGGGTCTTGTCTGGTGTGGTCAGGTTAACGTTCAAACATACACGGTAATGGTTTGGACGTTCAGGGACTAGTTAATCCACTGGTTATTAGTCCGGATACTTATATACATCTTATAGTAGGTCGCCGGTATTAGGGACTATCATAGCATTGGTCTAACTGCTTTCAAGAAACACAACTTAAAGTGAGTGTCACAGCCCCACTTTTACTGATTTTACTTTCGGGGGAGAAACATGCTACGTACTTTGAATTTATAAAGATCATGTTATACTATGGTTATCTTTTGTTTACTATACGGTGTTTCATCTTAAGTCCCGGGGGAAACCATGAATGTGCGAGGTAGCACAACGAGGGAAATGTGGATAGATTTATTGGGCCTTACAAACCCCACCCGGGTTGGTTGGAGGCCGAACGGGTGCATATTGTCTCTAGCATCGGGCCTACCGAGGATGACGTTAGCCCAACAGTCTGGGCGGTTTACACATTGGTACATTTGTAGTAATGGGTTCCCAACCGTAGTAATATTCGTACTTGACGTCTAGCTAACGTTGTTATAACATAGTAGTAACGGGAATGATCTTTAAAACTTATGGAAACGTTTTATAAAAACCTAAGAACTCACCAGCATTATATGTTGACATTTGTGGCATGTTTTCTCAGGTCGCTAAGGTAGAAGTTGTCACACCACGCCAATAGCAGAAACACGTGGCGCAACGCTTGACAGCATATCAAAGTCAAGATTAACACAAACTATATTTAATTAGAAAAGATCAATTTATTAAAATGCCAAAAAAAAAAAGAAATACCTTGTTTCAACATTTCATAAAACAACAAACATTAACTTCCAATATGGGGTGTTTCCGTTTATGTCCCAACCCGATGGTAACAATAGATGAAACCCCCAACCAGTGTCCGACATCTCAAATTCCACCGTACTAGCCGCATACCTGTTCAACACTTAGTTACCTGAAAGATATGTTTAAAAAGACGTCAATATATAAAATATTGGCGAGTTCACAGGTTTTAGTTCCATAACAACAACACTTAACAACCACATTTTAATAACAAAAACATGTGCGAAACGAACACTAACAGTGACCTTTGTGAAAGTAGCTAACTCCTACAAACTATGACGAGCAATCCCTTAAGCCCATAACCAAACCAAGACTAATAATAATGCCCCGCGAGCAGAAGTTGTTTCTCGGTAAATAACAACTTAGTTCAGAATACGTGCACCCTAGGCATACACAGTTGCATAATCGACGCTATCGATTAGTGGTGGGCCTTGTCAGGCACCAATACCGCTATCCAAATAGTCCTTCGGTTCTCGATTTCAATACACACACAACACACGAGTAAATGGTTACAGTAGCGAGGACTCACCACGAGTGGTGTAAAACAACAAAACCCAAGTACTCATCATGTCACTTATCACGTTTTAACTTTTGAAAACATTTTGTCATGTAAATGTTTGACATGTGAAAACGTTCGACAAAACATATCTTTCCCCCAAACAAAAATAGTAAAAAGGGGCCATGAAACTCACCTGAAGTACAGCGTGCAATCAAATATCAGAGAATAGCAAGTCCGAGGTCAAGCACCTACGAACGTCCTAGTGTGAATAAGTCACTAAGTCTATGGCGCGTGTTTTCTGGCAAGTTGTACACCCAACTCCCAACACCACTATTTACATATATTTCCCTGTTTAATTAAACATATGTCCTAGGTACGTTGGTGATGTATTACCCTTGTTATAAGTTTCACGTAACTTATATTTAATAATCATTTAACATTATCTTCAAAGTTAGTTAGGTTCATCACCGCGAACCAAGATCATTTCCCGATTTAATCACATCATGATCTTATATTCAATATATATATATATATATATATATATATATATATATATATATTTCAATATATATTAACTAACTTGGATATAATTATCTCCGACTCGACTCACTTTACCATATGATTACTTTCCCATTAAGTAGTTATACTAGGATCTTGTTGCTCGAGATTTCATTTTCCCACATTCGACTCGACTCACCTTTCTATATATTTATTTTCCCATTAAATAAATATACTAGGATCTTGTCGATTCGATATTACAATTTACAACCATCGACTCGACTCACTTTACCGTATAATTATTTTCCCATTAAATAATTATACTAGGATCTTGTCGATCGATATTTCGTTTTCAACACTCGACTCGGCTCACTTTACCATATATTTATTTTCCCATTAAATAAATATACTAGGATCTTCCCGATTCGACAACATATTTTACTTTGTTAAGTTTGCATACCTAACTTAGTTTTAAACGTGTAATCGTTATAGATTATTTAACGTTAATTCTCCCATGAATACTTTCCCAACACTTAGGAAAGTGTTATAACCCATAATTAATCTTATATATTTTAGTTCATAAAATATATATATTTTCATGCCCACATTTGACGCAATAACATATATACGTATCTTATAGGAAGTTATACGATACATACTTATTCGTCTGATTTGCATTTTTGTCTGATAACTCGCCGTAATACAACATGTTCATGTCCGATTAGTCAATTATATATTTTCACATCACATTTAATATAAGTTGTATATATATGCTTTTGTAGGAATAATTACTTCATGTCGTAATATCATTTTTCCTACTTTACAACATATATAGTTTGTTGTTGTTAGGACAAAGAGGATTGGTGAAACCACTTTTGGAAACCTTAGTCTAATTCACTTCTGTCATTTTGGCTAAGTATAGAAGTACTGAAGAGAAGACAAGAAACTGCTGAAGAGAAGATATGAGAAGTACTGAAGAAGAAACTTCATCAGAAGTTCTGAAGTCCAAACCAGACAAGTTCACTTCAGAAGTACTGAAGACAAACTACTCATCAGTAGTTTGTCTTTCATCAGCACTTAGCATCAGATATTTTCCACCGCCTTTTGCATCAGTAGTTTTATTGTTTATTATTACTTTTAGCTGTATTTGTTAGTTTCAATGTTGCAACTTGTGCAACTTGTTTCTGTTGTTTCTGTACTTGCTTTTTGGGCAAGATACATGTATGTAAACGTCTATAAATAGGAGGCTTCAACCTCCTGTTTTAGACATTGATTTTAATAGAAAAATCCTTCAAACACTCTCAACTGTTCTATTCCATTTCAGTATTTATTGTGAATCTGTCTAAGTATCTAATTCTCATTTACTGTTTGGATTCATAATAAATACTTGTCATTTATTATTTTCAATCATCAAGGGGGAGTAATAACTCTTCCTTAGTATAAAAAGTGTTGCTTTAACTTATACATTCCGCTGTGCTTATAATCTGATTTACAAGGACTTGCTAAACACTTAAGTGTCAAGATAGCAAGTTCTTACTTAGCAAAAAGAGCAAACTGATCCCAACAATTGGTATCAGAGCATTGGTTTATCTGATCACATATCAATCTAACAAATTGAGAATCAGACACAAAGCTCTTATTGATATTCAATAAAAAGATCAAAAGTTCACTTTTTATCAATATCCATCATTTAAAAGAGTCATCTGACAAATCTATACTCTTTAAAATGGATCCACATAATACTGGTTCTGCCACTAAACCTGCCATGCTTGTGAGAAATGAGTACAACATATGGCAAAAGAGAATGGCACATACCTTGTCACAAACCAACACAGGTTGTTGGAGATCTGTGATATATGGTCCTCACAAACCAGTAAATGTTAATCTTGAAACTAATGTTAAGGTCCCTAAGGACCCTAAAGAATATACAGATGATGATTTCCTAAAACTTGAGCGAGATGCAAAAGCATTCTCTATGTTGGCAATGGCTCTCCCAAATGAGATATACTCTGGCCTTTTACATTGTGAAAGTGCCAAAGAACTCTGGGACTGTCTTAAAGAACAGTTTAGAGGAACTGAAGAGGTGATTGCCAACACCAGAGAGATTTTAGCTCAACAATATGAAACATTTGCTCATATTAATGGGGAAACTTTAACTCAACAATTTGAAAGATTCTCCTCATTAATATCTGAGCTAAAGTTAAATGGTCAGACCTATACAACAGTGTCTATGCTACATAGATTTTTAAGGTCTTTACCTGACAAATGGGAAACATACTCCATTGTTTTAAGATCCTCACCAGATTTTAGCTCCCTCACTCTTACAAAACTCCATGGGAGATTACTTACTTTTGAGAGAGAAATTGATCAAAAGAAGAAATTACAATCATCTGGTAAAACTGCTGATGACTACCTACCAGGTAGTACAGCACTTTTGGGACAAGATTCACCAACTTGTTCCTATGGATCTTATGACAATATTGACATAACCACTGGGATCTCATCAGAAAGATCTTTCCCAGGTTATGACAATAATGACCAAAGTCAAACTGCTGATAATCTATGTTTTATCATGGATGATTTGAAAAACTTTAGCAGTGATGACTTAGAAGAAATGGACATATTACACCAACTGGCCATGCTAAGCATTAAAACTAACAAGTTTTATAAAAGGTCAGGAAGAAAATTTCCAGGATTGACCAGTAATACAAAAATTGGTTTTGACAAATCTAAACTGAGATGTCACAAGTGTCAGAAGTTGGGACACTTTGCTAGAGAGTGTAGAAGCTCTAGCTTTAACCAATCACAATCTGGAAATAACTATAACCCCAATTATAATAGGAATAATGGAACTCAAGGGAGTGCTCATTTTGTACAGGCACAAGCTCCTCAACAGCAATACATGCCACAAGTATAATATGTTCAAGTGCCTGCTCAACAGATGCAGAGCCAACAATCAATCCCTCCCTTTCCAGCTGCTCAACATCCTCCACAGCCTCAACAACCCTCTCAACAAAGTCTTTTCACCTCAGGGTATGTTGACTGGAGCAGTCTCCCTTTTGACACCACAGAGTGCAATCCTGATGCAGACAACAAAGTGTTTGACATCAACTGGGGAGAACCAGACAATGGCAGAAAGAACTTTGCCTTAATGGCATTTGAAGGCTGTACTTCAAAGTCTGCATTGTCACAGGTATCAAAAGAATCTTTGACAAAACTTTGCTCAAATTCTTGTAAAGAAACTTTTGCTCTCATAAGAGAGACCAATGTGCACTTACAAGGTAAAGCCAATGATTTAGAAAGAAAATACACACAGATAAAATGTGATTTAGAAAGAAAACTGTGTGCTAAAACAAAAGAAGTTTCTAAATTAACTGACTCAGCTATTGAAACCCAAGCACAAATTAAAATCATGCTAAATGACCTGGGAGATGTCAGACAAGAGCTTGCTGACACCAGGATCACATGTGAAAAATGGGTGGAATCTTGTAAGGGGTATCAATTACTGCTAAACAAACAAAGTGCTTCAAATGTTAAGTTTGGCATAGGATACCATCATGTTAAAACACCAACAGATTTCTCTCCCAAAACTACTGAAGATGGGAGAAGAATTGTTTCAAATAAAACTTCTGAAGGGAAAGACTGCACATCTTTCCATGAAAACTTTCTAAACAGAAATCCTGGCATTTTTAAAGAAAGTACTTCAGAAGTATTAACAAAATCTGACAATGAGCCATCAGTAGTTTCATCTACATCAGGAGTTGAGACCCTGAAAACTACTGATGAGCAAAATCTTTACACTAATGTCAGAAATTTGCCTTTAGACCAAAAACAAAAGGCAAAAGAGTGTGAAATTTGTGGTCTGTTCAACCACAAAACTGAATTTTGTAGATACAGAAAAGGAATTCAGTTCAATCAAAAAATTAAACAACGGGTTGTGGGAAATCAAATCAGAAATGATTATGAAAGAATCTTTAAACCCAAGAAACAACAATCTGAAAACACCTTTTCTCAGAAAAAGATAAGATCTCAACCAAAATCTTTTTCTCAAAATTCCTTGTCAGTAGTTAGACCAGAATCATCAGCAGTTTCACAAACTGCTGAGATACAAAATCTAATGAACATGGTAGAACTACTGATGACCAAGGTTGATGGTGGTCCTAAAAAGGATACCACCATGGTTCTTAATGAAAAATCCATTGCCAAAAAGACATGGATTTCTCAACCTGGTCAAGAACAAACTGTAATTGTTCTCAAGAGCAAACCCATAGCCAAACAGGCTTGGGTTCCTAAATCTAACTAATTTGCTTTTATGTGCAGAGAGTTTCCAGGGGCTTAAACAGCATATGGTATGTTGATAGTGGAGGCTCTATGCACATGACTGGATGCAGATACCTGATAAACAACTTTATCAGCCAAAGAGAAGGATCTGTATCCTTTGGGAACAATGCTAAGGGATATGTGCTAGGACATGGCAATGTCTCCTCTGGCAAAATACAGTTTGACAAGGTCAATCTGGTGGAAAACCTTGAATACAACTTGCTGAGTGTGTCACAAATGTGTGATAAAGGATATTTTTCCTTTTTCACAAAGACAGCATGCAAGATCATCTCACCAGAAGGCCAGAAGTTGATAGAGAAGATTATTGAAGATCATACTTTGCTGATTGCCAAAAGATGTGGCAATGTCTATGCAGTGGACATTGAGAAAGACAAAGTATTGAACAACACTGCCTGTTTCTTCTCAAGGGCATCAACTTCAGAAACAGATCTCTGGCACAGGAGACTTGGCCATGTGAACTTTAAAACCATAAATAAAGTCACAAAAATGGGCTTGGTCAGAGGTCTACCTTTGAAAGTATACCAGTGTCAAGAACACTGTGTATCCTGTTTAAAGGGAAAACAGCATAAGTCCTCCTATAAGTCTATGGAAGAATCAAAAACAACTGCATGTCTTCAACTACTCCATATGGACTTATTTGGACCTGTCAAGATTATGAGCCTTGGTAAAAAGAAGTACTGCTTAGTCATCATTGATGACTACTCAAGATTCACATGGGTATTCTTCTTATTTTCCAAGGATGAGGCTGCTGAAATCATCAAGTTCTTCATTCTACAAGTAGAGAAACAATATTCTCTATCTGTCAAAACCATTAGAAGTGACAATGGGACAGAGTTCAGGAACAAAACTCTGGATGAATTCTGTTTGTCTAAAGGGATTATTAGACAATACAGTGTTCCCAGAACTCCTGAACAAAATGGTGTAGTAGAAAGGAAGAACAGAACATTGATAGAAGGAGCAAGAACAATGTTAGCTGATTTTGGACTGCCCTTGTACTTTTGGGCAGAAGCAGTTAACACATCATGTTATGTTCAGAATAGAGTTCTTGTGGTCAAGAGACATTCCAAGACTGCCTATGAAGTTCTTCATGGCATGAAGCCTCTTATCTCCTTTTTCATGGCTTTTGGGTGTCAATGTTTCATCTTGAACATCAAGGAATCTATTTCAAAGTTTGCTGCCAAAGTTGACTCAGGTTACTTTCTTGGTTACTCTTCAACTAGAAAAGCCTACAAGGTTTTTAATTCTCACACCAGGATAGTAGAAGAAACATTGAATGTCAAGTTCAATGAGTCAAAACACACTCTTATTCCAGCACATCCTGCTGAACTCTTTGACCTTGACAACTTTCACTTTGGACCTGAAAAGACTGTTACTTCTTCCAAACCTACTTATTATGGTGATCAAAGGTTTGAAGATGAGGATCCTACACCATGGACTCCTCAAACAGTCATTAAGTCAACTACAACACCATCAGAAGTTTCTCAAACTTCTGATCAAACAAATACTGAAGGCCAAACTCAAACATCTGCTTCAGCACCTGCAACTACTGAAGAAGCTAAAACTGCTGAACCAGATATTATAGACCTCAGTAGTTTGTTTGAAGAACAAGAGCCACCTACACCTGTCAGTGGTTTACAACAACTGATTGAACACAGAGATCATCCACTTGATCAAATCATGGGTGATATAGCTTCAGGTGTTCTTACCAGAAACCAGCTCTCCAACTTTTGCCTATTTTCAGCTTTTATTTCACAGTTGGAACCAAAGAAGTACCAGGAAGCCCTCAAAGACAATAATTGGGTGCAAGCTATGCAAGATGAACTGCTTCAGTTCAACAAGCAACAGGTCTGGGAAATCTGTCCCTTACCTCCAAACAAGCAACCAATTGGCACAAGATGGGTTTTCAGGAACAAACAAGATGAAGCTGGTATGATAATCAAGAACAAGGCAAGACTGGTAGTTCAAGGGTACTCTCAAGAAGAGGGAATTGACTATGATGAAACCTTTGCTCCAGTTGCAAGGCTTGAGGCCATCAGGTTATTTCTGGCCTATGCCATTTCCAACAAAATTAAAGTTTATCAAATGGATGTGAAAAGTGCATTTTTGTATGGAAAAATAAAAGAGGAGGTGTATGTCTGTCAACCACCTGGTTTTGAGGATCCTTCTCATCCTGAGTGGGTGTACAGACTAGACAAAGCTCTTTATGGGCTCAAACAGGCTCCAAGAGCCTGGTATGATACACTCTCCACCTTTTTACTCAAAAATAACTTTACAAGAGGTGCCATTGATAAAACTCTTTTCATTAAACATGTTGGAAATCATGTCTTACTTGTTCAAATTTATGTTGATGATATCATTTTTGGTTCAACAAACACAAAACTGTGTGATGATTTTAAGAAACTCATGCAATCAAAATTTGAGATGAGTACCATGGGAGAACTGCAGTACTTTCTAGGACTGCAGATCAAGCAACAAACAAATGGAACTTTTATACATCAATCAAAATATGTTAAAGAATTATTGAACAAATTTTCTTTAAATGACTGTAAATCATGTTCCACTCCCATGACACCAATCACACAAGTTGAACCTGATGATCAAGGAAAACAGGTTGATCAAACCATGTACAGATGCATGATAGGTTCCCTTTTATACTTAACTGCTTCTAGACCAGATATTATGTTTTCAACATGTGTCTGTGCTAGATATCAATCAGCACCAAGGGAATCACACCTTATAGCAGTCAAAAGAATTTTCAGATATCTGAAAGGAACTCCAACACTTGGAATTTGGTATCCTGCTTCAAACAATACCAAGTTATCAGCTTTTTCAGATAGTGACTATGCAGGGTGTAAGATGACAAGAAAGTCAACATCTGGTGGTTGTCAATTCCTGGGTAACTGTCTAGTGTCATGGCAATCAAAGAAGCAAACATCTGTTGCAACTTCAACTGCTGAAGCTGAATACATTGCAGCTGCAAGTTGTACATCACAGATACAATGGCTCCAATATCAACTTCTTGATTATGGAATCAAAGAAACCAAGACACCTTTGTTTGTAGACAGCAAATCTGCCATTAGCATCATTCAAAATCCGGTACAGTTCTCAAAAAGCAAACATATTGAGATCAGGTACCATTTCATAAGAGATTGCTATGAAAAAGGCAAGATTGAGGTGAAGCATGTAGCAACAGCTAATCAAATAGCTGACATCTTCACTAAGCCACTTGACACATCAACATTTCAGAAGTTAGTATCCATGCTTGGAATGCTAAATTTGTAAGTGTTTACTTTATTTTTTATTTTTTTTTAAAACATATATGCATATCAGTTAGAATCCAAGTTAACACTTGATTCTACCCAACTCTACATCAAACTTCTACATCAATCACTTCTATCTACTACTGTTATGCATAAAACATCACAAAAAATTTTTTCTTCCATCCCTGATTCCATCCTGTTTACCTTTTCTTTTTCTGGTTTTCACTTACAAAAGACAAAAGTCTGAAACAAAACTTCTGAAAAACAAAAAGAGAAACTACTGATTAACAAAAATCAGTATGAGAGAACTACTGATGAACAAAAATCATCAGTATGGAAATAACTTCTGAAAAAGGTAAAACTTCTGATAAAATAAACTTCAGAAGTTAAATTCTCATCAGTTGTTTTAAAACTACTGAAGAGAATATGGGAACTACTGAAGAAGTTGGGTCTTCTTCAGCAGTTTTAGTCAAAAAGGGTAAATCAGACTTTCCCATCAGTACTTTGACCTAAGTCGGTCAAAAACCACTGTCATATACCTTTTTCATCACTTATCCTTTCAAAAAGCAAAAATTTCCCACCGTCTCTCTCAAAAAACTCTCTCAAAAACCTTAACCTGCAACTCAACTGTTCGATCACCACAAAACCAAACCACATGGCTCTCGTTCTGAAACAGGGTCACAATCAACGGGCCTTTCTTGAAAAACAAGAAGGCTGGTCACAATACGATGAGATCATTGATCTCGTCGTAAAATCCCAATACTTTACTGCTCTCACAATCGACCCACCAATCCATACTGAAACTCTAAACGAGTTCTGGGCAAATGCTGAGACTGTAACTGCTGATGCTGAAATAATTTCCCTCAACTCAAGAATAAAAGGGAAACCAATGACCATCACACCGGCCACACTGGCAACAAGACTGGGTCTGGATGATGTAACTGCCCCTGACCATGTTGCTAATTCTGATATTCATCTAACCATGACTGAGTGTGGTTATCAAGGTACTCTCTCCCATGCTACAATCTTTAAAAAATATTTTGAACCAAAATACAAGCTTTTGTTTCATTATATTATTATGTGTTTGAGTCCAAAAACAGGGTCTTATGACCAGATGCCCTCCACTTTTCAACCAATATTTCATTCCATTGTGAATGAAACTAAATTCAGGGCATCAAAACTATTCTTCAATGAGTTGGTGTTACATCACAATAATACCAAGAAAAAGTTTTTGTTGTACCCAAGGTTCATTATGCAATGCATAATAGGGGAACTGGGTAATGAGGTGCTTGTGGGAAAAATTTCAACTTTAAATCCTTTAACATCACAAGAATACTCAAGACATAACAAACCGGCTGCCTGGCCAGAAGATGATCAGGGAGAACAACAACAAGTCCCCCTGAAACCCACATCTTCCAAACTCACACCACCAAAAGCCAAAAAGCCCAAGCCAACAAAAACTACACCCCACCAACCCAAAAGAAAAGCTGTTCAGGAGGTTGAGATGCCCGAACATGCTCATGAGCATTCTGCTCTTCAAATAGGTGAGACTGAAACACCCTCTCAGTCTCATCCATCTCAAACCCCACCAAGAGCACCCATAACCATTTTATTCAAAAGAAAAAGACTTAGAAAAACTATTGAAACACACTCTTCTTTTGAAACTGCTGAACAACAACTTTCACCTATTGCCCAAACTACTGAACCAACCCCACAAATTTCGGAACAAGAGGCAATAGAAATTGCCAAACTTCTCTCTGGGCTAAAAGAGAAGGTCCCATCTGATCATGTCAGTCCCCTACAACCACTACAAACAGGGGACATAACTACTACATCAGACATGGATGTGGACATCTCTAGCCCTATCCCAAGAGATGAGGGTGGACCAGAGTCTTTAAGCCCAATTTTAGAGACTCTTGGGGCATCTGAGGCTGCTACTACTCAGTTACCACCCAGTGGTGGATCTGAGGATAGAAGTAACATAGCTAAGACCTCAGATGTGGCAACTACTGATGAAGGCTTAATGCCTGAAGTAGGAAATCCTCAGTACCAAGAACAAGAGGTTCATGAGAGAACTGAGTTGGGCTCAGCTCATGATTTAACTGAGACAGTCCTCATTGAGGGCAACATCAGGGATTCAGATGATTCCATTAATTTGGATGATGTTTCACACACACAAACTACTGAATTGACGACACTTTCTGAAGGTCCTGTTTCAGGGGTATCCAGGCTCAAGAAGCCAGTCACCCCTGCACAGGTTAAAGCCCACTCAATCCCTAAAACCCCTAGAGTGGCATCCTCTGTACAACATGAGGATCTCCCAAAAACACCCCCTTCACAACAAATGCCTACCCAATTCCCTGGGCAAACAAGCATAGACCTGAACCAGCTATGCAGCCCAGAGGGTCCCCTGTACCACATGATGAATACACTCATCAGAAATCACTTCCAAACATATACAACTGACTTGGAGCTGTCCATCAAAAATCAATTTGGAGTGATCAAGACCAAGATGAATGATCTGTCCAACAAACTAGACTTCAACAGCAAACAGATTGCTCATCTTCAAGGACAAATATCCCAACCCTCTGCTTCAAGGGTTAAAATTGATGAATCCAAAAAGGGGGAGAAGATCAGGGAACCTAAGGAGTCATTCCAAGCCAGGATAAGGGCAAGAGTGGCCATCCTTGAAAGAGATCAAAAAGATCAGGCCAGAAAAGAAAAATTGGCCAAACAGTTTGGTGTCTCAATAGAAGAAATTGAAGCAGCAGAGAAAGAAGATGAGACCCAAACATCTGAAGAATCCCTAAGGCACAATGAAGAAACTTCTGATGACAAAACTTCTGATGAAGAATTAGAAAGTACTGAAGACAATCCTTCAGTAGTTGACAAACCATCAGCAGTTGTCAACACATCAGAGGTTAACACTTCCAAACCTCAAACAACTGAACCTTCCAGAACAACTGCTCCCATTCAACCAACATCTGATCCCATCAGGCCTACATCCATTACAACAATGACTGTACTAAACCCTTCTCCTATCTCTCAATTAGCTGAATTATTAGAGAAGAGCTTAATTGCAGCCAACAAGAAGGCCAGAGAAGATCAGATCTGGAAAACTTTGGAAGAAAGGGATGATTTAGATTTAAGCCATGAAGAAAAACTTCAGGCTTATGAAGCTGAACTACAAAGGCAGGCTAGCCTTGATGAGATTGCTGAACAAGATAAAAGACAACAACTGGTGTCTTACATTACCAAGAACAGCAAGACTAAAGCCTTTACACTCAAAGGACTCTCTATGCAAGAGCTGACAAGAAGAGCACAACTTCTTGCAGACAAAATGGCCACAAGCAAAGAAGGAAAGGCCAAGAGAGCCCAGATAATAGAAGAGTTAGTAGCAGAGGGCTATGGTTCAAAAGCCTCAGTATCCAGATGGAAAGAAGATAGACTAATGGATACTTACAAGAAATACTTGGCTGCCAAGGCTACAAATCCAGAGAAGTTTCAAACTACTGATCCTTCAAGATCAGTAGTTAGATCTTCTGGTGTATCAAGAAGAACTGCTACTCAGAGAAAGAAGGCAGAGGACAATGTCAAAACTGACTTCAAAATGGTACTACTTGAAGGAAGTTCAATAGTCCATTCAGATTTTGACATTGAGGAGAAACCTCTGTTAACTCAATTCAGGGATCCTTCCACTTTTGCCTACCAAATACAAAAGACCATCAAAGAAAAGCTGCATACCAGAGTAGTGACTGAACACCATCTCCCAACTGTTCAGATGCCTGATATGCAACAACAACAAGGAAGAGAATCCCACCTGAGGCTATCTGAAACTGAAAACATCCAGCACTCTGGACCATCAACCCAAGGGACAAGTCTGGTTCCCTATTCTTCTGACTTTAACAAGTCAAAGATACCTATCATCAGATGGTCACTTACTGATAACAACTCAGTATTGTTGACAAGAAGAGACCTCTCAAGCAGGGCTTACAAGAAGATCAGTGATCTGAAGAAACTGTCAACACAAGACCTGCTCACAATTCAACATCTAGAACCACAGAGAGGATCTCTATCTGATAGTCAGTTAAACCAGCTCAAGAACACCATGTACAAAGAGATATGGAAGATTGTTCAAGACAGAAGAAAAACATAAGGAATTAGTAAGGTTTTGGCTTCATCAATCCAGGGGGAGATTGTTAGGACAAAGAGGATTGGTGAAACCACTTTTGGAAACCTTAGTCTAATTCACTTCTGTCATTTTGGCTAAGTATAGAAGTACTGAAGAGAAGACAAGAAACTGCTGAAGAGAAGATATGAGAAGTACTGAAGAAGAAACTTCATCAGAAGTTCTGAAGTCCAAACCAGACAAGTTCACTTCAGAAGTACTGAAGACAAACTACTCATCAGTAGTTTGTCTTTCATCAGCACTTAGCATCAGATATTTTCCACCGCCTTTTGCATCAGTAGTTTTATTGTTTATTATTACTTTTAGCTGTATTTGTTAGTTTCAATGTTGCAACTTGTGCAACTTGTTTCTGTTGTTTCTGTACTTGCTTTTTGGGCAAGATACATGTATGTAAACGTCTATAAATAGGAGGCTTCAACCTCCTGTTTTAGACATTGATTTTAATAGAAAAATCCTTCAAACACTCTCAACTGTTCTATTCCATTTCAGTATTTATTGTGAATCTGTCTAAGTATCTAATTCTCATTTACTGCTTGGATTCATAATAAATACTTGTCATTTATTAGTTTCAATCATCAAGGGGGAGTAATAACTCTTCCTTAGTATAAAAAGTGTTGCTTTAACTTATACATTCCGCTGTGCTTATAATCTGATTTACAAGGACTTGCTAAACACTTAAGTGTCAAGATAGCAAGTTCTTACTTAGCAAAAAGAGCAAACTGATCCCAACAGTTGTTTTTCTTAACTCCCAACAATATGTCTTAGCATGAAATTAATCCATTTGAATTTCTACATATATTCATTTGGAAATTTTAATTACAATGTTTTTATCTCTCAAGACTTATAGATATCAAGACTTGGTTATTTTCTAACATTAAAATGCCCCAACAATTTTATATTCCCATAGATATAAAAATGTTCATTTTTATACAACTTTTACCAAGTCTTTAAATTACCAATTTTTGTAACAAAAACCTTAGTTTTTATTTCGCTCAGCATCGTTGGTAATTTTTATTTTTATAAAATCCCAATTTATAAAAATAACACTTGGTACAAAAATACAATTCTTGTAAGTCTTGCAAACATTTTCCATAACAACCTTTGGAAAGTACAACTTTCCATTTTTTTAACACCAAGCTTTACAAAGGCATGATTTTGGACATAAGTTTTCAAAACAACACTTTACACCCCTTAACTTTCAAAAGCGACAAGTTTTCACTAAACAAGTACTTTAGTTTTGTCAACTTTTCCTTATAGGTGTATTAGTGTGCATTAAGTCCATAAAGTCCGTGTTTGTATTTCAAAGTTAGTAAACTTTGATTATGTAGCTATTAAATTATCCATTTCTTAACAAGATCAACGTTATATTAAGTTTTAGATGATCATTTTATGATGATCCAAAACTCTTTTAAGTGTACTCAAGTTGCATTTACAAACAATGTCTTAGCTCATCATTTTAACTAGTTTACGTGAACTTTCGTAACTTACAAAGACAATAACAACATCACCAACAAGCCTACGGCCCATATATCATTTTTAGATCATCAATTTTTGTTTATAAAAACACACATTTCTTATGGTTAAAGCCATATTTACACCCTATATACAACTTGCTTTTAAAACACAAAAATAAAAATTTCAAGAACAAAAGCAAGATCAAGAGACTTACTACTAGCACAAGGCTAGAGAAGATTCACAAAAATACATGATTTTGGATGGGGTTTAGAGTGTGTTCTTCCAAAAGGGTTAAGCTCCAAGCTTGAAACACACATGAACTTTGATGAAAAAGGGTTTGATCATGGAAGAATTTTAGTGTTGGAGGTTAAAATGTGTGTATGTGTGTGGCCTTCAAAACCTACGGCCAAGAAGCATGAATGTGGGATAGATGGTGATCTTGAAATATGGAGGAAACTTACAAATGTATAAAGATCTTCCAAGTACCACCCATTATTACAAAATTTCATCATATCTAATATTTTGGAAGCTTGATCAAGAAAAGAGATTTGATCAAGACTTGGCTAAGATATGGTGATGGGGGCAAGATTTTGTGGTGATTTTGTGGGGCCCATTTGTCCAAAATATCTTTTAGATATTTCTTATGTTTAAATATATAGTTTTCGAGTTTTGTCGGGTTTTAATCGGTTTTTAATAGAGAATTATCCGGACATTAAACTAGCCTCAAATTACCTTTAAACAGAGCCTAGTTTAAGTATCGGTAAGTTATTTAGGCTTTAATTGGGTGAATTTATAAATTTCACGCGTATCGGGTGCGATACGCGAACTTTATTCGTTACCGGGATATATATATATATATATATATATATATATATATATATATATTTAAAGTTTCCATTTATGGTTTTGGAGTTCCAAAACACATAATATTTCATGAAACTACCCTTTATTTTATATCCCGGGTGTTCGGGACCGTTTTCAGTTAATTAATTGTTACCGGGTAATCACAAACGTCCGTTCTGGACAAGTTTATTTGCACGCGATTTCGCCGTGCTTTTAATTAAACAAATGCATTCCTATGCATCCTATGGGGAATTTGCTATTCTTTAAAGGCTAAATTAATACAGTTAATTTAGAATTGCACTTAATAAATGTCAATTACATATACTAATTACGTACAGAAACACATCGATTTTTGCCGGATGTCACAGCAGTTCACGGACTAGGCGCACGGAGTCTTGCACGGCGTCTAGGGTTTAGTTGCATGCTTTTAAATAATTTCAGACTATGTTTACTTTATTTTGGGTTGTAACTATACTTCAGTTTCCGCTACTGGTTTATGTTATAAAACTTCGTGGTTTTGGTTTACGTATCTTTTACATATAAGTGTCATTTATTGTGACCGTTGACTTGGATCCTGGTGTGTCACGTGTCTCGCGGTAAAGCTCCACATATGGAATTTAAGGGTGTGACACAATAAATCAATAGTCTCTAGAGTTCACACTTCAATATCTAAATCTTAGGAAATCTTCCAAAATTGTGAGAATCTTGTCATTTTCAAAATTTATCAAAAGTCAACAAGGCGTATTATAGTTTGTTATTTTATTTTCACCTAATATTTAAGGAGATAGAAGAGATGAAGTTAAGTTGTATGATTTTGAATACTTATATGGTAACTAGTATTACATATTTCTTGCCTTTCGTTGCGACGGGAACGTAAGACACCTTGACGTCTTTCAGACACTTGCCAAGGCTCAGATACATAATTGGGGGATGGGGACAAAGAACATGCAGCTTATGCCATGGTTGCAAATACATAGTTATATAGTCACAAAATATCAATTGCCATTTGGATCTTGCCTTATCAAACGACGGATAAGATGTTTGATGTCTTCCATATTTTAAACAAGTCCAACAAGAGAATATTCATTTTTCATAAGTTCAACGTGTATGGGTCATCTTTGGGGCTTCATCTCAATATTAAGAAAACAGAGGTCGTTTGGCCGACGTGTGACGGGCTGAAAGTTCAAGACGGGCTTTTCCCGAGAGGGATTGGTAGACTATAGAAGGGGGTTAAGCTCCTTGGTGAGGCTATTAGCCTTAGGGATCCCAAAAGTGAACTCATATTGCTCAGGTAATGCATGGGGGTCACTAAGTTACTTTTTAGGTTGCGAACTTGTCAACCCCACTTGATGGTGGATGCGGTATCCCTTTTCGATGATGGCCTCCGGGAGGCTATTGAAGATATAGTTGTGTGTGGTGGCCCCTTCTTCGGGGACCTCCAGTGGCGCTTGGCATCCTTGCCGATGCGTTTAGGTGGTTTGGGCCTCCTTTCAACTCGAGATGTTGGAGTCTATGCCTTTATGGCGTCTAGAGCTCAGTCTTGGGAGCTTCAGGATCATATCCTTGGAAACAGTGGGGTCATCGGGCTAGACCCGTACTATCAACAGGCGCTTGAACGCTTAAATGTCTATCTCCCGGACTTTGATATTGGCGGTTTTTCTAATAAGGACACCGCCCCCTCAAAGCCACAAAAAACATTGGCAAATGCTCTATTTAGCAAAACTGCTCAGAGCCTGGGATAACTTTTTGAGTTGTCCTCCCACTAGAAGGCGGTGATTGAATGCCTAAAGGGTCCTCATGCTCAGGATTTTTTGACCGTTATCCCGATTGAGAGTTTAGGTCAATGCATGTATGCAGTGGAGTACAGGGCTATACTCAACTACCGGTTGATGATCCCTATGTATTCGGAAGATGAAACATGCCCCATCTGCCGTAAAGCTTGCATGGATAAATATGGGGAGCACGCAATTCATTGCAAAGAGCTCCATGGGTTCAAATACCGGCATGACTGGGTGAGGGACGTTTTCTGGGACATCCTGAGAAGAGCTAGGATTTCTGCCAAAAATGAGGCCCCTGTAAATTTTCTCACAGACTTTACGGAAGGGAGATCCACCCTACGACCAGCAGATCTGCTTGTCTTTGGTTGGGAGAGGAGAAACATGCTTGCGTGGACCTCACAGGGGTATCTCCTTTGTTTGGGTTAAGGGAAACAGGGTTTGTAGCTGGGCAAGCATCGAGAAAGGCGAAATCGAAGAAAGTAGATAAGCATGCTAAAGCTTGTGCAAAGAACCAACATGTCTTTATCCCTTTGGCCTTTGATACTTTTGGCTCCCTAGCGCCAGAAGCTATTCGTTTCTTGACCAGGGTCTAACGGGTCGTCCACAGCAATAGTTCATCTCCAGATGGCAAGGATTTGTCTTTGGTAGACTAGGGTTAGCAATTCAGAAAGGGGTGACGGCGCAGCTTGTTGCCCGTCTACCTTCTATTGTGGTGTAACTTTCATATTTTACTTTAATGAAAGGAAGAATATTTAAAATATGATGTTACTAGAATTTGAACCCATTATCTTCTATTTTTAATTCCGATAGCTCTACCGTTGGACTCAACCTCATGCCTACTAAATTTTTAGTTGATAAGAGTTGTGCCGTTCATTATTCAATGGTTGATTTTAATTTATTTTTAAATTTTTTATCATAAACACTACCCCTGATGCATTATTATCAGATATATTTCGTGATACTACATAAAACGTAATAATGTTTTAAGAATACATGTTTATTAGGCTAAGGGTATAGCGATCGGGAGTAGGGGTGTTCAAAGTCGGATTATCCGATTTTTGGATATCCAAAATTTCAGATTCGGGTTCGAATAATCCAACGGATAATCCGAAACTTAAAAAAATCACTTCCTCTTATACTAAAAGTCTAAAACCAAACCTGCTTAAAACAAACATTCAATATATATTATATTTTTTTTAATATTTCGGATTCGGGAAAGGCGCGTTATGTTAGTTTAAGGGTAGGGTTAACTTGGAATAGATTAAACATATGGTATATATGTAAATAGCATATTAGTATAAGGTTATATTGAAAACCCTTGTTATATGGTAAACTCTGGAAACTCTAACTTCCCGACTTTTTTTATATGAAAATTTTAGGGTATGTAATATACATGATTTTAAGCATTTTGGGTCAAAAAATCAAAAAAGCGCCGAGCCGATTTTTTTTAAAAAAATAAAAAACCGTCTTCGGGTAACAAATGGTTAACACGTGTTAGTTTCGCTTAACATGTGTTAGTCAAAACTTTATTTTTTTTTAAAAAAAAAAAAACTACTCGGCGCTTTTTTGATTTTTTTTGCTCAAAATGCTTAAAATCATGTATATTACATGCCCTATTTTTTTCAAAAATAAAAAAAATTGGGAAGTCAGAGTTTCCAGAGTTTACCATATAATAAGGGTTTCTATATTATCCTTTCCCTAGCATATATATATATATATATATATATATATATATGTATACATATAATATAGGTATTTTTTAATATTTCGGATTCGAATAATCCGATTATCCAAAAAATTTTAAAAAGATGATCCAAATCCGAAATTTCAGATTATCTGATTTTCAGATATCCACAAATTGGATAATCCAAAATTTCAGATAATACGGATACGAATATGAATACAGATTTTCAGATATTTCAGATTTGAATCCGAATTCGGATTTTTTTGAGCACCCATGATCGGGAGTGTGTACAACACCATACCCTTCGATGCCATCATGATTCTCACCATGACCCCATGGAAATAAAGAACCCCCTCACCACCCCCCAAAGAAGATTGTGATGTAGTGTTATGGTGGTGGATAAGAAATGAAAGGGCTGATGAGGATCATAACCCTTAGACTATATGTCGTGATTTAAGATGATCACACTTTATCTTATCATATTATGCTAATTGAGAGTTGACGTGGTCTGTTGATAAAGCTGGAACTCACTCACCTAACTTTATTGTGTCTCAAGATAAGCAGTGGCTTTATAATTTTTTTTAAACTTTATTATTTAGAATGTGATTTTACATTATAATTAAAAGTCAAATTAAATAATAAGACATAAAATATTAATGTTAATAATAAAAACATTAGACATCATTAAAAAACATAAAAAACTACTAAAACTACTCGTTATTGTTTTGCTCGTCTTCAAATTCCTTTGCGATACACTCCTGTTTCCGTTCAAGTATCGTTCAACGACTAATGGGGAGGTTGCTAAAGTCTTTCGTAAGAAAGTCCATGTTCCTCATTCTTACTTTAAAAACTTTCGCTTGCGTTGTCATCTCGAAACTACTTGTTATTTTCCTAATCCCCGTCGAGAATTTGGCATCAACTTCAATAACTTGTTTTTTCCCCGGTCCCTTCCAAGTGGTCTACGTGGAGACGGGTCAACTGCCTCTTCAACATTTAGATCTATCCCACATGAACATCCGATCTTGTAGAGGAGACGAAGTCACCCGAAGAAGTAGTTTTCGTCCGCTTTTATCCTATTTGGCTCATTTCTTCGACCGTAATTAGCTCTACCCATTTCAAGCAATTGCGAAGAATTCTCCACAAGTAGTCCTCGTCCCACGTTTTCGTGATCTTGTATTTGCGAAAAACCTCTTGCTTCCATTCATCGCAAGTAAATTTGTAAACTTCAAGATCGCTACTACCACTTGCTCGAATTCGGTTACTATTCCTATTATGAATATTCTCAAACAAGTCCACGTACTTTTGAATTTCGGCCCACCGGCTGAATATCATATCAGGAGAACTAGCTTTACTCCCCACTTGTTTGTAAAATAACTCGCGAATTTTATTCCGAAATACCTTCGCCTTTTAATAGTCCGCTACACATATATATATATATATATATATATATATATATAACAGAAAAAATAAATATAAAGTAAAGGAAAAAAACAAAATATATATAAAAAATAGAAAAATTAGATGAAATATTGCAATGACACACACAAATCCATGGAGATATTGAAACGGCCCACACAAATCCATGAGATTCTTGAAGAAGAAATTTCGTAATTAAATAGAAAGTCAAGCAAACAAGCAATCCAATGTTTTATTTTTAAATGTAACATCGGTTGTCACGTTTCTTTGACTCGTATACTTTGGATGCTTCTTTTTTATGACAAGTGATGGATGATAAATTTGTCAAATTTATTTCAAAACTAAAAGTATGGGACTATGGATAATAAATTAGTCAAATTTGACTCAAAACTAAAAGTATGTTATATATCTTCGGAGGATCATATGTATCTGAACTTTCGCATGGAGGCTTCCATCTATAATTTGATAGTCTTCTACATGATTTTCATGAAGCGAAGCATGATACTAAAATTAGATTATTGTTTTAGTTTAAATCTAAACTTTTCAACATGTTCTATTTTTACTATTTTAATTCGTTTAATAAGTGGGTTATGATTGGGTCGGGTTGAAGATAAAAAGTCAATCAGTAAACCCTTAAAAAACCGAACTAACAAATTTAAAAAAAAAAAAGAAAGTTATAGTAAGTTTAACTAGATTATACCCCGTGAACGTCCCAGGTTTAGAAATTTAATATGATACATCAATTTTACTTATGATATAGACTGATGTATAACTCTAATATTAATATCTAACTTAAAACAAATTAACAATGTACAACTCCAATGCTAACACCTAACCTAAAAGAATGTAAAACTTTAATGTAACTCTAATATTAACACATATCCTAAAGACTAAACAAATGTACAACTCTAACATACTAATATTGATACCTAACTTAAAACAACGTATAACTCTATTAACCTATTCGGCTCTGGTTGAAAAAAAAAAATTCATATTTACTGATTTTAACATAATTAGTGACTTGCCTATACATGATTAATTATTTACCTGAACACTTTGTGTTTTTTTCCTGTATAAACTAAATCCCACAAAAAAAATTCTTCGTTTTTTATATAGCACTATGGTACTTGTTGGAAAGATAATAAAACGCTCGATAATTTGGTGTAATTTTTTTCTTTAAAAACTCTCGTATATTAAAGATATTAACGTTTAAAAATTATGGGAGGAAACATGATGGTAAAAAATCCAATTTTATTTTAAAATATTTTTTTCCTAAAATATCTCAATGCCACATGAGATGACATATGACACACTCAAAGAAGCGAATGCCTCTTTGAATGTCATGTCAATGACTTTGGTTTATTATATGTATAGATAGATAGATAGATTAGATAACGTTCGGTTTACATGTTCTCAATAGGTTTTAACACAAATAACTAGTGGATCTAAAACGATTACGATCTCCATATTATATACTATTAGTTTTTAAATTATACTTTATAATTGGTCAAACTATCTAGATAAAATAAAATAAATGTAACATGTATAATAATGCATCTCCTCACCATCACATAAAAAATTAAATAGTTATACCAAAACCTAAAAAAAATGTCATTTGACAATAAATCAATGGTCAGTAGAGTTTACACTTCACTATCAAAATCTTGGAAAACCTTCCAAAATTGTGAGAATTTTCAAAAAACTATCAAAAGTCAACAACGCGTATTATAATTTATTGTTTTCTTTGCATATAATCATGTTCGTTTGAGGAGATAAAAGAGACGAACTTAATTTGTATGCTTTATAATACTTAAATTGTAATTTTATTAAATTCCAGTCATTTATGTTTTGTCTTTTTAAGCAATAGTTTGTATAAAAATCAAACAAACGACGGTTCTGAATTTACCTTTGTCAATTTATATTAAGGTTTGGGCCTTTACTTGAATAATTCATAAAACGAATTATTGAACCATGAACTATTAAAAAAGTCCTAATTTACCTTGGTCTAGAAACTCGGTATATGATATAGTCATGTAGAACAATTTTTAAGTACCGAATAAATATATCGTTTTGGTTATGTAATTGTGTAAACACAATCGTTTCTCTCAATATATAAGTCAACAAACATAAGGCGATTAAACGCATTATGGAGTGGGAGCGATGCATGATTTTTTATGACACGGGGTAGGAAATTTTGTTGTAACAGTAGTAACTACAGGTGATATTACAAGCGTTTTACATTGTGTTAGTGTCTTACTTGTACAATGTAATGTATATTTTGGGTGTGGAATGAAAGTAATTTGCCGATTAAAAAAAAAACACTACGGTTTTCATTAGTTTACATGCGATTAATTTTAAACAATTAAAATCACATGAAATTTTATTGTAACAGTAGTAACTACAGGTGATATTCAGACCTTTTAATGATTCAGCACTTAATCAACCAAATAACCCCTTACTTTTGTTTTTAACGGTTCACCCTCAAAAGACATAAGCAACTTTATAGTTATATATATACTATATAACTAGACATCTCCTAGCAACAAATAAATGATTCGCATAGATGAAGACTCCGCAAATAAAAACTACAAACGAAAATGGACCTTACATTCCAACTATCCCTTAGATACACCCATACCAAACAAAGAAAGGCTCTATACCTTGGCATGCATTGTCACTTAGTTGTAAAAGCAATACACAATCACACTTCTCTCTAATACACTGAACACATGAAGTAGAAAACCAAAAGCAAAGTGAGACGAAGCTAGATTATACTTTATAACTAACATGTCAAATGGGTAGGAGATTGATGCGTTTGGTTTTAGCATTAAAAGGATGTCATTTTCCCCGGTGCCAAAAACTTTGATTTAACAATCCCAAAACAGTGGTTTGGGGGAAAAGATTCATTTTACTAAACCTCAATTAGCAAAGTTTTAAATTTATAAAGTAAACAATAATTACTTTAGAAATTAAAACCAACACATAGGCAGAGAACCTGACGTGCATAGTATAGTCTCGGTGGTATGCATTGAGTATCGTATTCCAAGGTTCACACTTTCCTCTACTCAACCATTCATCAATTGATCGATCGGGTTTTAAAAAGAAAAATAAAACAGAGGGGTTCTTTAAAAAGAGTTTTTGAAAAATGTTTGGTTTTTATAAAAGATAAGGTGGGATAAAATAGTAGATAGATATGCACATCTCGGGGCCCTTTGCCTAAATAGTTAAGTTTAATATTAAAGTTAATAATTTAAGATAGTTAATTGTGTGGAAGACGAGAGTGATCTTGAAGTGCCGACTCCTTGATAGAGAAGCGAAGGCGACTACTGAGTAGAATGCAGAACCTCTCCAGCGTACGTCCACCTGGGATACTTCGCCAGGGCCTCGCGTATAGCGGGCTCCTCGAACCGCGATCAAGTCTTCGGGTCTTCGAACTTATCATCTTCTTAAACTGGAGGCTTCACTCCCAACCAGGGACACCGTACCCCTCACCTTAGTTCTCGCGTTCCGTACCGAATGGTCTCTTTATCCTGGCAACCTCATATCCCCATTGGTTAACGGTCAAAGCTGAAAGATATCTCTTACGGTTGTCACAGGAAGGTGGGCCCCCATTGGCTAACGGCGTTGTACTAACGAGAACCAGATAAAGAACCTTTATTTTATTTATCTTAATGACACTTTACAGGCCTGTTAAATATAGAGTTGGTTTTTAAATAAATGATGACTTAATTACCTAACCATAACCTTCCAAGCGGAATGAAGTCCTTACAAAAGGGGCCCCTAATCCTACAGGCATATGATAAAAAAGATCACTGGTGTGCCCGTAGGTAAACCATCCTTTGACAAGAAGATCACTCAACCATCTGGTATGAACCAGAAATGTGTCACTAAGATCTGGTCCACTTCAGAAGCCATTGCTAAGAACCCGGTTTGGATATCAGAAGCCCGAAGGATTTGTCTCATTACCGGTTTCCTCGCCTTGGATCTAGCTCAGGACTACCAGAAGCTGATTATACCTTTAATTAATTAAGGTTGTTATTTAAGTTAATCATCATTCAAACCTGTCACAAAGATAAACAAATAAAGATTAGAAAAAGATAACACAACAAATAAATAACTAAAAATAAACTACTACTGATAATAATAAAAGTATACAAATCGAAGTGGGTTTGCAAATAATAGAAAGATACAACCATAAGAATGATCAACACAAGGATCATGGTTACTCATAGACAAGCTCTCCATCTTCCAAGTGATATGTATTCTCTTATGATCCTCACGACCCTTGATGTTTATTGCATACTACTCTACGATCCTCTTCTTGCCCAAGCTAATCAAGGTAGGTCGAAGCCTAACCATTGAGGGATGTTAGGAGAACCAGAAGGCCTCCCAAGAGACCCCAAGATCTCTGGAAGAAGCTTGGTAGTCGGCCCAAGAGAGCACAAGAAGTGATGAACAAATGGTGGGGGTTAACTTGCTATTTATAGACCTCCAGTGGAAGCACAGGTGTGCCCAAATGTGTCAAGGGCGTGCTCATTGTCTCACGTACGTTCTGTTGCTGCATGACAGACTCTTGTCTGTCCTTTTTGTCTGAGCACGGGCGTGCACATGTATGTGGCGTAGGCGTGCATTAGCTGTCTGTCTTGATTTCTTCCTCTCCAAGTTTGCTGCATTGTTCTCTCGCATGCAAGACCTTCGTGCAAGTGTGCGTGGGCATGGTTGGTCACTCCGGGTCTGATTTTAATGTTGTTTCAGTCCCGAGATTGTCTTCAAAACATACAGTGAACCGGCTGATAGTCTCGTGTCTTTAGAAATCTCCTGTTTTTGTCTGTTTTTAACCGAAAATCCTTCATTTCCGTTTTGGAGCTCCATTTTCCTGTAAAATACAAATAGGAACGAATTAAGTACCAAATCTTACAATATTGCCTTAATTGTACCCTATTATGAGACTGTTTATGCTTGTTTTATATGATAACTTTTTGAGTTATCACAATACCCCACACTTAGACCACTGCTTGTCCTCAAGCAATCAAACACAAGTGCACCTAAAACAGACCGTAATCAACAAACCCTCAATCTATTTATTTATTTATAAGAAAAATAAAATCACATGACACACCTACTTAACCCGTACGATTATGCTCGAACTTATACCTGCTCACAATGTTCACTTAACACTCGGGTTTATCTTTTTGGTGAGTTTTGGGGGTGAACACTCAAGTCCGTACTGAAGTTGATTAGGGTCATAGGCTTGTATGCATATCAAGTCCTCATCTCCGAATCGAATAACTAAGAAAAATCAAGAGGACTTTTATTCGGGTTGTAATGTAGGGGTGCAAAAAATAAAATGACAACTTCTTTTTATTTTTTATTTTTTTAACTAGATACAAAGGGGATGAGTCACCGAATCACAAGGAAGCTTCACGGCTGAGATGATGATGAAGCAGCGAGGCGTGGAAAAGGGTGACTATAACGTCGAGCGACGTTTTTAGCGGCGATCTCTGAAAGGAATCGAGTGTTAATTCCGAGGTCCTTCATCATGGCTATCTCATTTCTGATAGTGTAGTCAACGTTGCTTCCTTTTTTTGACTTTCCTCCCGGCCTGGTAACGAATAGCACCCTCATGAATTAGCAGAGTGTATTCGCTTTGTGAGTGGGTCGAGTTGTTGCTGCATGCTCCTTCATGGGACCAATGGCCACATTTTCTGCATTTGTCATATCTCTTGGCCCGTCTTTTTGCAGCGCTCTTTGATTGTCGACAAAGGGGTGGATTCTGTTCCATCATCCTTCACAATTTTCTTTCTTCTGCCGTCTTCTCAAAAATTATTTGTAACATGTCACAGGCAGACGCGGCTCAGCGAAGTAGAAACATCCTAGCAAGTGTTCGTCCAGCGGGTGCATCTTGAGAAAGCGAGGGGGAAACAAGAGAGAGATGAAAGATCACAGAGAGAAAGTAGAGAGAGCGGAGAGCAGGAGAGAGAGAGAGAGAGCAGAGCTCCAGTTCTTTAAGGTCTCACCGGTCAAAGACCAAATTTTCCTCTTTGAAGAACTTTTTTTTGGGCTCTCTTTTTGGTGGGTCTCTCTATTTATTAGGTTCTCGATTTATTTGGGCTCTCAAACTTCTATTTTTTTTTTATAGAAGATCTCCCTCTTGGCCTCGTCTTATGTTATTCCCTCCTTTGTCAGCGGTGTCGTCTTTTCTTCAAACTTGCGGTGCCGCGCCCTTGATGACAAAATCTTGAAGCTACTGTGGTGACGCATGATCGGGACTCATTTATTAGGTGAAAGAAACGAAAGGTTAAGGCTCAAAGGGTTTCCTAAGGGAAAGGATTTTATTTTAGGGGTGAAACCTAACTGCCTCTATCATTTTAATCTAGTTATTGATTTTAAAACAAGAAAATGCATAAACACACAAGTTCTAACCGAGTCGGACTAAGGTCGGATATCTATCATGCCGAATGAAACGAGCAATATATGATATAGATATAAGTGTGGTGCTCGATAAAAGGCTCAAAAACTCTCACACGGATAATCGGGTAGGATAAAGTACCAGTTTTAAGCATAAATTTTGGGGTGATTTTCTACGTGCCATGCAATCTATTTTTCTACTTTATTTTATTTTAAATAAACTTATCGGGTTTAATCAACATCATCTACTTCGACTGCCTTTTAATGTGAACTGTTCGGCATAAATGCCTAATAGGTATCACTAGGACAAGCCTAATAGACTATACAAATCTTGTCAAAAGTTACCATGAATGACGCTACGGGTATCAAGATGCTAAGAGGGTACCGGATAACGTATGACCAATGACAAGTGACCAGCGAGATAAAATAAAAATAAGCAGCAAAAAGGGTCCACCCCACACTTAAAATTTTGGTATAAATTTTAAGTGCAAAAATGGGTAAAAAGGCAAGAGAAACTAACACTCCCATGATAACGACGAATCCACTCGCATGTGAGCGAAACCTGCATACTCCACATAGAGACGTGGAAATGGCGGCTCCAAAATATCAAGCTTTCCCCGACATGTCCTAAAATAACTAGAAAAATAAAAATAAAAGTAACAAAGATAAATAAAAGCTACAGTCCTAAGATAGATACTAGTGCCGAGGCACTAGTGGGTGGAACGAGTCCGGGCATGCACCAAGCATGCAAATATGTCAAACTCCATACAATCATTATCACAACCACAAAAAGAAAAATATAAGAAAAAATAAAAATAGTGTTTTAGGTCATTAAACCATCAGTCATAAACCATAAACCTGCAAGGAGATATAATCACATTGAGCGGCTGCGGCGGGAGCGGGATCTGGAGGTGGAACCGGTGCCAAAAGCCATGTGTCTCGAGAAGTCCTCCCTAAATGACCGGAACTCGGCGGTGAGAGTGTCGAGCCTATCCAGGATAATGCGGAGCATACCTCCCCGCTGCTGTCGGTTGGTCCTGGTGGCTGGTGGTAGACCGGCTGGTGCTCTGGATCTCTGATGATGTGCCGCAGCTGCCGAAGACTCTGGTCTCCTAGCCGCAGCTGCTGCTGAAGACTCGGCCCATCCACCCTCATCTGGGTCTCTCTCCCCGTATGCCTCCTCGTAAGCTGCTTTCTTATCCCATAATTCCTTTTTGTTATCAATCAGCTTCAGCTTTTTCCCGAATAGAACAATAACCCTAGAGTTCTTTATCACCTTTGTGTCCAGGGGGCGAACACGGTCAAATGCGGTCAAACCTGCCAATGCCTCTGGGCTAAGAACTCCCAGTGAGGTGGCAAGGTGTGTGATGTAGGAGCCCCTAAATATGTAGCTGGCCTGAGTGGTTCCATAGCTACGAGTGAAGAACTCTACCAAAACATGGGCGAGGTTGCAGTGCCGCCCGTCAATGATACAGAAAAGGTGAAATATATCCCGCTCGTTAACTGCACCGGTACTTTCCTTCCTAGCCCTTAGAGTGCTCGCTATAACCATATGAATCCATCTACGCAGCGGGTCAGGAAAGCTAGATCTCTTATGCATCCTTGGGTTGTATGTATCCTCATAAATCTGTGCCCAAAAATCCTGTGGCTGCATACCATCGGGCCACCAAAAGAGACTATCAGTAAATACCGGTTCAGTAACTTCCCTCTGTCTATACAAACCCATCCTAAACCCAAACTAAGCTAGGGTCAACTTGTACCATCTCCTCGCCATCCTGAAGCCAATACACGGCTGAGAAATCCTATCATCCCTAGTGGCAGGTGGGGTAATTTTAGATTTTAATATAAATGATGACGGCACTTTATTGGTTACGTAATCCGTGAACCCCATCTACTTCATGGCTGGCGTTATGTTCACATTTAACTATGTATAAACCATGTTTAGTAGTCTAAACATGTCATGAACTTATCATAAAAAGTTTATTATAAATCATTCTTAACTTTTATTTTACACCAGTAGAATTGTCCGCGCGTTGTGACGGGGACTTGGTCGGTGTCAGTTAGTTTGTTACGGTTTCGGTAGGAACCTTCACTCGATAAACCAAAAAAGAAAACCTAAAAAAAAGTCATCCGCGCACGATGTGATGGGAGTTCCATATATGCACAATGTTTACAATAGTATCAACCTAATTAAAAACATAAAGTTACAAGTTTCAAAATTATGTTGTGGTACGATACCATCAAGTTCCACCCACGGTGCGTCAGAAAACAACCCACTGCATTTCAAGCTGGACTCTTAATAGGACTGTCAAATACGGACCTTTGTGTCTGTTTTTAATAAACGGCTAATATATGAAAACATGACTTCAAAAGTTGTGTATTACAATAAAATTAAGAGGCTATAAGTATTAAATTTGCTTAATTAGAATATCTTTCAACCTTCGACTCGTTTCTCTTTTAGTTATTTTTATACGAACCAACTGATAATTTTAGCATACACCATAACTTAAATCAACTTAGTTTGCTACATATGCTGGCAAGTGATCTTCTTGAATATAGCAAGAAAGGAACTCACAAAGACTTCCACAAAAGACACCCACATCTTTGTAAATAGTATGGTTTTTTTTTCATGTTTTCTTTAGCGTTAAAGACACCATTTCTATCGGATATACTTTGGGTTATCTTTTTGGGTAGGCAAGAACTTTTTTTTTTTTTCAAAAAATAGCACTTGTTATATGCTTTTCAAAATAATCTATATGAAAAAAAAAATCTATATGAAAACTACTATATCTTCTTAAAGAACCTCACCTTTAGGGTCAAATGATACTTCAACGATGGGTTACAAAAAATGTTGGCTAAATGTTTCTTCCGTCTATTGGTGATCCAACATGAATTTCATAATTACTTTCTATTTTCAAAGTAATTAATTTAATAAAGAAATGGAATTTTTTTGCTACTGGCTCAAGGGAATAACAATCTTTGTAGCTAGCTTCGATATCACAATAACGCAGTTGTTTTCATATTTTCCACTGTTGGGTTAACTGGTTGGTTTACGGGTCGTCACGATTTTCGGGTCATGGTTTTTGGGTCAACAACTAACAGGTCAAGTGGTGGTGAATCAAGTCAAGCTAGAATAAAGGGATTTTACCCATGTTTAGGAGCCACGTTTTGGATGTAGTAGTTTGATTATTATTGTTTGACTCCACTATTTACGGTGGACTTTGTTTGTTTACGTTGGATCTTAGGATGTATATATAGCTACTTCCATTTAATAAAGATAGCAGCTTTTCATTTCTTTTTTTATATTCTTCAACTTCACATACAGAGAGTTTTTAGTGTGTGTTGTGTGTGAGAGTTTGGGGCCTAAACCAACATTTGGTATCAGAGCCTAGGGCTCGTACCGGAAAGCCTCCGCCGCCGGCGGGTGTGTCGGTTGGTGGAGGGCAGGCGTGAAAGTTAGAAGGGTTGGGACAGCAGGGGCTGTTTTGGGATTGGTTTACCACAGTTAACGGGGTGTTGTTCGGGTCAGGCATTTGGGGTTAAACGACGGGGAGTACCGTTGTTTGAGCACGAGGTGACTGGGATGAACAAAGGTGTCCGTTCGTGGTTGTTCGGGGCTGTTTCACAGCAGAATACGTAGGCAAGTGGTTGTTCGTGTCATTCTTATCACGGGGTTGAGATGACGGGGGTGACGGGTGAACACCAGGGTGTCTCGTGGGTGTGTTTAGATGTTAAAATCTGGCAGAAAGTTGTGGGTTTTCACCAGAAGGAGAGGTTAACCAGGTTGCAGGAAAAACGTACAGGAAAAATCAAGCGGGTAGCTGTGATTTAGTTCGTTTAGCAGGTTGATGGAAAACGGTAGAAGCGGGTGGCTTTGTTTTCTTGATCGGTAGAAAAACGCTCTCACGGAAGTGTTGTGCGCAAAACGGGTTCCGTGTGGTGAAAAGCAACAGTCGGTAGTAGTGGTGGTGTTATACGGCTTTGGACGTGGTCGAGGTGGAGGCCGGGTGTCCAGGATAAGTTGAGTTGAAGGAAGACTTTGGACGTGACCGAGGTGAAGGTCGGGTGTCCGGGATGGGTCAAGTTGGTTCAAGATAAAAGTGATGTGATGTCGTAGTTTGTGAATGGCGTAAACAACCATTTAAGGGGGTGATTGTTGGGTTAACCGGTTGGCTTACGGGTCGTCACGATTTTCGGGTCATGGTTTTTGGGTCAACAACTAACGGGTCAAGTGGTGGTGAATCAAGTCAAGCTAGAATAAAGGGATTTGTGACACCCGGCAAATTCGGATTAACAACGTTGTCTAGATTAAAGTCTACCTTAGCGAGTCACGCGTATATTATACTTAACTGGGATAGTTGAGTCATGTTACGGTTCGGGAACTGTTAGTTTGGTATAGAGGATCATTAGATGTTAGTCTAGAGGCTCATTAGATGTCGGTCCTTAACCAAGTGTACAAAGGGTGACGATTCGTAGAATCGTCAGAACATAGGGAACATACAAGTCTCGAGTCCCGGGAATTGGTGAACGAGTGTGAATATGTTTGTTTGCAAATATTATGTGTTTACAATCATTATGTGACTTGTCGGTATTAGAAAATGTGTTAACATATGTTAAAACGGAGTTTAACGCACCAAACATGCTGAACCAGACCCTATAGGCGAATAGGGGCTGTATTCGCCTATAGGGAGGGGCGAATAGGGATTCCTTAGGGGTGAATAGGCCTAATCGCCTATACTAGGGGCGATTAGGAGCCCTATTCGCCTGATGATGCTGCGTAATCGCCTATAACGTGCTGGACGACTAAAAACGCCTATAAATACAATACTTGACCTCATAAACTTCATATTAATAACCCTAGTCGTCCCACAACTCGCCCCAACACCCACACAACCTCTGGAACACGATTTTGGATCAAAACACAAGATTTCAAGCCTATTACATCAATCTATTACAAATCTAAGGTGTGGTTTTCATTCATGCAATCTTTAATAACGTTTATATTAAATCCCTAATGGTCCAGACCTGTTTATAAACGAATGTGTCTTTTGAAATTCGTTAATAATCGTTGTTAATTGGATTCTAACTGTTATGCATGTTGTATGTGTGTTTATGATTGAAAGATAGGGTTTTATGATTCAAGATGGATTGATAACATAATATTAAGGTAGTTACAGATTAATAATGATAGCATGTTGATGAAATCTGAGTAATTGTTCATTAAGGTTACGGTTATGCATGTTAATGTGATGTTTCATGCTATGTGTGTTGTGTTTGGGTTACATGGTTGCATGCAGGGCTGATAGAACGAGATTAAACGAAGGGTTTTGATTGAAATATGTTTAATATGGTTGTTTGATTGATAATTGAGGTTTACACACGTTCTGGATTTGATTTGGAGCGTTAAACGCGCGAAAAACCGGAACAACTGTGCTATAGGCGAATAGGAACCCTAATCCCCTATACTATAGGTGATTAGGAGGCTATTCGCCTGATGGAGAGCCCTAATCGCCTATAGTATAGGCGAATAGGAGCCTATTCCCCTTTACTTCATGCATTTACGATCCTAAATGCTAGTTAAGCCCTGAATTGCATGCTTTACGACGTAATCGCCTATAAACTCCTAATTTGTATACCATATAGCCCTAATCGCCTATAGTATAGGCGATTAGCATTCCTAAATGCCAGTTGACCCACGTAATCACTAGTTGACTTTTCCTAATCGCCTGTACTGCTGCTGTAAGTGTAATTTAGCATTTCGGGACCCGATTTGACACCTAGGAACATGCTAGGAACCCCGTAACATACCTAGTAACTTGGTAACATGTGTTCGGACTTATTTATGTGATACTTGAACTACGTGCTATAACTTGTTGGACTTTAACGTATGTTAAGTGAGTATTGCATGATTGTATGTTTGTGAGTGCAAGTATAACACGGGGAGTCTCGGGTCACCAATGGGATGTCGAGTCTTGTACATTGGGTTAATTTAACAGTCACGGCGTTTTCAAACGAACTTGGTTATGGTCTGGACATCTAGGGACTAACTAACCTACGGGTTATTAGTCTAAGTACTTGTAACTGTTATATGTTAGGTCGCCGCTTTACGGGGCTAGCATAGCTTGCTGATATTATTCGTGTTTCGAAGTAACGCAACCTAAGGTGAGTTTACGGCCCCTTTTTTAACTGGTTTCACTTTTTGGGGGAGAAAACATGTGTTAAACTTATGTTTTGGTAACAACTGTCATACTATGGGTTTCTATGGTTTACTATACGATCTCTGGAAGTCCCGGGGGAAACCATGAATGTGCGGGTTAGCACAACGGGGAAATGTGAATAGATCTATTGGGAGTGACCAACCCCGCTCGTCGGCTTAGAGGGCCGGGCGAGTGCATATTGTCTCAAACAGGAACAGGTTTACTATTCGGGCACAACATCTGGTTTGCGAGTTAGTAATGGTTTTCCAATCGTAGATGTAATAAAACATACGCCTAGCTAGCGTACTTTGGTTTGCAAATTGTTATAGTATGGACAGGTTGAACTTGGTACTATGATTACAAAACCTGTAAACTCACCAGCATTTTTGTGCTGACGTAAACTCTTACATGTTTTCTCAGGTCGCTAAGGTAGCACTATGGAACTAGGGCGCACGCGTCTGCACGGCGTCTAGTTAGGATTGCATGGTTTTCAAACATTAAATAATTTGGTTTACTTTTGGATTATGTTTTGAGAATAAGCTTCCGCTGTAACTGGAGATTTAAACTATGTTTTTGAAATTGCATATGTTTATTTAGACTTGTTTATTGTGATCGTTGGTTTGGATCCTGGTTTGTCATGCGCCTCGCGGTAAAACTCCGCAAGTGGATTTTGAGGGTGTGACAGGATTTTACCCATGTTTAGGAGCCACGTTTTGGATGCAGTAGTTTGATTATTATTGTTTGACTCCACTATTTACGGTGGACTTTGTTTGTTTACGTTGGATCTTAGGATGTATATATAGCTACTTCCATTTAATAAAGATAGCAGCTTTTCATTTCTTTTTTTATATGCTTCAACTTCACATACAGAGAGTTTTTAGTGTGTGTTGTGTGTGAGAGTTTGGGGCCTAAACCAACATCCACAAACAATGATACAATGACAATTGCAGAATAGTTAAATTGCTAGGTGGAACGATAAAGTTTTCAACAATGTTAACATTGCGGTTCTAAAAATGCTCGAAGATATCAAGGTCGAATCATTTTGGTGGATGATAAAGTGAGGAAACATGCCCGACATGGAAAAGGCGAAGTGGTGGGATTTTTCGGCTTTTGATAACGGTTAATAATTGGGGTGGTCGACGTTATGTGGTGATTGTAAGGTTATGCTTTGTATTGTAATGTAATGTTCTATTAGTTTTGGCCCTAGTAGCCCTCTCGCTAAATGGACCCTGGACGATTTTGTGGTGGATTTTGGAATGAATAAAATGCTCAGTTTGATTGTTCAAAAAAAAAAAGTTAAATGGTTGATGCAGAAGAAAATATTAATTGCAAAATTCATAAAACTTTTGTCCAATGATTATTTTACATATTATACACATAAATCATTCAAAGTTTAAATACTCAGAAACAATTAAATTAATGAGCCGTAGGTTATAAGGGCTAATATATGTTAAGTTACATATAATGAAAAGGTATTCATAATTTCACCGTTTTGACAATCAGCTATACTGTTGATAATTCATATCCACTTTATCTTCCTTCCTTATAGAGCATAATAGAGTAGAGCAAACCTCCAGTTCTTCCAAATTTAAACAAAGTTCCCCGTCAAGTTTGCTCCTTACAGTGGCAAAATCCACAGGCTGCTTAACAATTTATGGTAATCAGGTAGCTGCATACAAACAAATCTCACTCATATCAGTCAAAACAATGTAACAAAAACAATGGATGATACTTGCAAACTTTGAAAACAACGCACCTCATCCGGATAAACACGTTCAGAAAAAACGGCACGAGTGTCCCTTGCCGAATAGTTAAATCATATATAAAGCTCTCTAAATCAAGAAATGGTACAAGAAATAAGATTCAAAGAAAGAAAAAAAAGACTCATTTTATTGGTGGTATTAGCTTGTAGTTCTTATGTTAACAATATTAACTTTCTTATATATTATGATTATGGAAGTGTTCTCGGGTTTGATTAATAAAGCATGAGACTTGGGTTTTTTTCGGGGGGTTAATCTTCCGAATGGTAGTCCGGTTATCACACATTTACTTTATGCGGATGATGCTTTGGTGATGGGGGAATGGGAGGATTCTAATTTTGTTTGTCTTAGAAGGTTGCTCCGCATCTTTCATATGTGTTCGGGTCTTAAGATAAACATACAAAAGTCTACTTTGTATGGTATTGGCAAAAGTGTTGAGGAGGTGGGTAGTAAGGCTCAAGCGATGGGGTGTAAAGCGGGGGAGTATCCGTGTACATATTTGGGTATTAAGGTTGGTGCTAATATGAATAGAATTAATAATTGGGAGCCGGTCGTAAAGGTTTTTAAAACGAGGTTGTCTACTTGGAAGTCTAAGACTCTCTCGATTGGTGGTCGTTTAACACTCATCAAGTCGGTCTTGGAGAGTCTCCCTTCGTATTATTTTGCTTTGTTTAAGGCGCCGGTTGGTATCATTAATAAACTAGAAGGTTTGATGAAACGTTTTTTATGGGGAGGTAATGTAGATGTGAAAAAACTACATTTGGTGGCTTGGGAGACGGTCACTAGACCTATTAAACAAGGTGGATTGGGTATCCGTAAGCTTGAAGAATGTAACAATGCTTTTTTGGTAAAGTGGCTTTGGAGATACCGTCATGAAAGAGATGCTTTATGGAAAAGAGTGGTGGATGCGATCCATGGCTCGTCTAGAAAGTGGGATGTGTATCCAGCGTGTTCGAATTTGTCGGCTACTTGGACGAAATTGGTTAATAGTGGCTTCCGTCTTAAAGTGGATGGCTATAATAGTATTAGTATGATTCGGGGGGTGATTGGTAATGGGCTGGAAATTAGATTTTTGATTGATCCTTGGGTATCTCGCATTCCGCTAAAGAGTTTGTTTCCGGACTTATTTCGCTTAGAAAGACATAAATGGTGCAAGGTGGGGGATCGCATTGGTGTATTGGATTCTGTTCGGACGGATCATTGGGAGTGGAGGAGGACTCCAAACTCCGAAGCTGAAGTAGTGCAGCTTGATGATTGCGTGCAGTTATTAGAAGGCATTATTCCTCGGGAGAACGAAGATCGTTGGGTGTAGGATGCGGCGTCCGGCAATGATTTCTTGTTTCAGGAGGTTCGTAAATATGGTTGGAAAGTGTGCGGCCGGTTCACCCTATTTCGCATTATAAGTGGTGTAAATGGTTGCCTATTAAAGTAAATGTGTTTATGTGGCGTGTGCTTATGGATAGACTGCCTACTAAGGTGGCTCTACAGAGACGAAACGTTGATTATGGAGATCTCAGGTGTAAGTTCTGTGCTGAGCAAGAGGAATGTGTTGATCATATATTCACCGCGTGTGGGTTGGCATGTGGCGTTTGGAATGGTATAGCGTCGTGGGTCAATCTTCCACAGTTCTACTTTTTCTGTACTAGTGACATTATGAAGGTGCATCCGAATTCTGGTTGGTCTATGGTGAAGAATCTGGCGTTATATGGTATTATTGTCTTGACTTGTTGGAGGATTTGGAAGGCTAGGAACGATTCTATATTTAGAGAGGACCGCCGAAGTGTGGTTGAAATTGTTTCAGATGTTAAATCGTTCGGGTACATTTGGTTTTCTAGTAGATTCAATAAGGGGAGGATAGGTTGGAAGGATTGGCATAGATTTTCTTTTGATGTAATGTAACTTCTTGGTTCTTGGTTTTGGGGGGTCTCCGACTTGGAGATGTTACCTTGTTTGTGTGTTTAATAAAATTTGCCTCCAAAAAAAAAACAATATTAACTTTCTGACTCTTTATTTGGCAGTTCTGAACATGGTTATGTTAGGTTGTCTAAGCTTGATCACTTTTGATGTAAATATATATCACGCTTTATGATTTTGTAAATGTGATGTCGTCGTTAATATTGTATAATTATCCTGTTTATATTTTCTTTTTTTAGTGTAACTTACATCTAAGTAAACTCATTTTGAGTTAAAATCTGGATATATGGAATAGTTATAGTTTACACTTTTGTCATTATAAACTTTTAAAATTGCACGAATATGTAAAAACTTTCCATTAACTTAGATGCTTATGGAACAGACCTTAGGAACAATTGTTTTAAAAAACAGATGTTTGAAGCAAACTGTTGAAGCAACATCTGTTTGAAGCAACAACTATTTCAGACAGATTTCCTTAACAGATCCACGGCTCTGGAACATGCGTTAGTAAACAGACTTTGCTTGCAATAGCTTATTGACTTCTTGATTTGGTGTTTAGTAAACATACTTTAGAGGGTGTTTGGGATTGAGTTTGGAAATGCAAAAGTGCTTTTGGTTAGAAGTGCTTATTGGCTTATGACTTTTTTAAAAGGAGTTTTAAAAAAAGTGTTTGGATTAGCTTTTGGGTTGAGAAACGTCAAAAAGTTAATAGATTGATTTTTTTTAAATGTTTCGCTTAACTTATTGTGAATATTGGTTGTATATGTGGTAGATTTGTAATTTTTTTCCAAAAGTCAAAAGCCAAAAGCCAGGATTTCTAACTTTTTAAAAACAGTTTTTCCACCCTTAAAAGCCAAAAGTCAAAACAGAAAGTGCTTTTGGGTTACATAAACAACTTATTAACTTATTGGCTTCTTGGAAAAGCCAATAGGTCAATAAGTTGTTTTGAAACTCAATCCCAAAATAAAGTCTGTTTATATTCTCTATAATTAGAGACTGATTGTCTTAAAAAATGATATAGATTTCTCGTGTTTTCACACGAGATTGCACCTAGTTCGTATTAGGGGATATGTCATGCAATGAGAGGAGAGAGAAACACATCATTATCTCACATGCATGAAGCATATTTTTTTTGTTTTACTTTTTATTTATTAGAAACTATTAAAAGTTGAACTACATGTTATTAGAAACACCACCCACCTTATGGTAGAGTGGTATAGAGGCTCAATGATAGAAGACCTTTGGCTGAAAGGTCATGGGTTCGATTCTTGAGAGCGTCGGGTTTTATTGATTATTCCATTGTCGTGCTTTCGGGCGGGTGGATAGTCGGGTTTTACCCGGAATTGGTGGACTTTGTGAAATCAGGAGCTCCCTTAAATGTTTGGTTATGCCGGGTAAAAGAGATACTGATTTGACTGAGTAGAAACTCCAAAAGAAATTTTTGGTGAATTTCGTTGGCCGTTAAAAAAAAAAAAAAAAAAAAACCATAAACAATATATTAAATAATTTTTTTAAGAAAAGATTCGCATGTTGCTATTTTCTTCTCCCTCTAATTAACACACAAAATATCTATCTAAGTAAAGAATTTGAAAAAGAAAAATACATGAATGCTTTATGTTGCTATTTGCTTATTTACATTTTACCCCCCTCTAAATAACAACAAAATGAAACGTGATGCCGAAGCTATGACTAGTGTCACTCAACCTATAAATCAAGAGCTCACCAACACAACACTCTCCCCTCTTCATCAATATTCAAATCCTTCAAAAAATTCTCTCCATACTCACAAATTTCATCTCAATTTCGATCCAAATCCAAACCCAAACCCGAACAAGAAATGAAACCCGAATCATTAAAATCAACAACTCCGCCTCGTCGTGGTCAGAATAAAATCAAGCGTATGATCATCACCCAAATCAAGAATTCGGCTGTTTCGGTCGCTTCGAAGGCGAAGAACATGATGAAGAAGAACAGAGGAGGTGGAACAGAGAGTGGTAGTAGTTCAACCTGTATTAACTCACCGTTAATCGCTTCGGATATCGAATTGGCTTCCGATGAAGTTTCGGATTCCGGTAGATGACATATTGATGATCGATCGTTCTTGGGTATTCGTTTGTTCAATTCATATCTTTGTTTTTTGTCCGATACAGACCATGTTTCTGTAGAAACGGAGAACCAAAATGTTATTTATAAATAACTCCGTGCTGTTATAATAATACTGAGTTATTTATTATTAGCATTTTGGTTCTCACGGTTTTTTTTTATAGAAAGTAAGGTTTGTATTTAATGTTAGTGTAATTGTTTTTTATGAAGGCTACTGCCTTTATTTTGAATATGATGTAAAATGTACTCATATGTTATATTGATTTTGCAATCGAATATTGTACGAATTTCGATTTTTTTGAATGTTATGTAAAATATGAGGGTTTTTGCTGATTTGGAAAATGAGAGGTTGGTACAGAGCAGTATATACATGAACAATTTTTTTTATTATGTGTTTTTTTTTTTTCAAAATAACGTGTTAGGTAGTTTGCGGTTCAGAAAAAGTGTGGCTTGAAATTGGCTCGGTTTTAAACAAGCTGAGCCCAAAACAAGGTCGGTTCGAATTATGGTTCACTTGTTAGATAGCTTGTTGACTCACTCATTTAACTCGTTTAAATTAAAGACCCAATTTATATATATATATATATATATATATATATGTAACAAGGTGTTATTAACACCTAAACTTGTAACATATTTGTTGGGGCCATATGTTACAACCAATTATATTTTTGCCCTCTTATTTCCTATTTTCTTTTTATTAATTTAAGGGGCGTTATTTCACCCGATGGATGTTAAAGGTGTGGGGTTTAAAACCTCTTTGTTTACTTGACGCATATGTGTCGCTTTAAAGCACCATGGGGCTTTATTTCACAACCCAACCTTAGTGAATAATATTCTATTAGCCTAAATATTTTATTATTTGTTATTTTTTTTACTATTAATAGCTAGGGTGTCTTTGAGAACGCTAAAAAAAATTTGGGCCCTGGACAAAATAAAAAATGTGGCCCAAAATTTTGGTAAAGAGGAATGAATTAAAAAATATAGATGGTGTCAGAGCCAAGACTTGAAACCTCTACATTAAATTAGCATAGTTTTTCAAATCCACTAACAAAATTTTAATATATAAAAAACAAATATATATCTTAAATATAGAATTTAATACATATACGTAAACTCTTAACAAAAATTCAAGCTTATTTGAGAGTCGGGTCCTGAGCCCCTAACCACCTGACCATGCTCACGGTTGACTATGTTAATAATCTATCATTATGTTCAAAGAAGTACAAACATGAAAAACTATAATTTTTTTTTAATAAATGAGTAGTCTATCATCATGTGTAAACAAGTACAAACATGAAAAGCTATACTTTTTTTTAGATATATTAAGTGGCTCGAGTTTTTACTATCCGCCCAAAATCAATTAATTAATAAAATACAATCATGTCCCACTTAACCCCTTAGCCAATCATGTATCTCCACCCATTCTTAGTGGGGCCCATTCACATCATCTTCCCTACCCCATCACCTCCACAAACCACCACCACCAACACCTCCCCACCACAATGGATGCGACTGAAGAACTCATGGTTGATTATGTGACCGTGAACGAACATGAGATTTACATGGCGGCGGTTCTCTGGTTGTGGGTGGGGACTTGGTCGCCGGCAGAGGAGATAGCAGATCTGGTTGAGGTGAATGGTATGTTAAAGAGGCGGTGAACGGTTGGCAGGGGTTAGGGTTTTCCGGGTATCGTGTTTTTGTGTTGGGTTTGCGATTTTGGAGGAGATGACGGTGTTTGGTGGTTAATGGTGGTGGGTTTTGTGGCGAGCTTAAGGTTTTGATGTGAAGGAAGATGACGGTGATGGTGATGGTGGCGGTGAGGATGGTGTTGGTGAAGGTATAGATAGAGAAAGAGAAGGGGCAAAAGAGAGAGAGAGATGAAATGTTGGTGGTGGGGAGGTGTTGGTGTCATAGGGGTGCTCAACGAATCGAATAACGAATTTTCGAATTATTCGAATGGAATTTCTCGAATTTTTAATATTTTTACCTGAATTCGTATTCGATTCGAATAAGAAACTCGAATTCGAATAAATTCGATTTAGTTCAAATTCACCATAAATAACAAATTGTTTTACTTTTAGTTTTAAAATCAATACAAACTCATTATTTTTAACATATAAAATACAAATCTAGAAAATTGATAAAGAACAATATCTTAAATACAGGAATAGTAAAAATAGTAGACAGTATAGTTTGTTAGAGTTTTGTGATATATAAGGTAAATATGTATAATATGCTTATGATAAAAATTGTAGACACTATGGGTTCTTAAAGGGTTTTTTTTTTTTTTTCCTAACAAAACTTTGAATTATCATAACTTTGTTATAAAGATTTGGTCTCTCAATTTTTTGACCACTTTGACTCTCTAATGTATTGGTATAAAAACGGCTTTATCTACGTTTTACGTTATGTGAGTTACTTGATGTTAATAATTTGTGTTTTTGCTTTACGTTTTTTATGATTTTAGTCGTCATTTGATTAGTACTTAGCATGGGTTTACGCCTCGTCCTGCAACGCTGGTAACACGGTTTTACGCCCACCACCCTACAGAGGAGGGCTTAAGACTTATATCAAATACCAAAATTAAATTCAGTTGACAATAATCAACCAAGCACTTCTAGTCTTTCACTTCACTATCAAAATCTAGTAAGACTTTCCATAAACAACATGATCTTGTCATTTTTAAAATGATCATAAATCAACAACAACGCGTTATTACATTTTACTCTTTTTGTCCACATAATGATGGTTGTTTGAGGACATTGAATAGATGTGTTAACTAATTTATATGATTTTCAGTGCTTATATTGTAATTTTTATGTAGTTTAATTAAATAATAAGTTGTATGAAACTATGGAAGTCAATCGAAGGGTTCAGAATTTACCCTTTTCACTTGATAATATTAATGGGTCTTTATGATAATAACTCATGAGACAAATTAATAAAACTCTAGTGTTTTAACTAGCCGGGCGTTATGGCAGCATCGAAACTCAAAACAACTTGAGTTTGTACCATCAAAAGTTTGATGAACGGCATCTAAACCCTAAACACTAAACTCTAAATCCTAAAGCATAAATCCTAAAAAAAACGTCAAAAAAAAAACAAATAGTCTTGGCATCTGAACACTAAACCGTAAATCCTAAACCCTTAATCATAATAGTACGACGATGTCTAAACCCTAAATAGTTAAAAAAAACATCAAAAAGTAAATAAAAACAAAAACAAAAGCCTAAATTCTTAAAAAACTTAAAAAGGAAAAAACCGACGTCACGTGGACCAATAGTTCGATGCCACATGACACCTAGGGTATGTTTGGTAAGATTAGCTGGTGGCTGGTAGCTGAAAGTTGGAAGCTAGTGGCTGCAAGCTGTTAGCTTTTTAAATATATTTTGTTGTTTGGCAAAATAATTGAAGCTTTTAATAAAATATATAAAATGATCAAAATAGGTATAATTAAAACCTTGTAAAGAAAGTTTTTATTTTATTTTTAAAATAGAATTGGTATTTGTGTCATTTACTAATGGATGAATACTATTCATCAAAGTAGGAACAAATATATTCTAAATATATTCTAATTGTTATTGTATTGTAATAATCAACGTACTAAAATTGATATTATTAAATGTCTTTAATGTCCAACACTTGTAGACCAGTTGGTTGAGGGTCTAAAGTTTCTTATGGGAGGCTTTGATTCAATTCCCACTAGCTACATTTGGAGGACATTGGTGGAGGGGAAATGAGGGATGACTCGACCATTTGCTTGGGTTCGAGTCCTGATCCCGACCGGTTTTACCGATTATTTCACTGTCGTGCCTTCGGGCGGGTGAGTGGTCGGGTTTTCCGGGAATTGGTGCCAATTGGTGGCCCGGGTACTCTCAAGTACCTGATTCGCCAAAAGGGTGCCCGAGAGTGCTCGGAAATTGATTCGTTGGCCGTTCAAAAAAAAAAAAATTAAATGTGTTTAATCTAAAGAATGATATATCATATGGTATTTAGGAACCATACACCTCTCAATTAGGAATCATACACCCTGGTCCACATCATACACCAATAGGAGGCTGCCACATACCCAGAATGTGATGTCATATATACTAGAATGTGACGTCACAGGGTGTATGAAACCCATAACCCCATATCATATAGATTGGATTCAGCTCAAAAGTTATATATATTAATTATATGATTGGTAAAACTGGATGGAAACTCGAACTTCATTTTAGAGATGTTTTCGATACAATATGCAAATTAAAGGGCAGTTTGGTAATTTTATTTTCAAGAACCAGCTCGCTCGTTTCTAAAAGTCATTTAAAACATGTGATTTTTTTAAGCTTAACTAAAATAATGAAAAAAAATTATTAAATATGACTTGTATAAACCACTTATCTAAACAAGCCAGCTGTTTGTAAATAGATCAATTAGATTAGTCTAAACGGTTCAAACGATTCATTTATGCTAAACAAGGTAGCCAGAACGCATCATTTCTTTGACATTCGAAATGGCAACTCAATACGCAATTATTTTTTTGTTTTAGGTTTGTATCGTATAAGATATTAACGTCCCTAAATTACTAACGAAAAGTCTAAAACTCGTCGCATTCAATGACAGCCTAGAAGTTTCGATTTCATAAACCGGTTCTAAATTGTTTTTTTACCATAAAGATGTCGCTTTTAAAATTCAATTCAACTATTCAGAAAGGGGTGGCAGCGCAGCTTGTTGCTCGTCTGCCTGCTATCTTGATGTAATTTTCTTAGTCATTATTGAATGAAAAGATATGATAATGGAATTAAAAAAATAAAATAAAATAAAATAAAACTATACAACTAACATCAAATGATAAACGATCTAAATCTATACATATAATAAACCAAAGCCATTTTGATGACATGTCATAATATTATGCAATCTCTCTTTTGAGAGATGCCACATAGGATGTGATGTGGCAACTGCCATTTTTATAGTTTAGATACTTCTAATTTTATTCACTTTACTTAGATTTATCAATCCGGGACGCTCCCGGGGTATAAGCTAGTATTAACATAACTAATATGTTCCATAACTAATTTTCAGGACCACACGTCCACAACAACGTGTTGCTGGATATCGTGCCTAAATACAATGGATGGATGTTGGATAGGTCCATACGACTTTTATACATTTAATAATTTGCACTCATCTTTGTTTTATGAAACTATTTTATTTGGTTTTAGGTGTATAAATAATAAAATAAAATATTCATTATGAGAATAATGTGAATTATTTGGAATGAACTAACATCCTTAAACAATTTATCACAAATAGTCATAAAGATTAAAAAAAACAGCACACTTTCTACTATTTTTGATAAGAGCATTCACATCCCATCCACCATTTTTTCGCTTTATAATTTAACTAAAAATCATACTTTTTAAAATTTATCTCTCATTTTAAAAAACTTCTCACATCTCATCCATCATTTTTATCTTTATCTTACTCACAAACATATATTTTATTATATTTCTCGATTTTATACACTCGCAATAATTTAGTGGAGATGAATAGTAGTTTTTCATATATGAAAAGCTTGATGATGGATTTTTTAAAATATAAAGGTAGGGTAAATAAATGGTGGATGGGATGTAGTGAGTTTTTAGTATAATTTTTTAACTTTTAAAAATAGGGGAAAGTTTGATGGTTGGGTGGTGAATGCTCTAATACACATGTTTATTACCACCCACCCTTGTGGTGGAGTGGTATCAGGTGATGAGGGAGAGATACTTGACCCTTGTGGTCATGGGTTCGACTCCTGAGCCAGTCAGGTTTTACCGGTTCGCTACCATCGTGCTTTCGGGCAGGCATGCGGACCGGGTTTTCCCTGGAACTGGCACACGGGTGGGCTAGGGGCTCTCGTGCGTGCGGGTTGGGCCGCCGCGAGGCTCGTGAGTTCGGCTCCGAGTCTGTGGGCTTTCCTTTGCCAATGGGGCCGCGTACGAGAGTACCCGGCGATTCTTTAGTTGGCCGTTAAAAAAAATACACATGTTTATTTGTTTACTTTGTTTGTTATATTTTAAAGAAATCTGGAAGAAAAAAAAAACCTAGCAAAACGCCACCGTCCACGCCACCACCACCCCCATAAATTTTTGGGCCTTGGAGAGGAATTCCCCTATGCTGACGTGGTGGCCACATGTCGCTTCATACTCCCTTCACCCCATCATCACACTGTATGGTTTAAGAATAGTAGAAACGCTTATAGTGAAGTTTTTGGAGACGTCGAACTAAACCTATTGACTTTTAAAAGCGTATATAGACTAAAGCTATTGACTTTTAAAAGTTTTTGGAGATCTATCTTAAATATGTCTTGGAGTGAGGTTAGTTCCAAATGGCAAAGCCACTAGACTTAAGGTGGGTGTTACTCCCTTTGAAATCAAGTTTTCGAGCCCCGTCAAATGCGAATTGGAGTAAAAAATTTGTTGTGAAAAAATGGCTTGGAGCCAAAGCTGTGGCTTAACGTGATCTTAGCATTTGTCATCTTTTTTTTTTAAGGGAATATTTTATAGAATGGTAATCAAGTTTTACTAGTGTTCCAATTAGATCACTCATATAAATATTTGTTTTATTTAAGTCATTAAAGTTTATTTTATGTTCTAATCCTATATAGTTTACCTGAATAGCAGGTATACTATCTATGATTGAAACATTAAAGCAAACTTCAATGACCTGATTAGAACATCAAAGAAAAGTTGACTTATCTAATTGGGAAAAAAATGTTTTATGAAAATTGTGAATATTTAAAAGAATTGCGAAAATTTTAAAAATGTTATATTTTTTTAAAGAAATTGCGAAAAATTAATATTTTTCGCCATTTTTAAAAAAAGTTCACATTTCTTAATTTTTTCGTTAGTTTTTTACTTCTTTATAATTTTACATAATTTTTTTATAATTATTTTAAATTTTTCTTCGTAATTTTCATTTTTTTTCGTGATTTTATTTTTCCTAATTTTTTTGCAATGTTAAAAATATATTTTCCATTTTTTTAATCAATGTTGTTATTAATAATCCAAGTTAACATTTTAAAAAAACAATCAAATAAAAGTCATATGGATTGATGACCTTCTAAATAGGTAAATTGTCTATGATTATAACATTTAAATAACTTTAGTTACCTAATTGGAATAAATTTATTTATGAGTGACTTAATTGTAACACTTCTGAAAGTAGGTTACTATTTAGCAAAGTTACCCATTTTTAAAATTGTTAAACTTGCACACTTTAGGGATTAAACCCGTGACTTCCTACCACCTTAGACCTTATTTAACTCACTAATACCTTATTTAACTCACCTTAAAACATAAATTTATAATCCTAGTTCTTAAGTCATGAATAAATACGTTTAGGTTACTTTATAAATAACGATTTATTTTTTAATGTTTGAGTTATTTCATGCTATATATAGCCGCTCCTATGAATATGAATCATTTCAAACATATACGAGTGACCGAATTCTATAGTTGATTGGAACTGAAGTAATCTCATTAACACTAGAATTTATACATATGAAAAAACAAGCTAGAGACCTAGAGTTGTAGGTGATAACCCAAAGTTGTAGTTTTATTTATACATAAATAATTATCAAGTAGAAACATTTGTTAAAAAACAGTTTAAATGATACCATAAGCTACCACCAGTCAATACCGATAATATGATAAACCGAGTATCAAAAGTAATGATATCACTAGCGAGCGAACAGTTCGTAAAATGTTTAGTGGGAAGTTCGTTTGTGTTTGTTCGTTTAATAAATGAACGAACACAAACAAGAATTTATGTTCGTTTAGTTAAATAAACAACCATAAACAGAGTTCGCGTTCATTCATTTATGTTCGTGAACATTCGGTAACATGTTCTTTAATGTTTGTTTGTGTTCGATAGTTCATTAGGGGATTTAAGTTTTTATTTTTAATTTAAGTAATTCAATTTTCTCAGTGGTAGATTATTTAATATATTAGTGCATCACATATTAGTATTATCTTAACTATATTAATCAACTGTTATTTTGGGTGGATTAAACAAGGATTTTAAGTTTCATATGATAATTTTGTGTTTCTATAAGACATTATTTGATCAACATTATGTCAAGTATATTTGGGTAACTGGTCGGGATAGTATATTTTGGGCGGAAAATGGTATTTATGAAATTTTCAAAACTTAATACGTGTTAGTTTGTTCTAGGTTTTGTTCAGTAATGCATGTTTTGTGATCGTTCACGTTCGTTGGTGTTTGTGTGTGTTTGCTTTTGCCCGACACATAAATTTAACAAATAAAGACAAATGAGCATGAATGCCTTCATTTCCTTAACAAACAAAAAACGAACAAAAATCTCGTTCGGTACTGTTCATGAACAGTTCGTAAACACGTTATTTTCTTAAGAAACGAACACGAAAAAAAATCTCATTCGGTAAGTGTTCATTAACAGTTTGTGAATACATTATTTGTGTAAGATATAATCCTTGACCCTTTTCATTGATATTGTGAGATTATATAATACAAAGGAGATCCTATAATTTAGGATGGGATATACATCATAAATACAAATTATAATCAAGGCTAAATATATGCTAACTATATATGGCTAATATACCCCTGCAGTCGAAGCGGGAGGTGAGCGGATGCTGAGACTGTCCCGAAAATCTTCAAAGAGAACACGTGGTAGGCCTTTAGTCAAGATGTCTGCAATCTGGTAGCGGGATGGGACGTGAAGAACGCGTACATGGACGCATTGTACCTGCTCATCGACAAAGTGAATGTCCAACTCAATGTGCTTGGTGCGTTGATGTTGCACCGGATTCCCTGACAAGTAGATAGCACTAACGTTGTCGCAATAGACAAGTGTGGCACGAGAAAGAGGTCTGTGTAATTCAAGTAGGAGATTGCGAAGCCAACATAGTTCAGCCACAACATTAGCCACTCCTCGATATTCGGCTTCGGCACTAGATCTAGAGACGGTACTCTGGCGTTTAGAAGACCAGGAGATGAGAGTATCGCCGAAGTATATGCAATAGCCACTAGTAGAGCGGTGTAACACCCCAACCGATGGCGGAAACATCGGGATGCCACGTATTGATGATTGTTCAGTAGCTCATGGTGAATAATAAATTTCATTAAATGATTTAAATAATTTACATACAATTGTTCTACAAAAATTCGTACATCAAAATGAATAATACTATGTACACATCTTCAAGCATTAACTCAAATCTTCAAGCAAGTAGAACCTGAAACATGTTAAGTTTGAAAATATTTTGGGTCAACAAAAGTTGGTGAGAATTACATAGGTTTTTGAATATAATTGATAACAATAGTTTGTACAACAATCATAGTTGTATGATGATAGAGTATGTGTCCGACATGTAACAATGCGTCTTTGTACAATCAAACCTTGTGTCAACTGAGGACTAACTCGCAAGTTAGTTAGATGTTGTTACTGTTATCGATCATCCCTGAATTTATGCGGGGGGATGGGTTTGTCAGACCTATAGCGCTATAATCTAAACAGGCGGCTTGATCAATGTTAATGATTGTACTGTGTCTTTTTGTTACAGTCAATGATAGAATGAGTAAATGATAGTGTAATTGTATCACAAGTTTCAACAATGTAAGAATGAGTAAATGATAGTGTATAAAATGTTTAAACATGTTTCACCCCAAAATGTAAAACAGAAAAAGGGGCTATGTAAACTCACATTGGCTAAGGTGAATTATCCTCTAAGTGTTGTGAATGTATGCGAGGCGAATCCCAAAGACTCAACAACGTAGCTAGTCCAAATTGAAGAAATAAACGAAAAAGAAAGAATATCAAGCTTCCAATTTGCCAATTGCAAGAGCTTATAATCAAAGCTTCAAATGTAGAAGTAATATACTCTAGAAGAAAGGTATGAGGGAGAGTTTAATCGAATTGAAACAATCGATTTAGAGGTGCAAAGTGTAATGGGTCATAGGTGGGTTTTTATACTAGTTTTGGATTCAATTAGCCATTAAAATTGGTCAACACCATAAAGTAAGGTTTTATGATGAATTGACTATTTGACTAAGACTTTGACTGTTTGACTAAGACTTTGACTAGGACTTTGATATATATATATATATATATATATATTTTAAAATGAATTTATATCTTCCTTGTTTGAGATTATAAATGTAATTGGAAAAATGATTAGCTTTAAATAAGAAATAAAAAAAATCATTAGTTTGAATTAGAAAATAAAAACACCGTCTTATAAAATGACGATTTTATAAATAGAATTAGGATAGGACATATGTCATGATTGAAGATTTTTTTTAACTACAATGATAAAATGAACTTAGAAAAATAGAGTGCACGGATAAAGATAAGAATACTTAGAAATAAATTAGACTTTATATCATGGATCGGGAAATACTTTAATGCAAAATAAATGGGAAAATTCGTGAGGTTACAAGCAGCGGGTGTCCGGACAGCCCGCCCAATCTGCATCAGTGTAAGCGACCAAGGAAGGAGTACCAGTGCCGCCAAGGGTGAGGCCAAAGGATGAAGTTCCCTTAATGTACCTGATGATGCGCTTCAAGCAAGGCATTCCAATAAGACAAAAGAGGAGCGTGCATATGCATACATATCTGTTGAACGGCATACGTGATGTCCGGGCGGGTGAAGGTAAGATATTGGAGCGCACCAGCTAAGCTTCTGTACAAAGTAGGATTCTCAAATGGCGTACCCCTGTTGGCACTGAGTTTAACAGAGGTGTCAACGAGAGTCGCAACGGGGTTGCAAGACTGCATACCTGCACGAGAAACAATGTCAGCATCATAGGATTGTTGTGAGAGAAACATGGTGTTGCCAGTTCGGGTGACAGAAACCCCGAGAAAGTAACTTAGAGGACCCAGATCTTTCATGGCGAATTCTGAGGAAAGTTTCGCCATGAGGTTTTGTCGTAGATGGGTGGACGATGTGACGAGTAAAATATCATCCACGTACAGAAGAAGATATGCAGTATAGCGGCCTTGTTGAAGGGTGAAGAGAGACGCGTCACACCGACTGTGACGAAAGCCCAAAGTGAGAACATTGTCGGTGAATCGTTAGTACCATGCCCTGGGTGCCTGTTTGAGCCCGTATAGTGATTTCTTGAGAGAGCACACATGATTAGGATAATTCTTGTCACGAAAGCCCATGGATTGATACATATATACGGTTTCAGTTCAAGTGTCCATGTAAGAAGGCGTTGGTAACGTCCAACTGATGGACGGGCCATCCATGAGAAAGAGCAATGGAGAGGACTGTGTGAATAGTGGCTGGTTTAACCACCGGGCTGAATGTCTCGCCACAGTCAATGCCAACCTGCTGTGTACGGCCGTCACAGACCAGACGTGCCTTGTACCGCTCTAGTGTACCGTCAGACCTGAATTTATGTTTGAATAGCCACATACTTCTAATAACATTCTTGTCGGGTTGTCGAGGAACCAACTCCCATGTACCGTTTCCAATAAGTGCACTAAACTCTGTAAGCATGGCAAAGCGCCATTCCGGTATATTAAGGGCATCAGTTGGGTTTTTGGGAATGGGGATGATGGTTTGTGGGGTGGTGGAGGTGTTCAGGTTGAACGAGTGTTTAGGTTTGAAGACGTCGCTCATAGAGCGTGTGTGAATGGTGCATTGGGGTGGGTGGACGGTGGTTGGCTCGACAACAGGTGGTGGGCCGGTAGAGGTTTGAGGCGTGGGCTGGAAGTAGGTGGATGGGCCAGGTGAGACGAACTGAGAAGGGCCTGTGGGATGTGGGCTGGATTGGGAGTGAGGCGGAAGTGTAGTGGCCGAAGGGTAATGGGCCGGTGGGTTCTGGGGTGGTAGAGGTGGATTGGTGTGAGTGGGAGGAGTTGGGCCAGGATAGTGGTTGGGCTGGGCAATAGCGGGCTGGTCAGTATTGGGGGGTGGAATATGTGAATGTGGGGTTGTGTTATTAACAAATAAACACGAACTGCCATATTCATATTTGTTTGGTACGTTCACGGTCTTAGATATCATTATATCAAAGACCTCATCGACTAATGTGATGTTCACTTCATATAAGCACCGTAAATATAAAATGTGTTTTATCAAAAGTTATTATAAAATATATAAGAATTGTAATTGTTGTGTAGTGTATTCTCAAATTAAATAATTTACTGGTGTCCATATAAATTAGAACTTTACAAATTAGAAAAAAAAACATAAATTTTAAAAGGACTATAATCAGGGCAAAATAGAGATTTCTTACTCCGTAATTTGTAAAGTTAAAACATGTTCAATGCGAATATATATATATATATATATATATTAAAAAATACAGGGTCATTCTTAAATATCGCTTAATGATCCTCATGTATAAGGAGATGAAATCTGTCTGATTTGCCGTAAGGCCTGCTTGGATGAATATGGGGAACATGCGGTTCATTGTAAGGAGTTACCCGGTTTCAAATATCGGCATGATTGGGTTCGAGATATTTTGTGGGACATTTTAAGACGGGCTGGGATCTCAGCCAAAAAGGAGGCCCCTGTGAACTTCCTCTCGGATCCAGTAGAAGGGAGATCCACCTTACGACCAGCAGATCCCCTTGTCTTTGGGTGGGCAGGGGGAAGCATGCTTGCGTTGACTTGACGAGTGTATCTCCTCTAGTTGGGTTGAGTGATAGTGGCTTTGTAGCAGGGCAAGCAGTGCGGAAAACAGAAGTAAAGAAGGTAGAAAAACATGCAAAAGCCTGCGAGGAGAACCGACACTTTTTTGTACCCTTGGCCTTTGATACCTTTGGCTCATTGACACCGGATGCTACCCGTTTCCTAACCATGGTCCAGCGGGTGATTCATAGTAGTGTCTCGGTTCCGGGTGGACATGGATACATTTTTAGTAGATTAGGATTTGATATTCAGAAAGGGGTGGCGGCACAACTTGTTGCCCGCCTATCCGCTATCTTGATATATTTTTCTTAGTTATGGAATTAAATGAAAAATATAAAAAAAGGAGGGTAAATTTGGAAATTTCATATTATAATGGTGCCGGCCTTTTAGAAGTAGCTTTAACCAAGCAAACGTCACTCGTGGACCCCCTCACGTCACGCCCTTCGTCACCTCACTCAGTAGTAACGTAATCACATTTAGCTTATCATCTAAGCAAACATTGAACCTTGTTTTGTAGTTTAAATATACATATAATTAAGGATGCATCACGTTTAAAAAATTATAATCAAATGATGTTAAGACATTTAGAGATATTGTTAATAATAATTAGAGCATTCATAACCCATCCACTAAACCCTTCCAACCCCACTTTGTAGCTCAATGGTTGGTGAGCCTCTCTCACCTTGCGTGAGAGCAGGGTTCGATCCCCTTGGGATGCAAAGTGTGGGTATTGTCAAGTGATTATCGAAACTAGCCTACTTGTAGGTGCCAAGTTCGATTCTGATGGTCCTCCGGTTTTCAAGTACCGTGCATTTACTACAGAGAGGCTTGCCTCTTGTGGAGGGTGCCAGGGACGAAACTTGGTTCTCGAATCGGAGGGGGCCGGACTCAATTTTTTTCGATCGGTAGTGACAAATCGGCGGGGGCCGGACTCAATCCGAACTTAATTTACCTATAAAATCGCAAATTTCCACTATTGCGCCAAAAAACAGGGGGGCCAGGGCCACCCCTGGCGCTTCAAATGCTTCGTCCCTGGAGGGTGCAACATCTGTCAAGTGGCAGGTGGCGGGAAATTTTCCGAGTGGTAGCCCTAGCGCCCTTTGCACAGAGGGGCACTGCCTCTCCAGGGCCGGCCACTCCCGCGACACCAGGCTTTGGCCTGGTGATGCCGTTGAGTGTGTGGCTAATGTGATGGACTCTGCCACAATATAGAAAGTCACCAACTACAAAAAAAAAAAAAAAAAAAACCCTTCCTCCATCTTTAAGATTTAAAATAACCTACTAAAAATACCACTATAACTCATCCATTATTGTATATCTCATCTTTATATTATGAAAACATTGTTATTATATGAAGGCATTATGATTAAATACACAAGACACTTTTTTTTAGAAATTGTGAGAAATAATCGTGGTCTATTGATCTTATATTTGAAAGGTTGAGATTAGTTTGTTAAAAAAATAAATAAATAATAAATTAGAGGAAGGGCATAAAAGGAAAACCAATTTTGTTGACTTTCTCTCTCCACATGCAATGCACATGACAATTTCCCCATCATTTTAAAACGTCTATAACTTTTTCATACGATATTTTTTTAAAAAAGTTTTCATCATATTAACGAGCGTTTTTTTATCTTTAATATGAGTACCATATTGTTACATTAAAATTGAAAAAAAAAATCGTGTTAAATGGGTTTTCTTCTTCATTGTGTCTTCTGCTCGTTCATTGTGTTATATATATATATATATATATATATATATATATATATATATAACACAATGAACGAGCAGAAGACACAATGAAGAAGAAAACCCATTTAACACGATTTAACTTTGTCCATATGTTATTTCTAAAGCGTGTGCTTTATAAATATGTTATTTATGTTTTTTAGTCTACACATGATTTAACTTTGTTCATATGTTTTTAGTATGCTTTCCATAGTGTTTTACGCAAATGGGTTTTGTATTTTTGGTGTACATTGTGTTTTATTATGTTGTTCATTGTGTTTAAGTCTATTATTCATTGTGTTTTAGTATTCTGTTCATTGTGTCTTTAGTATGTCGTCCATTATGTTTTATTAGACTGTTCATTGTGTTTTATGCTTTATTGTTCATTGCATATTTAATTGGTACTCGTGTTTTATGTTATCTCCATTGTGTCTTACGCAACTAGGTTTTCGACTTTTTTTTTTCAAAAGTATTCATTGTGTTTTAGTCTTTTGTTCATTGTGTCTTTAGTATATCGTCCATTGTGTTTTATTAGTCTGTTCATTGTGTTTTTTACCTTATTGTTCATAGCATATTTAATTGGTACCCATTGTGTTTTATGTTATCTCTATTGTGTCTTACACAACTGGGTTTTTGACTTTTTATTTTCAAAAGTATAACAACGTGGTAGTCATATTAAAGAGAAAACAACACTCACTTTTATGGTATAATTTTTTTTTTTTTAAAAGATGACCTATAAAAAAGTTACAGACGTTTAAAAATGAAGGTGGAAATGACATGTGAATTGCATGTGTATATTCTTTTGACAAAATTACCCTTCCCACTTGTTTAATCCTTTGGACATATGTTATTTTCTAGTGGCTTCTCACCCTTTTCATTTTTTTTATAGTCTTTGTAGAATAACTCAACCCATTATATGAAAAGCTACTATTCACCATACATTAAACTATTGTAAGTGCATTTTAATGAGAAATATAATAAAATAAGTGTTTGAGAATAAGATAGAGATAAATATGATGGATGAGATGTTAAAGGTTTTCAAAATAAGATATAAATTTTAAAAAATATGATTTTTAGTTAAATTATCAGATAAACAATAATGAAAGGGGATGTTAATGCTATTAGAGATAAGCTATCGTTAAAAAAAAAGTAAGTTTTACAAGTGTTTCCCTTGTATGATTTTTTCCATTACTATAAAGTCACATCTATACATATAATATTTGAAAGCCATTTTGGACACATGGCATTCTCTCATCCCACTAGCAATCCTCTCTCCTCCTCTCATTTAGCCACATGGCATGATGTGAGTTTTTATAAAATTTTCTTTTTTTTAATCAAAAATCCAGAAAATATATATACCCTCAAAAAAGGAACGGACATAACATTGCATAATATCATCGCCTCCTTCTAGCGAAAACCCTAATCTCAGCGATTCAAGGCGATTCAAGGGCGATTAAACATAATCTTTCTCTCCAATCCAAGGTAATCTGTATTTGATTGTTATTTCACTAAATCGATGTTCATTGATCGATTATTCTTTCTTTTGTTTCACATATTTTCCATATATGTTTTCAAACTTTCGATTAATGTTAATCTTTTGCTCTGTTTTCTAATTTAGTTATTGTTCTATAGTTTTCGATTGTTATTGTTCATTCGTATTAATCGTTTTATATTTGAGAGATGATTTAGGGTTAATGTTTTATGTTTAAAGTTAGGGGTTTTTATGGTTCAACAACTATAAAAACTGATATATGTTTCAATCATCTGTCAAACAGTCGTTTAGGGTTCAATTGATGTTTTAAGGTTTGATTTATTAAGACTGATTAGTGGTTTAAGTGTTAGATTTCAAATTAGATTTAATGTTTAAGTTTACGATTTATGGTTAAATTGATGTTTTAAGAAAGCTACGAATGGATTGTTATGCTTTTAGGTTTCAATTTAGGGGTTTATGGTTTAGGTATCGATTTAGGGATTTTTTTGTTCAATTGATGTTTTAAGGTTTGATTTATTAAGACTGATTAGTGGTTTAAGTGTTAGATTTCGAATTAGGGTTAATGTTTAAGGTTACGATTTAAGGTTAAATTGATGTTTTAAGAAAGCTACGAATGGATTGTTATGCTTTTAGGTTTCAATTTAGGGGCTTATGGTTTAGGTATCGATTTAGGGATTTTTTTGTTAAATTGATGTTCTAAGGTTTGATTTATTAAGACTGATTAGTGGTTTAAGTTTTAGATTTCAAATTAGGGTTAATGTTTAAGGTTACGATTTATGGTTAAATTGATGCTTTAAGAAAGCTACGAATGGATTGTTATGCTTTTAGGTTTCAATTTAGGGGTTTATGATTTAGGTATCGATTTAGGGATTTTTTTTGTTCAATTTATGTTTTAAGATTGATTAGGGCTTTATGTTTTAGGTTTGTATTTAGGGTTTATGTTTTAGATTTCGATTTAGTGTTCAATTGATGTTTTAAGAAAACTACTAATGGATTTGTGTTTTAGGTTTCCATTTAGTGTTTTATGTTTTAGTTTTCGATTAAGGAATCAATTGATGTTTTAAGATAGCTACGAATTGATTGAAATGGTGTTGTATACTACTAATAACAGTTAACATATAAAGATTGTATCTAACAAGAAATGATGTCAAATGGGTCAAAAGGAGCTAAGACCATGAATTGATCAAAGTGGATTTTCTGTTAGCCTGAAGTGTCTTATTCATTTTATATATAAAGATTGTAACTAACAAGAAAGGATGTCAAATGGGTCAATAAGGAGTTAATACCATGAATTTATCAAAGTGGATTTTCTGTTATGTATAGATTTTCTGATACAAAGATTTGATTGAGTTTGTAATTGTTTTTATCATTTAAACATTAAGATATGTATTATTTATTATGTTTTGTGGATTGGTACAGGTGCATACACATCCGTGTTACAATGGTTTACGGATTTTGGGTTAAGTCGGAAAATAACAGCCGTGTTTGTTTGGTAAGATATGAATCATGGTTTAATTGTATAGATACTACAGTCATTTTATAATATCCTAATAAATTTTTGCTGTTTGTTCTCAGGGGTTACCAAGTGACTATGATGGTTGTATCGACAAGTATGGTTATCAAGATCCGAACCTTGGATGATAAAGTCTATGACATTAAAGTGTTAAACATTGCAGGCAAATGGTTATTCTACAATGGTTGGAGAACTATGATTAACATATAGAGGAGTGAAACTAATCATCAAGGTATGGATGTCACTCCTAACTTGGTGATATCGTTTCGTTTGTGAAATACGAGTGTCTTCTTCTCCAAGCAAAATATCGAAAGAATAACGAGAAAGAATCATAGCGAAAATTTCTTGGGAGAAAAAACATAAGAATAAAGAGAAATATACACGAGAGGACTCGTGAATGTAAGCTTAGTTATAGACTAGGCTAAAAGGCATTCTAATAACCTAATTCCCTATAACCATGGCTCTGATACCAATCTGTAACTGTAGGATCGAATAACGCGAAATCCAACAATCACGGGGTTTATACTAGAGGTGCGGAATCCCTCTAATATGCTTTAATAACAGATACGATAATGAAACAATGACAAATGAGTAATCACACACACACACGGGTCAAAAGATTATCGATTAATCACTAAAAACAGAGCACGAGTGTTTACAGAGATCAAATCAGACCTTACAGACCTTGGGAGGGTGTTTGGAGAGTGTGTGAGGCAAGAACTAATGATTAGGGCAATGATTGGGCCTATTTATACCTCCCGGGTACGTACAGCTGCAAACTGGCGATTAGCAAGACCATGTTGGGCGATCAGTGCTAATTGCCTATAACCAATGCCCAATCGCATGAATAGTGACGCGATTAGGGCCCTAATCGCGTGTCACTATTTGCTACTCGCATGTAGCATCCCGAACACTCCAAAACGCGTACAAACGTCTCCAAACACCCCGAAACACGTCCAAACAACTGATATACTAGCCTAGGGACATCATGTACTAACAGTAACACCCCAACCGATGGCGGAATCATCGAGGTGTCACGTAGTGACGATTGTTCAAAAGCACATGGTACTAAAATGTAAATATATTATTGAATAATTTAAATTGTCTTACATGGATGAAATGGGAAAAATACAAAAGTCTGAACAAAACATGAAATTTGAAATAAATTATTAAAAGCAAGCACTAAAATCCAATGCTATGGAATTAAGATCAAACTGCACCTGAAACATGTACAAAATAAGTTTTGTCAACATATGAAATGTTGGTGAGCATTCCTAGTTTTAATACATATAGTAAGTTGGAAAATGTTATACAATTCAAGTGCAAAGCTACAGTGCATTTATGTAAAATATGTATCATACAAATGAGCGAAATCAATCCTGTGACTGTATAAATGTACTAAATGAACGGCGGTGTACTTATCCAATAAATGGATAATAACTTAACAATGACCATGGATTCTCCGATGAAAAAGGGGGAGAATCACCTAGATGGGTTGTCAATTCAATAGCGCTATCCAATGTTAAGGTCGGCTTGTACAATGTTAATGATTTCACTAAGTACAAATGTATTCTACATGTAATGTCTAAGCATAAAGCACGTTTGTAAGCAAATGCACATAGTACTAGAATTGTATTGTAAAAATGTGAACTTGTATGTGTAATTTGTATTAGTGTACATGTAACACCCCAAAAGTGAATAAAGACAAAAAGGGGATAGGAAATACTCACCTTGTTTGTGATGCACTGGTAAGAAATCAACGAGAATCAATGAATTATGCTTAAACCTATATTTTCATTATTAAAATTTATGAGTAATAACCTGACTACATAATTCTCTGACTCGTTGACTGTCCGGCGACGGAGACCATTACTACTCTTGCTTTGATGATAGGTTCGACAACAATTTCTTAATAAACCATGCATTCGAAAATTTAGTTATTAACTCATTCCTTTTTTTTTTTTGGAAAATAGTTCAAAACATGCCAAACATTTGCAACATATAGCCTACCCCATTTTATTACCTGGCATTATTATGCCAAAACTACAAATTCAATATTCTAGAAAACATATTCAAATTATTAGTTAAAGTTGGAGAACTCGTAAATAGGCAACAGCCTATAACTTGTTGAAAACTAATCAATCAAATTATTTATGTTATAATATTTAAATTTTTTAACCACCTCTTGTTTATACATCGGCACAAACTAAATTGAACACTCCACCATATTATCACAAGATGTGAATTTAGTATCTATGGGCTATTAGATTGCAAACTTGGTCAAATATGCGAGGACTAGCCACAAAGCGAAATGAGTCGGAAAGGTATTTCATGGTTAAAAAAATAAATAAATATGGTTTATCCTTAACGAGATTCATGCCATTTGTCAAAAAAAAAAACCAAATGGTCCGTAGTCGCCGAAAGTCATAACGAATCATCATAATGAGAATAAATATTTCAAAGATGGACGCTAACCTGAACTAGAGTCACACTATTCAGGTGACGAGAAGCTATTCTTTGCAAGTAAAGACGAGTCTGGTTCGTGACGGCAAATGGTGGACGTATATCCTAAGGGCTGATCACGATGGTGGCATTGATGTCGCCAGATATGGTTCACCAAATCTTGCAGGAGTGAATGAATTCTTAACGATTGTATCAAGTGGGTGGCGAAAAGTCATGGTTGTTAAACCGAGGGGTGGTGTATGGCGATGGTTACTAAAAAAAGAGTCGATGAAGAAAAAGAGCCGGTACTTGCGATGACGTGGTCAGAAGTCGTGAGCAATGGTGACACAGGTTGCTATGGTGACGGTGGCTTGTGTGTAGGATTGCGGAAGGAAGAAGATCGAGTGGAGATCCCAAAATTTCGAGTAAGCCATTCGTGATTTTATAGAGAATAAATCATATGTAAACTAACAATAGTCTTGTGGTGTTTTGATGGCCATTAAAGGTAGGTAAAGGAGTATGTCAAGAAATCATTGCCGAGATTGATGATGATTATAAGGGAAATTGTATTTTGGAATGGTAAAAGAGCAACATCCAATTTTTTTCCATTTATATTACTCAATCAATTCTAAATTATTCCATGTCGGTTTATGACACATACATAATATCACAATCACCTTTTTTTTTTTTTTAATTTTAAGGATCATATGCATATAGGTTACTTCATATTTTGTAAAATATGAAAAAGAACTCTTCATATTAAATACACAAAGTCAAAAGAATATGTGTTATACATGACGTTTGTTATTTTTTTTTATATGAAATATATTTAAAACCTAACATTTGTAGTTAAGGACAGAAGTGTGTATATATATTTATATGTAAGCATAATCGTTAGATATATAAAGAAAGTATATTGCAACCCAAAACGTTTAACATTACTGTTAGTTATTACTCTTTTTTTTTAAAATGGTTCTATGGTGATATATGAAATTTAAAAATAAGAGCCAATATCTAAACATAGAAATAGAAAATTGTGTGGTAGTAGTAAGGAAACATGATAGTGGATCGAAACAAGGTAGGAATACTTTAATATAGAGGAGGTTGATCGGTTGACCAAGATTCAACGATTTCAATCATTAAGACAATTTGAGTTGGTGAAATAAAAAAAACAATCTTTTATTTTCATTATTAATTATTATATTAATAATATGTTATATTTAAAATGAATACAATATATAAATTTGTATATATAGTTAAAAAAAATTCCAAGGTTACAGGGGCTAGAAATGTCAAAACAAGAAAACATGAAGGATTGAAGTTATACAAAGCAAAAAAGTAAAAGGTGACGGATGTCACAGTGTGCACCTGGTAGCTTCTTCTACTGCAGATTGGGCGATCCACTTACAACCGAGAAACGTTTGGTATGTTTTTTTATAACAACTCCACTAAATCTTACATTATAGAATATTTTTTTTATACAAAAACTGATTGTAATGTGTTAACATTGTTTGTATTTTTTCCAGCATATCAGTTGTTTCGTTCTTCATGGATTATTCAACCGAACCGTTCCATTGGATCCAATTGGCGTTACTGCTCATTCAAGTGCACACTGATGTGCTCAAAGTGGCTTAGTAATAACTAACTAAATTAACCTAAACTAGACACTCTAAGTTTTAAATTTATAACCTAAGACTCTCTAAACCTAAACCACACAACCGGCAACTGTACCGGTCAGTGCAGTATAGATAAAGTAAGTCCGAGTATCGAACCCACGAGACTCTACTAGAAAACATAAACTAGACTCGATTACTTATCTACAAACTGACTTAATAATGTTTTATTGCTTAGAGGGGGGTTTTATAACAGACTAATTGCAAATAAAATAAAGATTAACTAAGGTTAACTAAACTGAACTAAAGACACGAACTTAGCTGAGCTGAATTCAGATGATGACAAGACACTACCTAGACCAGACTCCTAACTATGCCTGATAAGCTTCTATGGTTATGGAATTGATTTGGAACCGGGATCTTAAAATACTAAACATCAAGAATAAACTAGACACCCTCTACCCTTCTCAAGGGGAAACCCTAGAATATTGTTGCGCTGTTAAACCACCGGTTGGAGTACAAACCCTCACAGGTTATCTAAATCTTATGATCGAGTACCCGCTAGACAATCTACCTCACAGCGCGAAAGCCTCACTACACTAGGTGCAAGGGGTAATTATTGAAGCCTAGATCTAACTTGATATGCAAGAATTGAAAGGGAAACTAGGCAAACCTTCTCACAAAGCCTCTAACCTAGCAATTTAACAACCTAGACATACCAACAAGCCCTCACCTCACAGCTATTGAACTTGGAAGAATACCTAAAATCTTCTAACCACCAAATATCACTCCTATGGTAAACTCGCGACTATTAACCATAAACTAGTTGCTACACAAAGTCTGCAACCTAACTAGCACTCATACATGAAAGACATTCACAAAAGTGCAAGTGGAGTGAATAAGTGACAATCAAAAATAAAAGATACGCACATACACCAGATCTAGAGAAATCAAAATCTTTACTGAATCATAAATCCAAAACACGTTCCAAAAACCATAGAAAAATCAAATCAAAACATATTTATTTGTCTTGGTCTAGATAGCTATAAAAGTTTTAGCCACAAGGCATCTTGAAAAGAGAAACAAAGACAAATAAAAATTCAGCAATCATGGTTTAGAACAAAGATAATAAAGAAATGAAAGAACTGAATGATTGACACCCGAATACTCGCTCCCTAGCTTAGAACCTTTGATCCTTGGCTTGCCTCTCTAATAATATTGGCTGCTGCTATCCTCCTCTCCAAAAAAAATATCTCTTTCGCTGACCTGCTCCCTCCTCCTTTTATAATTAATGCTTGCGGCACTTCTTGATGTCCTCTCCGAAAAATAATTATCGCAGCCTTCCGAATTAGGGGCTGTTTGGTAGCCTCTTAACCATTCAGGTCTGAATCATTCAACATTCAGACTGTTTGTTTCAGCATCTGAATGGAATGATGAAGTGCTGAATCATTAAGCTAATAAGGGATGCTGAATGATTCAGCTCTTAACCATTCAGAGCCTCTTAACCATTCAGACCATCTTAATGATTCAGCACTTAATCAACCAAACAACCCCTTAGTCTTCTTCTCAATATTAATGTCGCTCCTTTCCTAATATTTCATCTCAAATTATGTTGTTTGGGCCGCGGGCCAGTGACTTTAAAGTCACATTTTTATGTTTTTTTTTTATTATTATTATTATTATTATAACTCGGTGCTCTTGACTTGATTAAAGTTACTCGTTTACGCTCCAACGTCCATGAACACCTACCAAAATATAAAATAAAATGGATGAACACTAAAAAAGACCCAAAACTAATAAAACTTTATAAAAACCTATCTACATCTACATCTACATCTACATCTACATCTACATCTACATCTAATAAAAGAAAACAATTTGTAGACATATGTCATCCATTTAGACCATCTACATTTTGGTTATTCCTCATTTCTCTCTCATATTTAATACATATTTTTTGCTTAAATAATATTATATCAAAAAATAAATGAATTTAATATGAAATTAATTCTTAGTTTTTTAAACACACTTATATTTTTACTTAAGACCATGTGTAATGGAACCAAGATTTGGGCGTTTTTAGGGCACAAAACGCCCCAAAGGAATTGCGCACCGCCCCCTAAGGAATTGGGGCGTTTTTTGGGCCAAGGGAAAAAAAAAGCACGGCGTGAAAAAATGGCGAGGGCCAATCGAATTCAAAGTTTTATTAAATAAAAAATAATTAATATTAAATTATTAGATGCTCCATGAAAATTTTCACCTTACCACTACACCCCTATCATAATTTGAATCCCTTAATGGTCTCATATGTCACGTGTCAATTAATGCCCTATGGTCTTGAAAATTTTCACCTTACCATTACACATAATCTAAAAACTTCACCAAATTTAAAAGTATGTTCAATAAAATATTAGAAAACAAAGATTAATGATGGTAATTATTTTTATAAATGATTTCTTAAAATTTTAAAATATTTAATGTGGTTAGGGTAAGAATGCATAAATATAATATGTTAAATAATAAAAAATATTCTTTTAAATAAATGTTTTGACGATTGTATGTGTTAACAAATTATATTATTTTTTATTCTATTAATATAATGCACTGGTTTATTCAACCATGCAATTCATACAGGTTTTTAATATAACATTGTTACTTCTAATTATATAACATTTCATTTTTTAACCCGTGTAATACACGGGATTATATCCTAGTACTAAATAAAATAGACCGGTACAAGCCTAAAGCTAATAAAATTACTATCCAAATGACTCGAAAACTGTACAAACTTTACACTAGAAATAGATGTATTTTACAATACATCAAATATCCCCACACTTATCTCTTTTTCGTCCCTGAAAAAAGAATTATGCTATGGAATCACAATCAAATAATCTGGCCTCAAAACATAGGTTACTTTAATTTTAAAAAAATCTAATCACGTGCAAACTGCGATTGCAGATATACTTGTCCTCTTAAACCCAATCGCCGGTTTCTAAGCCCCTTATCATGTTAGTTTAATTTTAGGTTCATTTAGTCTACCTAGGGTCTCACACTAAAGAAGCCACAGTTTCACCTAATCCCGCCTCAAGCTTATGAAACAAAAAGAACAACCAATTGACTATTCCTAACCGTTTTATGTAGAAAACCAAGAGAATTTAAAATTATTTGTTTTTTTTTCATCTCAGCATACTTAACTCAGAGGGTGTGACCAATCCAAGTCGCTATCCCAGTGGCCAGGCTCCTTAAGCTTTAGCATTTTCGCTTTGATTTCTAATTAATTCATGAGCTTTTTTAGATATTTATTTTCAGACAATCCTAGAGGGAGTTGAGTCAAGAGTCACTATCCCTAGAAACGACACCATTGGCCTTGCCCTTATTTTATATCCAACTCTTTTTTTTTCAACTTTTGATTAGAAATTCTAACGGTTTTAAACTTATAACGGCATTCCTTATACTATTATTGGCGGTTTCAGCTTCCCATTTTTTCCTAGATGAGAACCCACAAGGTATCCTAATATATTTAGGTGTATTAGCTCAAAGGAAACTTTTCTACCGGCTGGGCCTACCCACACATCCCAAGTCAACACGCTTTTGATTATTTATTCTTCTAATACATATAGTATTTGAAAACCAGACACTTGATTTTATCTATCATTTCCCATATTTTATAATGCAAACTTCAAAATCAGGGACATTTTTTCTTTTTTTTCTCTTTTTTTTTATTATTTGGTTTTTTAATTTTTTTTACTCAAACGACTCTATATACAAATTAAACGACAGTTTTCCATCCCCACACTTAAACTCTACATTTCCCTCAATGTAGGAATAGAAAACGACTTAAAACAAAAAATAAATTCTGAATACAAAAATAAAAAGACGAGGGCAAATTGAAAAGGACTTAGCTGGTTAATTTTTCTTCGTAAGCTCTAGCATTCTAGTCCAATCCAGCTCGATCGTATAGCATTTTGGTCACGACCGGCTCTGACACACTGGTAAACTCTGGGCTTGCCTTGACAAATGATAAACAGTTCTGGAATCACCCGAATGGAGATTGAGTACGGGTGGTGCAATCCAAACCTGCGCAAAACGAAACAAACAATACCCGAGCATAATTCCGAACCACACAAAAATAAAAAGACTCAAACTACTAACTTAGACTCATAATATAACAAGCAAGAAGACGTACCTGTTTGGCAAAATGGCGGTGAATGGTGGTAGAACTAAATGGGTAGAAGAAAAAAAATGTAACATCCTGAAATTTTACAAAACCCCATGAAAAGACTATACATATTACTTGGCACTTACCGTATTTAATCGGTTGACGAGTCTAGGTACATGGGGCATAATTTAACGGAGTTAGCAAGTTCAAGGGGAATAATTGCCATTTTCATGAAACATCTTGTATAGCTTTGAGATACGGTTACACTAAGTTGATTGTAGAAGGGCCTTAGTGAAAATTTTCAACTTAAAACAAGTTGACTATAACTATTCTGCCGCATGACAAAATTGAAAGCGAGAAAGAGGAAGAGCAGATAGGGACGAGTAGTTACGACGAGGAAGACGACACATCATTAACAACCATTCGATCAATAAGGTGAAAGCTTGTTCTCCTTGTTAGTCATTTTTATTTCATCTCGATCGTAGAGTTACGGGTTTGATTGCGGTTATAGTGATCATTTGGTGGTTGTACGGTGGTGTTCGAGATGGAAGTGATGTCTATGGTTATGGTTATGGTTATGGTGGTCGATGGATTGGCCGTGGGGAGGATGGATCCGGTTCAAGAAAGTGGTGTTGAAGTGACGGCGTGCGAGGCGGTAGTGATGGCTGTGGTGTTGAATGATGAGGTATACGTCGATGGCAGCGTTGTCTCGGTGGAGCGGTATGGCTATAGTGTCGGAGACGGGGCGCATGAACGTGTGTGCTTGTGTGAGTGCATGAAGATGTGTTTGTGTGTATGTTTTTAGGGTGATGATGATGATAATGTTGAGCGATAGTCGAGACGGTGATGTGTAGAGTCGAGATGTGGCTGCTGTGTGTTATTTAAAGGTGTGGGTGTGTTTGTAGATGTAGAGGGGTCTACGTATGTGTGTATATCATGAAAAGAAGGTGTGGGTGTTCTACATTGGAGGATTATTGTAATAATCTACATGGTGGTTTTTGTTAGTGTCATGTGTGCGTACATATGAGATGTTAACCAAGGTTGGGGAAAGTTATGCATACTGACTAATCAATGACCCACTAATTAAGTTGGTGGTGATATGGTTTTGTGTGTACTCTTCGTATATCAAACCAAAAATGGACTTTTAGTATTAACCATGCTAGCATGTAGCTCAATTAATTAAGCATGCATGCTAGCATGTTAATTCTCTCTCATGCCAACATGTTGTTTTGTTGATGAAACTAATTGGGTCGAGTGGTTATCAAACGTTTCTACGAGGGGACCCATGGAAATTGTTAGTGATGTTCATGAATGCATGAACATGTCTTATTCGATCCAGGAGTCGAGCTTCTTTACGGCTCCATAGCTTCAATGACTCGAGCACTTTGTTAAGGTGAGTTCTTGCGCCCACTCTTTTAGTTACTATGTTTCTAAATATTTTTGGGCTGACGTGCATGCTAAACTAGCAAGATTATTTTTGTGAAGTCACAAAATATTTTTTTATGAAGTTAGAAGTATTTTGTGTAAGAATGAAGTCCACATTAACTCGTACATATTATTTGGGTATGAAACGTGAGTAGGCGGAATGCGCCTAATGTGTTATTATATGGTTTGAGTTATATGTGTTATTATATATATATATGAATAGACTGTTGCCTTAATTAAAGTGTGGCTTAAGTTTTTATTTAATAAGCGGAATGCGTTTAATGTCTTGGCCACGTATTTGAAACCTTACTTGGTAGATCAAGTTTTGTCTTGATTGTTACTTGTTTAGGTTATATATATATATATATATATATATATATATATATATATATATATATATAGGTTTAGGATCATGTGCAAAACTTATTTTGTGTGAGAAGTGTGAGAACCAATAACATGAAGGCTTATTTTATTATATAGAAGGGTAACATTGTAAATTGCATTGCTAATCTTATTTTAGGAGATAATGTCTAATTTAATTTCGTGATTAATGTAGGAGCATTCTTAGGGATTTTGTTTCACATCCTCACTATTATTTACAGAATTTTTATTAACATTCACCACATTATCATTCATTCTCTGAATTATTCACGACCAAATCAGCATTCATATTGGTGTGTTTTACTGATGTGAGCACATGGTGTTTTACTGGTATACCATAAGGTTTGAAGGTATAACACACCTTTTGTGTTTTTTTTATAAGGAGTTTTACTGATGCAAAAAATGTGGTTTTTTATGCACATTGGTGTTTTATTATAGTCTTGTAAGTTGCTTCATCAACAAGGTGTTTTTACGTTCATACCCGTGTGTTTTATCACCATATTCTCAACTTTGTGTTTTAAACAGTCCCGTGTGTTTTATCATCATCTTCTCCATAATCAAGTGTGTTTTATCTTCATCATACACAATCAGTAAGACATTAAAAAAACACAACTATACATACATTTAAAATGTGTTTTAAATTCAAAAAACACTAAACCACACAAAAATCCTTTTGAACATAAAACACAACAATATGAATGTTGTTTAAAATAATCCACCATAAAACACATCATTATCACCTCATGTCGTCTTCATCTTCATCCCTAAAAAAACACTCCGATTTTTATGTTTGTGATGGTGGCTGTCGAATGATGGTTCGGTTGATGGTGGTGGCTTGTGGTGGTTGATGGCGGTTGTGCAGGTGGCGCAGGGAGAGAGAGAGAGAGGAGAAATAGGGCTGTACACGAGCCGAGCCAGGCCCAGCTTGAGCTCGAGCTCGAACCTAAACCGAGCCAGCTCGGCTCGGCTCGTTTTTCTGATCGAGCTGAAAAGTCGAGCTCGAGCTCGGCTCGTAAATGTTCGAGCCGAGCTCGAGCCAGCTCGATATATATTTTTTTTTATTTTTTACAAATATTTATTAAATAAAAAACAATAAAATTAAATAAAATTACACACAATCATGTATATTTTTTTTATTTTTCTAAATTACACAAGCCTAAGTCGAGCCATATGTCGAGCCATCGAGCCGAGCCACGAGTCGAGCCATCGAGCCGAGCCACGATCCGAGCCACGAGCTGAACACCCCTGGCTCGAGCTCGGCTCGATTACAAAACGAGCCAGCTCGGCTCGGCTCGAAAACAAAACGAGCCTCTTCGAGCCGAGCTTTTTTCGAGCTTTTTTCGAGCGAGTTTCGAGCGAGCCTCGAGTCGCGAGCCTTTTGTACACCCCTAAGGAGAAAGAGAGAGAAAGAGAGTAATGAGAATTAATGGTGGTTTCTATTTTTTTAAGAGGTATCAATTAATTGTGAATTAAATGTAGGGTGTGTTTTACCATTATACCCCTAAGTAGCCTAATTAGTTATTATAACTATAACATTATTTACAATAATGCCACTCATTAAATCTAAACCATTGATTAAGATGATCTAATGGTCCAAAACACTTCTTACCCTTCTCACACAAAACACACTTTGCACAGGATCTCGACCCTATATATATATATATATAGGTTTAGGATCATGTACAAAACTCATTTTATGTGAGAAGCGTGAGAACCTATCATAGAGTGACATGTGACAACCTATTTTTTTTAATAAAAAGGACATCATTGTAATTTGTATCCATAATCTTATTTTTAGTAGATAATATCCAATTAATTACCTTATTAATTAAGAGCAATAATAGGGATTTTTTCTGTAGGTTTTATAAAGATTCAGATTTCACGAATTGGCAAATCATATTCATTTACTTAAATCAGTCAAATATTATATCGTTGTGTTTTATTATTCTAAGTGTGGTGTTTTACGTTTAAGTTGGTTTTTTTTTTCACACCACGTATGGTGTTTTTAACATATATGAATGACGTGTGTTAGTCATACGTGGTGTTTTATCAACCAGAAATTTTAAGATGTATAAATAAAACACACATCGAAGACCACAACTAAAATATAACACACTAATATGAATATTATACAATCATTCGTGATGAAGATAAAACACACTATGAAGATCTCATATTCAAAAACAATTTGATTGATTAGACGACATAACACCATGAATCGTTTGTACAATCCTTCCGGATGTAAAATAACAGCATAACTTTGAATTGCAATACAATCTTCCAAATGCTAAAACACTATGACTTGAATATAAAACACATTGATATGAAGATAAAGAACGTTTGCCGGAAACCTCACCGTATTTCATCAGCAGAGAAGAATTCGATACCGTAATCCCTTTAATTTCTTCATCCAACCATGTAATTTTATGGACCTATATTCTTTCTCCTTTATTTAATTATCGTCGTATTTCTTCATCCAAAAGAAAAATGCCTGTAACACTAATAATAATAAAAATATTAAAGATTGTTTTTATGTTGAAAAGTGTGTTCTGTTAGGAGGCGCGGAGAGAGGAGCAAGAGAGAGAGAGAGAGTAATGAGAATTAATGGTGGTTTCTATTTTTTAAGAGGTATCAATTAAATGTGAATTAAATGTAGGGTGTGTTTTACCATTATACCCCTAAGTAACCTAATTAGTTATTATAACTATGGGGCTGTTTGGTAGCCTCTTAATGAGGCTCTTAACCATTCAGTGCTGAATGATTCAGTATTCAGTGTGTTTGTTTCAGCTTCTGAATGGAATGGTTAAGTCTGAATCATTAAGATTTAGGATGTTGCTGAACCATTAAGCACTGAACTATTAAGCACTGAACTAGGCTGAACCTTAATGAGACTCCCCCTACCAACGTGGGACAAGAAAACTAACCATTAAGAGGTCCAACTTAATGATTCAGCGCTTAACCATTCAGACATCTTAACCATTCAGACCTCTTAATGATTCAGCATTTAATCAACCAAACAGCCCCTATAACATTATTTACAATAATGCCACTCATTAAATCTAAACCATTGATTAAGATGATCTAATGGTCCAAAACACTTCTTACCTTTCTCACACAAAACACACTTTGCACAGGATCTCGATCCTATATATATATATATATATATATATATATATATATATAAATTGTGTATGTCAGTTACCGGAAATATAAACTGAGCTATAATAGTATGTGATATGCCTGCTATGAATTATGGTTAGGGTTTGAATCGAGTGGGCGGAATGCGTTTATGCAGACTTGGTATTGTTGTGCTTTATTCGGCGGGATGCGCTTATTATGGATTATAACTAAAGTCTTGGGTTGAATAGGCGGATTGCGTGTATCCTAGACTTTAAATATTGCTTAGGAAACAATTAGGCGGATTGCGCGTATTGTTAACTCTGAGGTTATAGTATTTTGTTATTGTTTATTTTAACAACTTACTTATTATTGAAAACTTATAAAACTTGAACTCACTCAGCGTAGCTGACTTTTGCATACACGTTAGATTGATTTCAGGTTGTTGATGAATAAAGGACGCCTTGGCATGCAGTGGAGCTACTCAGTTGCGGTTGACATTTCAATTAAGAAGACGTCTACGAGATTGCTCAAACGCTATTTACATTATTTTCCAAATATTTTAGTTGTTTATTAAATATTCTTTTGACCCACCTCGGGAAAACCATGTCTGGAAATTTAATAACTTCTTTTAACATTCCGCTGCGTATTTTCTGAAATAAAATAAAATTTCTTTTGAATTGTTAATATGGTTTTAGTCTTTGAATGCCAACTGTTTGATGTGTCGGTTTTGAGGGCCTTACAAAAAACTGGTTCTCGCTAAACGTGAAGGACACTGGTGATCACAACACGCGTCGCAAGCAAAAAAAATATAACTTTCCGGGGTAATTGTTGGTCGCATGAGGCGAACAGGTCAGCCCGGACTCTTCTCATTACGTGAAAAGTCTTTTTTCACAAAAAGTTAATTAATTTTATTTTTTTAATAAAAATTCTCTTTTTATTACCCAAACCTATACCAAAACTCTCACTCATAAAATATATATAAAGACAATACATGAGATCCGCTCATGTGAAATTTCCTCTGCTAAAGCAAACATGCAAACCTGCAAACAGACTCATAGACACAAAAACAAAGATAAAATAGAAAGATAAAAACCTATGAACCACTATTGAAGGACGAACCATAAATAAAAAAACGAAAAGCTAGAAAAAAAATAAGTATAAATATAAATTTACAAACTCTACAGAGCTTCCTCACACTTAAACTTAATCAGGGGGCTTCTTTTTTATCTGGACCCGAACCAACCTGTTTAATTCCACCCGGTCCTTATTAATTAACAAAATTATATTAGTGGAATTGAGAAATATTTTATTGAATTTATACGGGTTGGGCCACCAATATTTAAACTTACCTGGAATGAACCGAATGCGTGGCATGTAGCAAGACGACTGATCATGTTTGAACTTTAGTGGCTTCTTCTTTTCCAAATTGTGCCAGTCTTCGATCCTTTTCCGGTTCCGATCCTTTCTTTTTCTCTTCCTTTTCCTCTCCCGTGGTGCTGCTGATTTTGAAATTCCATCTTTCACTAATACCACGGGCCAGCTGTGGTGCGCTTCTTCTGCCACCATTTTCATGGGATGATCCCCACACTTATTTCTTTCATTCGGTGCAGGTTCAGTCATGTCTGTCAGTTCACCTTCGAGTAGGGCGTCCAGGCATGCTATATCCCATCGGGATCAGACTCCCCTACTTCTTCAAAAACAGGTAAACCATCTAACTCTAGATCTAAAAACTCATCCTCTTCAGACAACAATGTTTCACTAACCTCGTTGTCTTCCTCTACACCAAACATCATATCAATGGAATCTCCCAATTCCACTTCTTCTTCAATCACTTTTCTCTTTACCTCTGATACGCCGCCCATTCTTCTTCGTCGTCCTCTTCATCAGAGTCACTCCCTAAATCATATATAGTAACCTGTGGCACCGGAGGTGGGACTTCAACGCCATTTTCGTCTCCGTGATTGGGATGATCTCTTCATCTGATTTATCTGCGTATTCCATGATTGGCTCTTTCCCTTCTTCTGGAAGTGTTGGAAACAACTCCCCTCGAGCATTCATATACCCAAGGTAGTTGCCCTCCTCATCATATGTATAACCGACTTTCGGCAGCTGCTCTTACTGAACCTTTTCTTTTTCTTCTTCTTCTTCTTTTAACCTTCTAGCAATGTCTTCTACTGTTCGTTGAAGATCTAAAAGAGCAGTCTGTCTGTCTTTTATGAGGATGTCGTGATTTTTTAGAAGGGTGTCCTGCTCTGCTAACATGTTCTGGGTATTGGCATCCTTAGCAACTAGTAATGTCAATAGACTCTTGATTTCACTCCAATCATTGCCACTATCCTTACGAGAATTGCTTCCAGAAAATTGACCAGGATATTGATTAAACGTGGCTGCTGATACGAGTCATCATAATAATATGTAGGACAACCCTGTGAATAATATGGCTGTGGCTGCACAAAGGAATTAGCACAATAATGTGTAGAGGACCCCTCATATTATGGACATAAAATGGTAAAATGGGGTCCTCCACAAATCTCACTCATATTTACAGACTCAAAAGAAACAAAAGACACATAAGTTTAGACTCCCACGACTCATAATACAAAAAGACAGTCTCAAAACAAAACACAAGTAGCACAGATATGGCAGATAAGTGTAATCAAAGCTAGTAAACGCAATCGCCAAGAGTCCCCGGCAACGGCGCCAAAAACTTGATGTGCTCAAAGTGGCTTAGTAATAACTAACTAAATTAATCTAAACTAGACACTCTAAGTTTTAAATTTATAACCTAAGACACTCTAAACCTAAACCACACAACCGACAAGTGTACCGGTTAGTGCAGTATAGCTAAAGTAAGTCCGAGTATCGAACCCACGAGACTCTACTAGAAAACGTAAACTAGACTCGATTACTTATCTACAAACTGACTTAATAATGTTTTATTGCTTAGAGGGGGGGTTTTATAACAGACTAATTGCAAATAAATTAAAGATTAACTAAGGTTAACTAAACTGAACTAAAGAAACGAACTTAGCTGAGCTGAATTCAGATGATGACAAGACACTACCTAGACCAGACTCCTAACTATGCCTGATAAGCTTCTATGGTTATGGAATTGATATGGAACCGGGATCTTAAAATACTAAACATCAAGAATAAACTAGACACCCTCGACCCTCTCAAGGGGAAACCCTAGAATATTGTTGTGCTGTTAAACCACCGGTTGGAGTACAAACCCTCACAGGTTATCTAACTCTTATGATCGAGTACCCGCTAGACAATCTACCTCACAGCGCAAGAGCCTCAATACACTAGGTGCAAGCGGAAATTATTGAAGCCTAGATCTAACTTGATATGCAAGAATTGAAAGGGAAACTAGGCAGACCTTCTCACAAAGCCTCTAACCTAGCAATTTAACAACCTAGACATACCAACAAGCCCTCACCTCACAGCTATTGAACTTGGAAGAATACCTAAAAATCTTCTAACCACCAAATATCACTCCTATGGTAAACTCGCGACTATTGACCATAAACTAGTTGCTACACAAAGTCTGCAACCTAACTAGCACTCATACATGAAAGACATTCACAAAAGTGCAAGTGGAGTGAATAAGTGACAATCAAAAAAATAAAGGATACGCACATACACCAGATCTAGAGAAATCAAAATCCTTACTGAATCATAAATCCAAAACACGTTCCAAAAATCATATAAAAATCAAATCAAAACATATTTATTTGTCTTGGTCTAGATAGCTATAAAAGTTTTAGCCACAAAGCATCTTGAAAAGAGAAACAAAGACAAATAAAAAATTCAGCAATCATGGTTTAGAACAAAGATAATAAAGAAGCGAAAGAACCGAATGATTGACACCCGAATACTCGCTCCCTAGCTTAGAACCTTTGATCCTTGGCTTGCCTCTCTAATAATATTGGCTGCTGCTGTCCTCCTCTCCAAAAAAAATATCTCTTTCGCTGACCCGTTCCCTCCTCCTTTTATAATTAATGCTTGCGGCACTTCTTGATGTCCTCTCCAAAAAATAATTATCGCCGCCTTCCGAATTAGTCTTCTTCTCAATATTAATGTCGCTCCTTTCCTAATATTCCTTCCTAATATTCCATCTCAAATTATGTTGTTTGGGCCGCGGGCCCGTGACTTTAAAGTCACATTTTTATGTTTTTATTATTATTATAACTCGGTGCTCTTGACTTGATTAAAGTTACTCGTTTACACTTCAACGTTCATGAACACCTACCAAAATATCTATATCTATATCTATACATCTATATAAAGCATGAGAGGGGGATACCTGACAAATTTAAGTAATTACAAGTTTAATTACTCAAGGTACAAACACTTGATGCCCTTTATAAAAATTTGGTGAGGGTAAATAAGTCTTTTACTTATCAATAAGAAAGTTAATATTCTCTACTCCTTTCACATTCTCTTCCTCTTATCTGATGAAGCTGTAACCGGTTGAATTTGTGAGCACATTAATGATACTTCAATAACTAATTAATACTTGTAATAATCATCAATGCGGTTCGCTCTCCATAAAGAAGAACAACTTCCTTCTTTAACGCCACAATGTTTCCTACGTGTGGACCTCCTTTATATCATGATTCGAGGATGGTGAAACCTGTGTTGTTTGGGTACGATGATGTTGTTGTTATTCTTATGCCGCATGTCTTTGCACACCTCATTCTGCCATCAGTGTCTGCTGGATTTGATAAGGTA